>OY294069.1:46691719-47191775 GCA_958510875.1 Endomychus coccineus
CAGAGCAAGCTTCGAAAAAGACACAACACCACTGAACATGAAGATAAAATAAGTCAAGCTGCAATAAAACCAAAATGAAATGGTAATTGGATATTATGATTGTACGATGTCAAAATGCTTTGTGCTCGTTTAAATCTTATGTAAATTTATGTAAAATTATTTGTTGTACCTTTCAGTTGATCGTTAGGCGTATACAGAACAAAGTATCTGTGACAGATGGATGTTGATACGTACTTCAAAATTTGGCGTGTTCAAATTCAATATCACATACTACTCATGATTTTTTTCTTGTTAATAATTGATAACTTTAGATTCGTTCGAATTATCAGATATGTTTGCTATATCTTCTTCATAATGGTAGACCTCTCCAATTTATTCACTGACGAGGCAACATAATTTATTGGCTTCAAATAGATGAAGTCTGGACACGACTTTCCGAATATTCGTCTCGGTTATTTGATGAATGGATTTCTCAGAAGACAATGCCTACATCTAATCTCACCCCTGTTTTATTGAATAAATAATAGGATTACTTCACGTTGCCTTCATTTCAAAGAATTGAGTTGTTTGGAAATAACGTCACATGTGGTCTGTGGTTAACATCAAAATGATTTTCGATCTAGGCTATTATTTGTGTAACTAGCATCCATTATGATTTATAAATGTAAGGTGGCCGCGTTTACCGCCAATCTTTTTTAGCAATCCTACTACATCTACCACCAATCACTAAGAAGTACGAAATAATAATCCATATTCAATAAAAATACTATTAAAATCCCAAGGAGCTTTCAGCTACTAAGTAGCCATCATCAAAGTGAACTTAGTTAGAAGACAAAGTATACCTGCTTGAATACAATTTGACGTTATATATAAACTCATATATGCAAGGAATCTTGAGTAACGGCTAACTCGGTCATTTTTCAACCGATTTGGCTGAAATTTGGACTGAAGGTGAGCGCTATGGTCTCAAAACTACTCTTCAAATTTCAAGTGAAAACATTGAACAGTTTTACAGAAATTCAACTTTAAGTCAAGTTTTTAGTTATTTTTCAAATTGCGATATCTCATGTCATTTACATCCATTCGGGATCTGCTTTGCGAAAAAATGTAGATATTCGCATATGGTTTTATGTCATGGAACTCATTTTTCAATAATTTTTTTTTCGGCCTATATTGGCCATTTTGGTTAATTTGAGATAAATCGAATGACGTTCACGTGAGGAGCGCGTAGCTGGCTAGTTAGAAAAGTGGAAACTGGTTGTACCTTAGATTGGGTATCGGACCGTGCCCGACGGCCCTCCTTTTTTCGATAAATGTTCATGAAATAGGAAACTTTAATTAAAATAGAAACAGGTACTCTGGTCTCAGCTACTCGCGTCTAACGTGCGACGTACCAAAGGGAATTTTCTAGCTACTAAAATATACCCGAAGCGAGTGAAAGCTAGCGGCCCACAGGCGAAATACTTTATTACAACTGGTGCCGCCCGCGCGGAGCACGAAACGGCCCCAACATAACAAGAACGAGGTAAAATGTATAAACTCTAACTGACGCGTAGCGTGCTTTTCGAGGGAAACGTCAACATGATTACGTTCGTAGCTAATTACATACGACGTCTGGCGTTCATGCAATTGCGTTTTTACACAATTTGATCTTTCTAATTTCGATAGGCCACGTGAAAATCTCGGAGCCTAAGGCGCTACCAACTTTTGAGCCTCATAATATTCTCATAAAACTGCGAAATTTCGCACTTTTAGAAACTTTTTTGGGGATATTAATACCGAAAATGGCCAATGTAGGCAGGAAAAAAAAAATAAAAACTGAGTTTCATGACATAAGACTATATGCGAATACCTACATTTTCCCGCAAAGCAGATCCAGATTGGATGTAAATGACATGAGATATCTTAATTTGAAAGATAACTAAAAAATTGATTTAAAGTTGAATTTCTGGAAAACTGTTAAATATTTTCATCTGAAATTTGAAGGGTAGTTTTGAGAGCATAACACCAATCTTCAATCCAAATTTCAGCCAAATCGGTTGAAAAATGACCGAGTTAGTCCTTATGCAAGATCCCTTGCATATATTAGGGGGGGGGGGGTGTCGGATCAACTTGAAATTTTGGAATGAAAGTTCCTTGGACATTGACAATAAAAGGGTTCTACTTTGGTTTCTTAATTTTCAATACAACCAGAGATATTAATTTTTTTTTGCTGAACTACCCTTAAAAATGTCAAAAAACACCTTTTTGGCCAAAAGAAAGGGGTTGCACCCACTCTGGGAAATAGAAATTTCAGGGGGTTGTTATTGGTCCCTTAACAAACACTTTTCCGCTTGGTCGCTAAGCATCGTAAAATTTTCGCCAACCTTGACTTTTTTCTCGCCAGATTTATACCACTATTACCCTCAGAATCTAATGAATTGTTTTTCATTTATACATTCCAATTTCTTCTAAATTACCTAGATATTTAATCGTACTATGTTTAAAATTAATAAACTTTCTTAAGAAATGGTGGTGTGACCTGTTTATGAAATATTATCTACTAATGCTAATATTTCACTATTATTCTTCTTTATATGGACATAATGTTTTTTATATCGAGTTTAAAAGTTCCTCTTAGTTTGACCTATTTTGAACAAGACTCAGAATCAATTTTGAAAACTCCATTTGTCGAAAGTCGAAAGAAAATGTATCAAAGGTATTGCCTAATTGGTTTTTTAGCTTCTTCTTGGCATCTATAACCGGGTTTTATTGCGAAATTTAGAAGACAAATTATGGAATTAAGTGATACTGATAAGTGAAACTTTCTAATTTCATTGAATTATTCCAAAGTAATGGCTCCAATTTGGTTATTTGATTGCGTTTTATTTTCCTTTTTTGATTAGAAATTGATTTTTTATCAAAGATTTATCGTAAACATTGTGCGTCGTTATTTCTCAAAGTTTCTTAATTTCGTTGTTACAATTTTTCTGGTTCAAAGGAACGTTTAATAATCCATGAACCAGAATGGGGCTATATTGTAATTAATTGGTGTACATCAATCTCCTGGAATACATGTACTTTCTAGTAGGTTCTGTGTATATGAACAAATACAAAATAGTAACCATCTTTGATAATAATAATGTGAAGAAAAGGAAGCTGGTTATTGATTTCTCATTCTAAAGTGATGTTAAATGTATTGTATTGGTTATTAGGTATGTTCAAAAAAACATTCTTAGTATATTACGAATCAAAAACATTAAAGCTTGTTGTTTGTTTGGTTCTTTTCTATTATATATAAAAATTCTCGGGAAATAGGTCACATTAACACTCTGTTTTAAAATTTTTTGTCTTAACGTACGTTTCGGTCTCACGACCATCATCAGAAGACTTATTACTTCAATAACCTGATTAATTAGAAACAATTGTATTAACACAAAGCGTCCTTATCGCACAAATTTCGTTTAAATGCCAACGTCGCCGAAACGAACAGAAACATAAAATCGGAATTATAACACAGCAATGTTACTACAATGCGTAATATTAAAAATCCACTATTTAGTAGAATCATCAACAAATACGACCACATTTCATAATTGTCTACAAAAGACTGACGGACGAGACCATCTCAAGTGTACACTTACGAACCAGATGTCATGATTTATTAGGTGATGAAAGAAGGTTTCTGGCCTCTGAGAAATACTATTAGACAAATCTACCTAAAGTAAACTTTTAACATTATAGGGAATCAAGTAGGAATTTGCAAGAATATTAAATAATCAAATTAGTATAAATATGACTTAGTGTTTGAACGTCAGTCCTATGATTTATAGAATTGGAATCACGTTTTATGTGAATCATCTTCAAAATAGATTTTTCATAATAATCGGTTTCCTTAGTTAGAATATTAACATTATTGTAATCGAATTGATGGTTATAATCAAAGCAGTGTTTAGCAAGGGCGGTGAAATTTTCTAAGTTTTTGTTTATTGTGCTATACTTATGGCCGTACATTTTTTTTTGTAAATATTGTTTAGAGATTCCAGTATAAGTTCCAACGCAATCTAAACAATTTAATTTGTATACTGTGTTGGTTTGTTTAATAAATTCAACAGTTTCCACTGTAAACTTCAATTCACTTGTGAAATAGAAGTAAACAAAAACATAAATTTCCAAGATATGAACATTAGGCATGATGCAGATGGAAAAATAAAAACTTCTTGGTTTACTAATAATACAGACAATTATATAACCTTACCATACATTCCGAAGACCTCAGAGAAAATTAAGAAATGTTTGAAAAAATACGATATTAATGTGTACTGTGTAGGAAAATATTTCTCAAATCTAAAGCCATTAATACCTAAAGATAAACAAACCCACACAGCATACAAATTAAATTGTTTAGATTGCGTTGGAACTTATACTGGAATCTCTAAACAATATTTACAAAAAAGAATGTACGGCCATAGGTATAGCACAAAAAACAAAATTCCACCGCTTTTGCTAAACACTGGTTTGATTATAACCATCAATAATTCGATTACAATAATGTTAATATTCTAACTAAGGAAACCAATTATTATAAAAGATATGTTTTGGAGATGATTCACATAAAACGTGATTCCAAATCTATAAATCATAGGATTGACGTTCAAACACAAAGTCATATTCATACTAATTTGATTAATTAATATTCTTGCAAATTCCTACTTGATTTCTTATAATGTTAAAAGTTTACTTTAGGTAGATTTGTCTAATAGTATTTCTCAGAGGCCAGAAACCTTCTTTCATCACCTAATAAATCATGACATCTGGTTCGTAAGTGTACACTTGAGATGGTCTCGTCCGTCAGTCTTTTGTAGACAATTATGAAACGTGGTCGTATATGTTGATGATTCTACTAATTAGTGGATTTTTAATATTACACATTGTAGTAACATTGCTGTGTTATAATTCCGATTTTATGTTTCTGTTCGTTTCGGCGACGTTGGCATTTAAACGAAATTTGTGCGATAAGGACGCTTTGTGTTACAATTGTTTCTAATTAATCAGGTTATTGGAGTAATAAGTCTGATGATGGTCGTGAGACCGAAACGTACGTTAAGACAAAAAATTTTAAAACGGAGTGTTAATGTGACCTATTTCCCGAGAATTTTTATATATAATTCATACTGGGTCAAGAATTCTTTATTGTTATTTTCTATTGTAAATTCGTAAAAACAGCCTCAATTATAAACTGACCCTTGAAAAATATTGCCGCTTGGGACAAAAAGACTATTTTCAGAATAATAGAAATATTTTCCAGACATCATGGTTAGCTTGGATTCTTTCGAAGTGTTATCTTATAATATGTATTTATGGGTCAGGGGTGATCTAACTTTTCAATCTAAGATAATAAGACCTTCATTTTTTTCCCCTCTACATCACTGCCAATATAAAAGTAGTAACAGTTTTAATTTTGTTGATTCTTTGATGATGCTAGCGTAACAGCCCAAATATGGCATAAGATTTAAAAAAATAGATATAGTGGAAAAGGGTGTTCGTGATTCCATTATTGAAATATAGGTATGTAATAAAATATAAACTGACAGATTTATCATTTACATCGATTTACATCGATGAATTACCATCGTTGACATTTCAAAAACTATCATAGAATAGAAACAGTTTTTAATAAACCTTCTTCTGACTGATACTTCAAAGAGGAGGTTCTGTAGAGCTTCAATATATTTGCGGATCGAGTTATAGAGTTTAGGTCCTTAGTAACTTAAACCAGTACGAGTTTTCCCCCATCTGCTTCAATTTGAACATATTCATGTACGAAGTGAGACAACACGGTTTGAACTATATGTGTTACCATTGATTTATTGTTACAAAACGTAGCTTAACGTTATCGTTTTTAATGAGTATTTAACTGTCGAAACTGCAGTTACGATTTGTTACAATAAATCAGTGGTGATACACATACAGTTAAAACAGTGTCGTTTTATTTCGATATGATAATTAACCAAATAGTAACCGCCTCAATAATCAAATAATCGAATTTTATATCTTCTCTATGTCGTATATAGTATTCATGTACAGGGTGTCCCATTTTGGGTACTTTTGCGGGGTATCTCCTTTATTTTTAAAGATAGAGAGTTGCGGTTTTCGCGACACTGTGCTACTTTTTCGTAAAACTCAAGATGCCGTCAACAGAATTTTCATAGCCCTTTTAGTTTTTAAGATACAGGGCATTTCTGAAAATGTTGCATTTTGTGACCCCCCTCGTATCTCCGTTATCCTTCAACTTATCAAAAAGGTAAAATAACATTCTAATAGATTTTTTTCCGTAGAATGCAGTGGTGTAGATAACTTTTGTTACATATTTACTGTTTTTGAGTTATAAAGCAAACTTATGTTTTTTAAATGGAACACCCTGTATATTTATAGACTATAAAATTTGTCTTTTTTTTACCTTTTCAAAAATATATGATAGTTTGAACTTTTTTTCAGAAACACGCAAATAATTGACAATTTTTAGAAATTAAATACATATTTTAATTGTAGGCCATTGATATTATTTATGACAAAAACAGAAATAAACATCAAATCTCTATCGCATTTAAGCTGTTTATTTTCGTTCTTTTGGTATCATTATTCGATAGGTATTTATCAATTTTTTCGAATAATGGCAGTTTACGAAAATTATGAGAAATATGATATGATGGTATGTTTTATACAGAGTAATGAAAATTCTGAAGAAGCTTCGGAATTATATTTCCAAAGGTGAGTAAGCTATTATGGCTATGAAAATCTCTATTATCATTTTAATTTTTGCTTGTTAGATATCCAGAAAGAAAGCAACCGTTTTTTGGGATATTTGCCCGTTTAAAAGCAAATTTAGTTGAGCACGGATCATTTGTTCACCCGCGCCCTAAAACATACAACAAAGAGAGCAGGGAAAGAAAAGAGATAGATACTTTAGGATATATAGAAGCAACATCTTCGTCCTCATGTAGAAAAATTTAGAAGGAAATTGGTGTGCCAAAAACTAACGCTCAGAGGATCTTGAAGAAATATAAGTATCATCCATACAAATTTAATATACTACAACATTTGCATCCTGGCGATGCCGAGCGCCGGGCACTGTTTTGCCAGTGGTATTTGCAACAAATCGATGCTAACGATTTATTTGGCACACTTGTTTTTTGGTCAGACGAATGCTTTATTTCAAGTGCTGGCATTTTCAATCGTCACAATACCAGGAACTGGCGTAGTGAAAATCTGCATTTAATGTTTGAAAGGGCACAACAAGGACGCTTTGGAGTTGAGGTTTCATGTTTTATTTTGGGTAGACATATAGTTTATAGGATTTTTGAAGGAGGTCTTATAGCACGTAGATACCTAGAAATTCTTGAGGAAGTTATTCCAGAACTGCTCGAAAACATTCCATTAGCCCAGTATAATGCTGTTTACCTACAGCAAGATGGTGCCCCAAGCCATAACTCTAGGCTCTTAAGGGCCTTTCTAAATAATAACTTTCCTCAAAGATGGATAGGTACCAACGGACCTGTTAGATGGCCTCCACGATCACCAGATCTCTCAATTTTAGATTTTTTTTTATGGGGTTATATACAAAATGAAGTATATAAAACTCGATATGACGGCATTGCAAAACTTTGAGAGGCAATTCATTTAGCTTTTCGAAATCTGCGAATGAGAACAATGGTTCTTTTGAACGCTATTCAAAGAATCTCAATGATGTGCCACAAAACTGTTGTTACAAACTTACTGTTAGAAAAAGATCTATGGGAATTTTTTTTAATAGATACCTATATACAATGTATCCAATTATTTGTTAGTAATATGTAAGTTGCACTTGTTTATTATTGTTATCCATAGCCTACTATTAAAATATGTATTTAATTTTCTGAAAATTGTCAATTATTTGCGTGTTTCTGAAAAAAGTTTATACTATCATATATTTTTGAAAAGGTAAAAAAAAGACAAATTTTATAGTCTACAAATATACAGGGTGTTCCATTTAAAAAAACATAAGTTTACTTTATAACTCAAAAACAGTAAATATGTAACAAAAGTTATCTACACCACTGCATTCTACGGAAAAAAATCTATTAGAATGTTATTTTACCTTTTCGATAAGTTGAAGGATAACGGAGATACGAGGGGGGTCACAAAATGCAACATTTTCAGAAATGACCTGTATCTTAAAAACTAAAAGGGCTATGAAAATTCTGTTGACGGCATCTTGAGTTTTACGAAAAAGTAGCAAAGTGTCGCGAAAACCGCAACTCTCTATCTTTAAAAATAAAGGAGATACCCCGCAAAAGTACCCAAAATGGAACACCCTGTACATTATCGATAGATTATCATGCGAAGGATAGTTCGGTGAAAATCGTATAGCATTATGTATAGTATAAAAGGAGGAGAAAGCCGAAACGCGTCCATTGAAAATATTGTTTTTTATTATTAGAATATTTCCTCAACCGTGCAGGATAATTGGCAAAATTATGTATGAATTACAAATGTATATTGAGATACATGCTATGTTGATTTTCAGATATACGCGGGAGTTATATGATATGACTGAATTTCCGGGATTTCTTCCTCGTAGTAGTTCGGTCCTTGATGGGGCTACACTGGTCCAGACGACGTTTCGCAGATAAATATCCGCCATCTTCGGGTCTTGGTTGAAAATAGCTTGCCAAGGAATGCCGGTACAAAACGAGCACGTTAAAGACAAAAAATCATAATTCTCACTTATGTAGTAAACTAAATAAATATATTTCCTATTAATAAACATATAAGCAATGTTTGTTGTATGTTACGTACGTTTCTTTGTATATTAGTGAAAATAAAATGAGATTCCTCTTTTTGACGTTTCGATATTGTATTTTTACCTTTATCAAAAATGTTTTTGTTAATCAAAATAAAGTAATAATAAATTATATGTTATGTTGATTTTCCCTCGACCGCCATAACTAATTATTTCCAATGCCTACCTAAAACAGCTATAGCTAAAATACCTCTATCAAAAATTGTTATGTTAATTAGAATAGATTAACATAACAATTTTTGAAATGTCAAAAATATAAATCTGATTTTATTTTTAGCCATATTAGAGAATCAGAATACCAAAAAAACGTAGTATCTACAAATGGTTCAAGAATATAAATACCTACAAGAATATATATTGATTATTGAAATTAATATTGTTTTATCTCACAGTCTATCAAAATATTTTTGAACTACCAGTTTCGAGGTCTATAATTGCACTTTATCCTCAGGTTTACAGAAGAAATGGATTCATTCAATGTAAATTATGTACTAGATCATGTGAACCATTGATTAAAAGTTTGTGTAAATCACAAATTCTAGTAGCCTCTTGAATTTTGTATTGGAAACATGTGCATTTCATTATAGTAATACATAATTGTGAATAATATCGATATTTGCTCGTTCTGCCCCAGTATGGAGGCAAAATGGGCGCACAGGAAAATTTCCATATAACGCCTTTTTCTCATTTAATTTTCTCCGGAGCATTGACGACACGCCACCGAACCTTCAAAATGATCCAAAATCGTCATCCAATTCAGAATCGCTATTATTTTTCTCGTTCTTGTCTGTATATTTCGAGGTTAGATTCTTCTTGTCGATGTTGATTTGGATACATCATTTATTGTTGCTAAAGCTCTGTTTGCCGAGCACATCATTTTGCCCCGCTTATTATCCCCCGACCGCCATGATTGATCATTTCCAATGCCTACCTAAAACAGCTATAGCTAAACTATGTTGTAATGAATGATTTGTGCCATCAATTTTTACTACTCATGACAGTGTTATAAGTATAGCGAAATTTTCAAAGCTTTTTGGGTTATTTATCGAAGAAAATTACAAATTTTTACTTCACCTATGTGTAAGTAAAATAGAAATCGCTAACGGCCATCAACATGATTTGACGAGACTGTTACGCGACGTCGTATGTGGAAGGGTCTTTGTAAACTGGCACAAGACGTTGTTGCCGAACAGACGTTCTTATCCAGTGATGTAGGGCTAATGTTCGTTATGCCCCGGTGCCCGTTATACCCCACCCGGCAATAGGGGAATTGCTTCATGTCCAGTTATTTTCCAAATTTATAGCATCTATAACTTTCATGAGTCATTGGTTAGTATTAATTTCTACTACTCCTGAAAATAGTCTCAACATATTGGACGGTAAAGAGGTAAAGTAATAGTTTTCAGCTCTCACTATCTTGCAATGTCGAGTTTACTTATGATTAAAGGCAATAGTAACGTAAAGCATAGCGTAGCAAGTTCCCATATCTATGTAAATGCACGAAACTTATGTAACGTATATTTGCTTGCATGAAGTTCATGTTCAAAGTCAGGTACGGGAACATTTTAATAATTAGGCAACCGTGAAAGACGCAAATGAACGTTTTCTGCACTAACGTCTGTGGAATATAGCTGTACGGTAGTTTCTAAAGTTTAATTTGGTATTTGCCAGAGTCCACCTTTATGCCAAGATTCCAGCTTACAGAGAGAGTAATTTAAATCTGCGTCATGAAGACCAACATTTCATCGAGAATATTGCTGTTTCATATCTTATTTTCTGATACCCTTTGATCAAGTGTAAGGGAAAGAATGTTACTTTCATAAGATAAATTAAGTTCAGCTGTTGATATTCCGTTTCGAAAAATGAATACAAATTCTAAGGGGGTCTGGGGCATGAGCCTATTTTTTTTTCACAGATATTGAGTAAGCTTTACTCGACACTATTTTTAATCTTGAATGATGTCTCTTCGGTTGTTTCAAACAACACTCGGCAACTGTGATTTACAACTGAAGTCCTTTGTTCGAATTTTCTCATCTAAAACCAAACTTTAACTGAATCATCATCATCAGGTATAATTTTTGATGTGTTGGCGAAAACTGACTTGGCATGAATATCTTCCTCTAAAAAAATACGTAACCACGTTGTTTCACCCCCTTCCGAGAGAAGACCAACGAAATAGTTTTTTCATTAATTTACTTCCCGTGATGCAGTCATATTTTCAATACCACGAATTATCCTCGATTTGGTTTACGTATAATATGGGGTGCGGCAAATTATACCCAACCATGGAATATTGTTTTAATTGTGTAAAACAGTTAGTCGTTTAGCAAACGTGTTTTTACGGAATGACACAGTAAGTGATGTAAAGCATACTGGAGGACCTCGTTCTAGTGGTTCAAACGAAAATATTGGGCTTATTCGGGATGACGTTCAGGCGGAACCAACAGCTTCCCCAAGAAGACGTGCGACGCAATTGGGGTTGCCTGAGCGGACTTTAAGAAGAATTTTGCACTTAAACTTGCGTATTTATCCATACAAGATTCAATCGGTGTTCAAACTACTGCCAATCGATATTCAAAGACGTTTGCAATAAGCACAAATTGTTACGAACTTAGTGGAAGCAGAACCTAATTTTTGGCAAAATTTAATAATGAGGCAAATTTCTGCCTTTCTGGTCGTGTTCAGAAGCAAAATTATCATTTTTGGGAAACAGAAAAAACTCATTCTATTCAAGAGAATGTGCAGTTTGATCAAAAAGTCGTTGTTTGGTGCGCAATATGCTCCGAACGAATTATTAGATCTTTTTTGTAGATGCCAAAGAGAATGTTACTGTTAATGGAGAACGGTATCGAAAAATGATACGTGAATTTTTGCAACTTGGCATGGGTAACTTCTGTTTCTGGCAGAATGGCGCTACATGCCAAATAGCACGTGAAACGGCCGCCCATCTTCATTTTTCCTGCCAGGTTCCGAAATGTTGAGTGACCGCCTCATTCCCCGGATTTGACGGCACCAGATTTTTTTTCGCGGGGATAATTGAGAATAATGCCTACATTAATCGCTCACAAACGTAATAACACTTATGATCTTATGATTGCAACAAAGACTACAGAAGCGATATTTATTTACTAAAAGTTAACAAGATAATATATGAATCTTTTACATTACCCGGCTTTTCACATTCTTAATAGCTGATTTTTATTATCTATGTTTTGTTTGTGCAATACTATCCCAGGAGCGCACATTAAGAATAATTTAGAATAATAACAGGATCATTCATGTGTGGTAAGGTATCTCTAGATCGAACTATTAACCTCAAAAACAGGTACTATTATACCCAGAAAAAACCTACAGAACTTCCGTCCCATGATTGCTTTCCGCTGTTTTCGTGATCTTACATGTCTGCAATCGTGCTATAATATTTATTGCCAACCTCGCACATCCTTATGATAGGGACAGTGCTTCAACAGTTGCTTTCTCTCTCTATTCAATCATTGTAGACTGTAGTGTAGTCACAATCTCATGAATATGTGTTTGAAATTGTTTGACCGAACGTGATAGGTCCATGAGCTCAAGGTTGAGGCATATACTGTCTAAAGTGAACTATTCAGCTGGATTATTTTTCTAGTTGTGCGTTTGATTTGTTGCCTCTCCTGCCTACCCAGAGAAGCGGCCGTTAATATACAGATTACAGATAGAATGTTAGGAATGGCAGACCAAACACGATTTCAGCTGAAAGTTCAATTGTTATTAGCAAAGGAGACCCTAAAATCAAACAAGTTCAAAATTAATGAAATGCATGTTTTTATTTTTATTATCCCTATTTAAGGAGCTCTACGACCAGAGTTGAACCAGGGATTGCCGGCGTTTGACGACTAGCGCACAAAGCCTCTTAAAGCCGCTAGGGTCAGTATACGACTAGCGCACGAACTACCTGCGGTATACCTACCTACCGACGACCTTTTTATGCGCTCAAAAAATTTACTTATTTTTGCAAATCAATTACTTCTATTAATCGAAAAATAATAAAAAGATGACTTCAGACCACTTTGAAATTTTTTTCTAACTTAAGTCAAACTCATATTATAGACATTAACATTTCCACTCTGTGTTGACTCAAGTCAAACTCATATTATACGTTGATATATATATATATAAAACAGAATACATATGTGACAACGACAGTATGGTCCTTATCAACGATCCTGTCAATCAAATTATAGTTTTTGGAACTACTCCAAGTCTTCAGTTTTTATGTCAAATGAGAACGATTTATATTGATGGCACATTTGAATATTGTGTCCAACATTTCAAGCAACTTTTCACCATCCATGGAGTGAAAAACAACAATTACATACAGTTGTTATTTTGTTTGTTATCAACAAAGAAAAAATAACATACGATATTTTATTTCAACTAACAATTGATAAATGTTGGGAATATCGCTGGCTATTTTTTCCATACAAGGTTGTTGTGAATTTTGAATATGCAATTCAAGACTCATTGAGATCCCGTTGGCCTGGGTTGATAATCCATGGCTGTTTATTCCATCTCACCCAGGCATGGTTCAGAAAAATTCAGGAATTTGGTCTCGTTCGAGAATACAAGAATAACCAATCTGTAATTGGAATGTGGCTCCGATGGACATTCGGCATACCATTTTCAAGACCAGACGAGGTACAAGAGGCTTATCGTATCATGGAACCGTATGTTAGTTATTTTCCACAATTACAAAGATTTGGCGCTTATTTGAAGAAAAATTATATCAACAACGATGCGAAATATCCACCACAATATGGGCAACAGACAATGTTTGGGATTGCGAAACAACAAATGCATGCGAATCATTTCATTCGCACTTCAACATATGCTTTTCCAGCGCGCATCCAAATATATATAAATTCGTTAGAGAGTTGAAGTAATTTGTTGTGGAAGCACAAATAAATATGAAAAGTGCTGATGTGCTGAATCCAGTTGCAGAATACCAAGAACAATATTGAGCTGGTCAATGACATTTGTTTGATTATATATTTAATGTCTCAAAATATTACAAAAAACGTCAGAAAAAATAAAAAAAACAATTGAAAAAAAAAACAACATTTTTAATGTGGGCTAGGGCGGTCAGAACCCCGCAAAAACACAGAGTGGAAATGTTAATGTATATAATATGAGTTTGACTTAGGTTAGAAAAAAATTCAAAAGTGGTCTGAAGTCATATTTTTATTATTATTTGATTAATCAAAGAAAAAAATTGATTTGCAATTAGACCCCAACCATAGTGTTAATGTGTTTATACAACTTGCCGATAATAATATACGAAAAATAAAATAGATACAATTTGTACCTAGATTCTTCAAATCAATTATTTCGTTCAGAGGCTTTGACCTCTAAATGTTATGAGCATAGATGCAAAATGCATAAATTTAGAATAATAAACACCGAACTTTATTCCTCAATTAACTTATTGCAGTCAAGTTCCACACTCAAGGGATATTCAATCTGTTTTATTTTTTTTCTTTTGCTTTCCGGAAATTCATTGATCCTCAATAATAAGGTGGCCACCGAACTTTGACAACTTAGACTAGGCTACAAATCCTAGTGGTAAGTCCACCCCTATTTCCTAATTAATCTCGTTTCTTCATACTACATACTAGGATGTTGATACTATCACTTTCAAAATACGATCGTCGTTTTGGAAATATATTGTATTATTGGCTCAGATGGGAGAAACATGGTAAACATGTTGATCTATAACATTCAGCAATGTCGTATTTCGTTCTCAACTGAAGGAACAGATAAACATTTTTTTAAGTATTGGCTGAATCTTACAAAAATATGTTGAGATATTGAATTATATTTAACAGCATTCGCTTCAAACCGCCCCAATGGATTAAAGATATAAAATTATCATTATCACTGTTTTGACATGAAATGCTTAGCAGCTCCCTCCTGACAATAAATTCAGCTTGTTAGTGTCTTATTTAGAACGAAAGGTTCCGAGACGTGATTCCAATAAATTTTTCATAATCTTACAGCTCATTTGCATAAATTTAAATTATTCACCATTACTTTGAAGTCCGCCTCGGGATTTAAAAATCTAAGTAGTTAAGATTTTCAGTCAGAAATTTAATGATTTAATGATAAAGACTCGAACAGCCTACGCAACTCATTCAGGCAAGTAATTAGTCAGTTTAGAAATATTGTCTCCAGACTACTTTCTACGTACTTATTCTTTATTTGATCGTGTAAACAGTGTGATGACTCATCAACGGCGCCTGAATGTTTGCGGTATTATTTTAATAGATAATTGCCTAGAATTGCATGAGGCTTTTGAACATTATTTACATGCAATATACCAAATAATCGATAAACAATTCAGATATTCAACTAATATCATATTAGTCAGTGTTCCAATGTTCTATGAATCTATAATGAGAAGCGTTATTGACCTCATACAGAAGATATGTATAATGAGAAGCGTTATTGACCTCATACAGAAGATATGTGACTGTTACAACTCACATACTCAATAAAGATAATTATTAAAATATTTTCAGTTATCTAGGTGTCCATAGGCGTTTAAACGGACGCAGAAAACGGAAAGAGGAGCTCCCTCTCTCTCTTCTCCTTCTCTTTCTCTTTCTCTATCTCTCTCTGTCTAGTCTAGAATGTTTACCAATTACACCAGTTTGGTCCCATCAGAGTCTCATATTTTTGTAAATATAAACCTCTGAAAGAATAGTGGATCATTGATGAACACGATGCGATTCGATGCTCCGCTATATATCAACTATTCACGCACATTTATCTGAAGTTCAATCATTTTGAATTGAGGAATATGTCTATGAATATTGCTATGGTTGGCAATTACTCTCACAGTACTCATTCAATGACACCATCCCGGTTCTTATATATTTCAATAGAACTGACTGAGGATTGTTCTGGGTGAGTATAAACAAGCTTAAGGAGTCTTCGCTGATTGGCCACAAGTTCGTGTGAGTACATTGAGAGATAAAGACCTAAATTTCCTGAATTATGAAGATAACTTTGATAATTTAACATAGGATTATGAAGATGAATTAGCGTAAAACATTGAACCAACATTCATGGATGTCTAGTCCAGCATGTTTACTAATTTCAGGACTTAAACCCGATCAGAGTCTCATATATTTGTAAATATAAACCTCTGGGAGGATAGTAGATCATTGATGGACACAATGCAATACGTCAACCATTCACGCATATTCATCTGAGGTTCACTCATTTTGAATTGAGGAGTTTATCCTCATTCAATGACAGCTAGTCGGCTCTTATATATTTACATAGATATGAGACTCTGACGGGACCAACGTGGTGTAATTGGTTAACACACTGGACTAGACATTCATGAATGTGGCTTCAAACCCCGCCTATGGTTCAATGTTTCACGTTTATTCATCTTTATAATCCTACGTTAAATTATCCAAGTTATCTTCATAATTCAGAAAATTTAATTTTATATTTCTTAATGCACTTACACAGATTGATTTACAATATATTTTGACATTTTGGCATCTGATATAATCACGTAAAATTTACATAACATACAGATCCATAGATCAATTGATCATTATCACAATTCAGACTGTCTATGCCATGATAGACAACATATAACCCCTCAGCAACATAGCTAACGTTCACATGACAGACAGCCGATAGACTGACAGTCACATAATGTCCGTGACAGAGCCTTCCATAGAATATAATTTACGTATTGACACGGTTTTGTCTGTATAAAAATATTAGCATTAATTATTGAAACTTGGTGAAAGACATCGCGCCTGCGCTTACTACAACAACTAGTATAATATTAAAGAGAAATTCTGCAAACTGACAGCCGACTGACTGGAAAATTGGCAGGTAGGTTATTTATACGACATAGGCTTGAAATTTAACCCCTAATAGGGTAAGCAGGAACCGATATATTTTGACAGATCACATAATCAAGTAACGTTTACATAACAGACACCTGATATATTGACACATTGCCCATAGCATAGATAACCCTGTCAATTCAAATTAAATTTCAAATGACGTCTTGACACGCCTTCAGCTGTTTAAATTATTTGAAATATGCAAGTCTCGAAACTCGAGGAATGGCATTGCCACGACGAGGCCGACGCGACGCCATTACCTGTTCCTAAGGGTGTTAGATATTTTGGCGGGCATAGCCCGCGGACAATAGCTAGAAAGCTTAGTTGTATGCAATTATCAACCTCTTCTGAGTTTGCCCTGTGTAGTGAAATAATCGCTGATGTATAGTTATTAAAGTGTAAATTTCTGACAGTTCAAAGTGAACAGTTATCAAGTTAGAATGAAATATGTACGAGTAATCCATAAATCGCGTTATACAGAAACCAGTCTAAGTTTAAGTAAATACTTAAGAATAGTAAGTTTGGTTTTGTTATATCAACTTGTGTAGGTCGTAACTAATATTGCCTGGAGATTTTTATGATTTTCAAACAATCGGTTACCGCAATAGATCTCTATGAAAGGTAGGATACCTTAAAGACCGTTAAGATAATATCTGTTTTGAAAATTAAACAAGCTTCTTGAAAAATAATATCGTCAATAACAGACATAGAACAATAAATAATGTTCATAATTAAACAGCGTACCTACCTACTTTAAATATAATGCGGAAAACATTACACAATATTCAATAATGACTTAGACTCACCATTATTATAAATTTGGTTTAAAAACTCCTTATACTGAAATATCATCACAAAGTTTAACATGGAGCAATTCCTTATTTGATTTCAATGAATCCAGGTCCGTATTTGAAAAAAAAATGTTGATGAGTGTCTAAAAAACGGAACGTCGTACCCTAAAAATGAATGAATAGAGTAACACTCGTGTGGGAGTCTGAAGAAACCAAACGAGAAGGGATGGAAACTGCCGTCGCACTCGCTAGAGCGGGGGCGGAAAAACCACTGATTGGACCAGAGCCAACCTGTGGCATTTCTCATGCCACAGCGAAATCTGTAATCCAAAAATGGCTCGAGATAGAGCACCGTGCCTACCGGAGAGAACTGCCCCGTATGTCGCACTCCAAGCGACTGATGGGAGATCTCCAACGAGTGAAAAATCTGCTGACGTTCAGCAGACAAGAAATACAGAATGTTGTTGCATTCCTAACCGGACACGCCCCATGCAACAAACACCTATACACGATGGGACTGGTAGATCAGCCCACTTGAAGGGGTTGCGGCGTGGAAGATGAGACAACCATGCATGTGCTGTGTCAATGCACGGCATACACGGTAGGTCGTTGGACATATCATCCAATTTGTGCCCTGAAAACAGCAACTTATTCACAGTATTTGTACAATATTTATGCCAATCTATTTGTTACGAGGCTGTTCCGATACTGATTTTGAAAGGACTAGGAATGAATTATTATACGAGATAGAGGAACTGTAACTAATTTATAAATGTAAAAGAATTGTCTAGAATAACTTTGCTTTAGTAACTTGAAATAGAGTACAATAAAACGGTCGGACTAGCCAAAAGGTCTGGACATAAGCTATTTCAAGTGTTTTTTCCAGAATAATTGAAAATATTACATATAATAAAATAGTTGATTATCTGGATAAAGAAGATTATTACATCACAGCAGACGTGTGCATGTAACAAATCTATGTTTCGCTAGTGACACTGTTTCCTCTTCATTTGTTTGAAGGAAAAATGGGAACTTGGGTATTTGAGGACCTATACATGAATAGATATAATCTCAACTGGAGAATAGGATATTTATGAAAAAAATCGTTGTTTGCAAGTCGATTAGGTGACTCCACAGTTTAATACCTGGGTCAAAAGGGAAATATTTTTGACACATCTCACAGGCAGAAAATGGTGATATTCATTAGGCAAGGTAATATCTAATCATGATTTCCATAGGATGGGAAGTATACCAGTAGGTCCCATGCTCTGTAGTCCCTACCTTTACTTGTAAATAGCAAAATTTCAGGTTTTGTTGAGCTTATCTCCTAGCGTCGGTGTTAACTCAACAGGAAAAGGCCGACGTTATTACTATTATTAGCTACATGGCTTTCCGAACAAGCTTTACAGCCAATTTGATTCACTCAAATTCAATGTAGAAATAGAAACAGTTTCTTTTCCTTGATATCAACATTATCAAACAAATAGATATACTTCTGGGAATACAGTAATTAATTAATAGTTCAATAGTCTTGTTCATAGATTATTAAATGTCCATTTGAGTCATCGAAATTATAACAATGAAGTTAAGAAACTACAGAAAATCTCTTTGGACAATGGTTACAACAAATCTTTAATGAATATATTAATTTCTAAGCAAATCTGGACTTCGACAAATCCGAGATTTACAAAATCGATTGTGAGTCGTGCTCAAGATGCTAAAGGAAAATAATGGTGAAAAATCAGCGTTAGCGGAACATCTTTCAAATACAGGCCAAACCATTTCTCAAGAATGTTGATCAGTGATCACTCTTGAAACCCAGTAGTTATTGACAATCTAGAAGGGATGTAAATGTATTAGCAAAAAAGCGAATTATACGTGGCTGAAGGCAATCCCTTGTTTTTTCTTTTAATTCCAAATAGTATTCAAACAAGCATAATTTGGTTTACGTTGATGGTTACTGAAGGGTCCCCAGTACTTAACAATGTTTTTATAGGATAAGGGTGATTATTTCTGATTTATAGAATTAATTGTTGTAATAATTCTACAAATGGGAAAGAATGTGTTTTTTTAACAGGATCAGCGTTCTCAAAATGTACGAGGGCAAAGTGAAAAGTCCTTGAAAAATGAAACGACTTATTTGGTCAAAACTTATTTTATTCCTCAGCATAATCTCCCTGTAGCCCGATACACTCCTCCAACGTTCTTCTAATGTTCCGATCCCTTCCAAATAATACGATTTCGGCAATCCGTCAAAATAGGCGTTTGTTTCAGCGATGACCTAATCGTTGGAGCCAGATCTCTTTCCGCTGAGCCATTTCTTCAAGTTTGGAAATGGATAAAAATCGCAGGGGGGCAAATCTGGAAAATATGGTGAATGACGAACCAACTCGTGGCCCAATTTTGTGCAATTTCGCCATTGCTACTGCGGACCTGTGCGTTGTCCTGGTGTAAGAGCACTTTTTTCTTTGCCAAATGCGGCCGCGAGCTCTTCAAATAAGAGTGGAATCGATCCAACAGCTCTACATAAAATACGCCGGTGATCATTGTGCCCTTTTCAAGGTAATCGATATGGACGATACCGTGTGTATCCCAAAAAACTGTCGCCATGACTCTGTTGGCCGATGAACCCATATGATGGATCCATGTTTTGTCCACGGTTACTAAACGGCACAAGAAGTTCTCCCTATTGCGCTTGAACATCGCCAAACACTGCAGTTGTCACACGGTCGTGCTTGTTGTCAACAGAAAACAAATGTGACACCCATCTGGCAGATAGCTCTCTCAGATTCAAACAATCACGCAAAATATTCCGTACCCATTCGGTTGAGATGCCCATAACCACAGCAATCTCGTGCACTCCGATCATCCAATATCATATCATGGATTTTATCGACGATTTCTGACGTTGTTACCTCAATTGGACGACCAGAACGTTCGGCATCCTTTGTGGTCATATTACCAAAACATAAATCAGTAATTCACTCGTGAATCGTTCCAATAGATGGTGAAGAGTCCTCATAATGTTTAACACACGATGGTTTGCGTTATGTTTGTTCCACGCAAGGAATATTGTTCAAGGTGCTTTGCCATGAAAATCGACTTTGTTTTTTTCCTGATTTTTTTAAATAAATAGATGTATTATTGATACACAATTGGTCAAAGTTTGAAAGAGCCTGTCGGTTTAGTTGAAAATCGTAAGAATCCTATGTGCGTCCTTTTCTAACCACAGGATCTTATGGAAGCCGACCTCGACAAGTCACTATGTTTTAACAAATGCGCAAAAGAAAATTGTTTTTTTGTAAAATAAAAACATTTCACATGTTCTTCGAAGTTATGATAATGTTTCCTTCGGTTAAAATAATCACTCGCCCGTTTCTTTATATACGTAAATCGCGATGTTAAATGATAAACAACGCGAAATGGCAACGGATATTTTTTCTCGGAATTCGCTTATAAAAAGTTGGCAACACCTCTCATCGCGCGCGGAGTTTGAATTTACGTACGCGGTATATGCGTTCTGCTTGCAGCTATTGATTCTTCAGTGCTTACGCGTAAAAGTTATCAGATCAACTAAAATGTCTAAATAATAAATCTCATCGTATCAATAAAGCAGTTTTCTACCGCGGTACCCTTCGTAACCGCTAGATGGCGCACCTCTCGAAGGCAAAGCAACTTAATCAAGACGCGAAATTCACTTTTTTCCGTATATACAAAAATTTTCATATATAATACCACAAGAGCTTCAAAATTATCGGGTATTTCCCGATAGGTTCGTTGCAAACAAATGAAGGAGTCAAGTTTTTCAGGTTAAAAAATCACGAGCGCGAAGCGCGAGTGATTTTTCCTGAAAAACTTGACGACTTTATTTGTTTGCAGGGAACCTTGAGGGAAATGCCAGATAATTTTGAAGCTCGTGTGGTATTCGGGGGATTATTTTTCCGTCCCAAATGAACATTTCCTTTGACTTTTTTATCGATGGTGGACATAGAACAAACTCCAAATCGACTCATTTTCATGCAAAATCTCCAATTTTCACAATTGAATTCAACCTGTCAGTTTGACGTGTGGTTAATTTGACTGGATCATGTTTTGTTTTTTATATATAGCAACTACCAGAGAAAATTTTCAAAAAATTATCAGTATAATACCATGTAGGTTGTACCACGTGACGTCGAATGGTGCAATTCTATTGGTCGATATTTGGGTCGGAAAAATAATCAAGGTTATTTGCTTTCGATTGGTGTCATGTCAAAACAGAACTGAATGACATATCAGTCTGAAAATTTCAATTCGTTCTAGTCAAATGTCACATGGGATTTCCGATTGTGACTTTTCCCCTTGCTATCGTAAAATGTCTGTACAAACAACTTATTTTCAATAGGCGTTAACTGTACTATAAAAAATGAGAGACAATCACCCTTATCCACTAAAGATCGGAGTAAACTCAGTTCACTCCGATGAGGTCTACTTGCTGGATGGAAGGTCCTCAGTACTTTGGCAATATTTTCAGAGGATGAGGGTGATTGTTTCTTATTCATAGTATTACTTGATAATATTTGTTATATATTTCTTCATTCATGAATATACTATTAGCCTGGAGGGTGGACTATTAAGATTCTTGTGACCATAATATTTGAGTCTGAAATAGTATTCTAGTAGTGTTGAAAATTTGGTTATTTTCCATCTCAACAGAAATGAGGACTTACTGTATAATAGACACAAAGGTTGCATTCTTAGTTCAAACCAACCAGAATATTTTATTAATTGTCTCATAATAGCTATCTTAATATCATTACCCATCCTTTAATTGTAATTAATTGCAGACAATCTCTAATAACAATGCTTTCGGATCATTACTTCTACAGCGCACTATCTCTTTATAAAGATATATTCAGAGAACGACAAAGAATTCTGGTTAGGGTAATAACTTACCTACTTAGAAGCCGGTTAAATAATTATCATGTGAGATTCATCTGGTCCAATAGATCATTAAAGAAGAATCTAGTGACATGATTCTCTTAATTACTTTAATTTATTTTGAGAGATTGCTTGGAAGATAGTTGGTTATAACTAACGGCATGTACGCTTGTGAATATATTAGTGAATACTATGAACTTGTTTATACGCCGAGACCCTTACACGGTACGGGTTCGTTATCAAAATACCTGTGTCGACAAATTAATGTTCATGTTTTACAGACCGGGAAGCATGTAAGCTTGCGCTTACCGTTGCGTTCGTAATTTTAAATACTTTCACCTATTATTTTACTTCCGGTTGCCACGTTCAGACATCATCAAACCGCCGTTTGTCTACCACATCATGATCTGTGATATACTGTGACCTTTATGACAGTAAATATAGCATTTGACCTTGAATTAATTTTCCCCTCAATGAAACTTTGAAAGGTTGACTGGGTGCATGCCTCGAACTCAAAACCGACTTTTTTTTTACAAAATAATTCATTGATAAACTATAAAAGATTTCACAATGTGGATACACTATAACACTAGAAATAATAAAAAATTACCCTTATCCACCAAAAATACTGTTAAAGTACTGAGGACCTTTTATACTAGATTATAAATCAAAACGTGCCTGTTCAAATACAATTTGGAATTAATAGGGTATATAAGGAATAACTCTCAGCTGCAGGAAAATCTGAATTTATTAAGTTGTTTTTTCGCTTATACATTTCCATCTATTATAAATTACCTACATATTAGTTATTACTGTGTTTCAAACTGATAAACGTTCTTGAGGAATGTTATGATCTCTCTTTAAAATATGTTCGACTAACGCTGATTTTTCACCATTATTTTTCTTTATATGGGCAAAATTTTCTTCATACCAAGTTAGAACGTTCCTCCTAGTTTGTACCACATTGCATTATGAACACGACTCACAATCGATTTGGTAAATCTGGGATTTGTTGAAGTCAAAAATTTCATTAGAAGTGCTGCCTAAACATTTTTTTAGCTTGTTCTTACATCTACAAACGAGTTGTATTGAAAATTTAGAACAAACAGGTTAACAAATTATGGAATTCATCAATCACTGAAGGATGTTCAGTGAAACTTGAATTTTATTGAACCATTTGAAGACAGTGGCTTTTATTAGGTTAGTTGGTTGCCTTCCATTTTTTGTTTAGGAATTGAATTATTGATCAAAGATTTGCCTCAACGATTGTCCACGCTATTTGCTAATGTTCTCAACTTCATTCTGATGATTTTGGGGGCTCAAAGGAACTTGGGTATTCGTGGACCTATAAATAAATAGATATAATCTTAACTGGAGAATAGGACATTTATAAGAAAAATCGTTGTTTGCAAGTCGATATGGTGGCTCCCCAGTTTAATACCTGGGTCACAAGTGGAATATTTTCGACACATCTCACATGCAAAAAATGCTGATATTCATTAGGCAAGATAATATTTAACCATGATTTCCATAGGATGGAAAGTATATCAGTAAATCCCATGTTCTGTAGTTCCTACCTGTACTTGTAAATAGCAAAATGTCAGGTTTTGATCAGCTTATCTTCTGGCGTAGGTAATTTGATTCACTCAAATTCAATGTAGAAATAGAAACAGATAATCAGCTTCCTTTCCTTGATATCAACATTATCAAACAAAGAGATATATACTCCTGGGAATACAGTCACATTAATTAATTAATAATTCAATAGTCTTGTTCATAGATTATTAAATGTCCATTTGAGTCAGCGAAATGAACAATGAATGAAGTCAAGAAACTTCAGAAAATCTCTTTGAACAATGGTTACAAATCTTCAACGAATATCTTAATTACTAAACAAATATGGACTTCGGCAAATCCGGGATTTAAAAAATTGATTGTGAGTCGTGCTCAAAATGCTGAAGGAAAATAATGATGAAAATCAACGTTAGGGGAACATAATAACCGAAGATAATTTTGCGGGCTCAAAGGAACCTTTAATAACCTATGAACAAGAATATTGGAGGAGCTATTTATAATTTATTGGTACAACTGAATCCGCAGGAGTATACCTATTTGTTTGATTGGGTTTCCTGTTTCTTCAATCAATAATGACAATATCAAGAGGAAAGGAAGCTGCTTATCGATTTCTATTTCTATAGTGAATTCGAGTTCTTCAAATTGACTATTAAGTGTATTCAAAAAGCCATTTGAATCTACATTTTCATCTATAATCGCGAAACTATTATCGCCATATCTATGTCAAAATTTTGGACCTAATTTTGATTTTTGGGAGGTTCAAGTTCGCGTAGAAAATATTGATAAAAAAAGAAGAGAGTGGATTGCCCATACTCTTGTTTGTTTCTAGTAGTTTTTGTTAAATGTGGAAAAAGTTTGCTGCTTTGCTATACATGAAGACCTAAGAATAACTTATTCTGTACAGTTTGTATAGGGGATATTGATATTTCTCCAGAACGTTCATCGACTCATGGATTGGGGGTATTTACAACTACTGTAACAGCATCAAATGAAACGAGAGCATCACAAAGTTCATGTTTAGTTAGTTTAGGAAGATTAGGATTCGAAAGTCTAAGTTTGTATTTGAAATTATTGAAGATTAAAGCGGCACATGATTTTAATGATTGATTTACTGATTCAACTTATTTAGATTGTGGGAAATTTTTTAATAGGAACCATCATTCAACATATTATATAAAAGAAAATTTGTCTAAAACTATTGTCTATAGAAAATATAACGAAGATGTTTAATATTCCTGGATAACTATTCTTATTTGCTATAGGTTCATTTTAACAATATGATATTTACGTTAATGGATCGGCATGTATATATGTATAGATATTATTATCTGTAACTACATTTATGATCATGTGTATCATATATTTATTTATTAACTTTTTTAAATTTTCATTTTATTCCTCTTCACTCTTTCTTACATTATACATATATTGTCACTTTATCGATGTGATCTTCTATTATTGTTATGTATCATGTAATTGAAAATGAATGAAAAGAATACTGTCACAAGAAGTTTTGTTAGTGGGATATATTACAAAAATATGAAAATCTGACGAACCAAAGTGGTGTAAGTGGTAAACACCCTGGACTAGACATCCAGTAATGTGGGTTCGAATCCCGCCTATCGTTCAATGTTTTACGGTTATTCATATTCATAATCCTATGTCAAATTATCTGAGTTATCTTCACAAGAAAATTTAATTCTATATCTCTTAATGTACCTACACGAAATTGTGGTCAATTAGGGAAAGAAGCTTTATACTTGATTATACTTAAAACCAGAACATTTCTCAGTCAGTCCTATTAAAATATATAGGAACCGCGATGCTGTTATTGCATAAGTACTGTCGAGTAATTGCCAACCATAGTAATACGTATAATCCTTACTTCAAAACGACTGAACTTTAGAAGAATGTGCTTGAATAGTTGATCTATGGTTGGGCATCGAATCGCATCGAATTCATCAATGATCTACTATTCTTTCAGAGGTTCATATTTACAAAATAATAAAAATCTGACCGTACCAAAGTGGTGTAATTGGTAAACACCCTAGACTAGACATCCAGTAATGTGGGTTCGAAACCCGCTCATGATTCAATGTTTTATGTTTATTCATTTTCATAATCCTATGTTAAATTATCTGAGTTATCTTCATAATTCAGAAAATTCGATTCTATATCTCCGAATGAACCTACACGAAATTGTGGCCAATTAGGCAATGAAACTTCAAACTTGTTTATACTTAAAACCAGAACATTTCTCAGTTAGTCCTATTCAAATATATAAGAACCGGGATGCTGTCATTGAATGAGTACTGTCGAGTAATTGCCAACCATAGTAATACTCTAACCTACAATCCTCACATCAAAACGACTGAATTTTAGAAGAATGTGTGTGAATAGATCTATGGTAGTGCATCGAATCGCATTATGTTCATCAATGATCTACTATCCTTTCAGAGGTTTATATTAACAAAAATATGAAAATCTTACTGGACCAAAGTGGTGTAATTGGTAAACACCCTGGACTAGACATTCAGTAATGTGGGTTCGAATCCCGCCTATATCTCTTAATATATATGTATATATGTATATTCAGAGCTATAGTCGAATTATTATTATATTATTATTGAATTGTATGTTTATTCGTGTTTTATTCTCTATAATGTTTCTGTATTATTTTACAATACTGTATTACTTTTGCCTGTATGAAATTATTATTATTATTTAAAAAAGTGCTTATATGTTCTCAATATTGTTGAGTTAGAAGCCTCTATTAAAATTTCCTCTTCGGATAAATGGTCACTTACAGATTGTAATTCCTTTCCATTATAAAACTTATTAGAGTTAAATTGTTCTTAAATTTCCGTTACTCCGAGATTCAACTAGTGAACCACGAATTTTAATTTATAGGAACTGTATACATCATAGGATCGTTCGAAGTTTATGTGTCTGTATATATAGCGGAACATAAAGGATACAGGATAAATCAAACCATATAAAATGAAGTGTCGGATACTGTGGAAATCGGTGTAATTGAAATTTCCCTAATGGCATTTCTCTGTAAACAATCGGCGTGTAGTCCGTTGGGATCGATCAGTCACTTAGGAAAGTTGCTACAGTCAAACGTGCTATATTTGCCTAACCTGATAGTGTAATTTAATCTGACTTTATAGTGTCAGCTTATTATGAATGTGGAAGTAATTAACGAATGTGACTATTAATATTTATCTTTTATATTCACATGATTCAATTCAACTTTGACGATTTTTGTCATGAGGTAAAACGAAGATGAGCTATTCGATATGTAGTAGTAGTAGTAGTATTCAAGAAGCATCACATTGCATAGAACACGTCAACATCTAATGTATTACATTAAAAAAAAAACATATATATGATGTACCCTTCTAGCTTGTTTATTCTTTCTTCTATAATGGGGTTACAAAACTTTTTTGGAAAGCCATTCATATTCATTCTATAACAAACTTTTTTCAAATTTCTGGGATGATTTCTGACTGTGACCATTTTACCATCTGTAAAGCTGTTTATAGCACTTTTTCTATAACTTGTTTGTGCAACTGAATCATAGTGTAGATATCGTTGAGAATGAATTTCATTTGCAAACTGCGACGTTTCTATTTTTCCGTTTGAATATGTTTAATTTTCCTAGACATGAAAGACAGGACTAAAATTGCCAATCTTCAACGATTAATAGAGGAATTCAGTTCCAACCATCTATAGCTAGAACGATTGGAGATAGAACAACACAGCTATTCTACCAAGCAAAACTTCAAAGCAATTGGAAACAAATACATAGAAGCCAATCAGTATTTGAAAATTTATGCAAACGCACCAATCTCAACAATCACTGAACCACCAGCCGAAGAAGCTGACCAAAAATATAACCTTCACAAGCAGAAAGTCAAACTGAGTAACCAATCTGTAATTGAATCAAGTACCTACTACCAAGCCATAATTCCGGAACGTGAGGTTGCTTTCCTAAGGAACTTTCTACTATAGTTGTCGATATCAAAGCCATGATACTAGCACGTGAGACTGTGTCCCATATCGACAGCAAATAATACAAGCCAATAGGTAACGTTGTATATCATACGACGTGAGCCTACGTTTCGTCAATATTACGGAAACATACGATTCTCATACATGGTCCTTCGAGCCTTGAAAAGGAAACATTATAGGTATTTCATACCTTTAACATCTGAACATGAGGCTGCGTCTAGTCTATATAACGAAAACATACTCTTCTCGTAGATAAACTTTCCATGAATACTTCTCGTTTATCACTCTGCATAACTTCTGCACATTCATTCAAGACATAAATAAAATAACCATTAAAAGTTTGATTTTCACTTATTTAATCAATAAATGTAAGTAGTTTCGCTAACACTGTAGCTTCTTCAAGCAGATATTACAAAGTACTTTGTAATATCTGTTTGTTTTCATTGTTGATTGTTTGTGTAAAATTGTCACACCAAGAGAACCGCCCCAAAAATTTGAAAAAGTTCGCAGTACACTAGAAATGAATGGCTATTGAAAAAAAAATTTAACCCCATTATTTAAGGAAGAATGAACAAAATATATTTTGGAACATGATATATAAAATATATAAATGATAATAAAGATAATTTTATGACATTACCTTATATTCTGGAAACGTCAGAGACAATTAAGGAATGTTTAAAGAAGTATGATGTTGCGCATAAGCCTACTAACAGTGTTGGTGAATATTTTTCGAATGTAAAACCCCGGTAATACCTAAGCCCACACGGTATACAAATTAAATTGTTCAGAAGGAGTAATACATGAATCTCTAAGCCATATTTGCAAGAGAATAATGTTGGCCATAAGTATAACATTAAAACCTAAAACTTAGAAAATTTCACTGCCCTTGATAAACATTGTTTTGATTATAGCCATCAGTTCGATAATAAAAATGTCTATATTTTAGCTGGAAAACCATTCATTACAAGAGATCTATTCTGGAGATGATTCACATAAAACGAAATAATAAGTCGGTGAATGTGATAGAACCGATGAGCTTCCATTGAGCGAAATTTGAATAATTGAACACTTGCATATGTACTACTCCATAATGTCTAAAATTATGTATATATAGCATTTTGATGGTCATAAATTTTGATTTTAATAATTAAATGTAACTAGTGTTGTTAACAAAACAACACTAACAAAAGCGACGGTGCTTGCGAAACTAGTTACAATTTCATTTATTGCTCTACTGAAAATCAAACTTTCAATAGTTATTTTATCTAAGACTTCTTTTTTAGTTGATAGGACACTGGTTAAAGCCATAAGTAGAAGGAAAGTATGCACTGATTTCGTACTCAATATGAACTTTGTTGAGTGAATGTATTGAGGAATAAAGAGGAGCCTTCGAAGAACAAAAAATTCGGAAATTCAACGTGTTTGTAGGATTTCATATAATTGCATCGCAATCGCAGAAGATGATTACGTAATTGAGGATGACTTCCGTATGAACGTTGTAAATGGACAGTAAGCTAATCTCGTACAATGCATCATACTCAGTCAGGTTCAGATGCGAAGAACGGCTATATCAAACCGAAAGTATATATCATTCGTGTAATGGATCCCATTCTGCATGGTGCATGCAGGTTCTTCTTCATTTGCATTTTTATTACAAAACCAACGACTGTACATTAAAACGCGGCTTAAACAAAAGACTGCACGAAACAAAAGAAAAACACAACATTAACAGACTTGAATTTTAATTCGTATACAGAATTATTCAGACATCCATTTAGTGGAAGTTACGGCGAATCTGGACTTTTTTGTTGGAGATTATAGGGGGTCCTTTTCATCACGTAATGCTGAAAACGAGCGGAGATTGAAAATTAGCTTTTTTTGGATACGATAATTATGGGATATTAGGTGCTTCTGCTATTATTGTGCAGACTATCTTTTTGATGAAAGTGAAATTTTGTTGAAGAATATAGGTTTGTTTCACTTTATAAAGCAATACTTCACAAGTCGATAGTCCATCGGAAATTGGGGTAATACAAACACGGCACTTGTCTCAGGTATGCCAAATAAAAATAGTCAAGCTCTGCACAGAGATCAAAAGATTCACTTCTAAAATGTTCGAACTCGGCACATGAATGATGCTTGCGAAAAATAGACTGATGTAATATCAAAACAAAATTTATTAATTTAACATATACATAGTACATAGGAAGAACATATTTAAAATTATATTTACACAGTACTATTTCAATTAATTGCATAATTATTTTAGCATATTGTTTGGACAACTTACTATTTTTATATTCTATAATTTTAGGATTAACCAAATTATGACGTTTCTTAGTGGCTATATTGTTAAATTTATGAATTTCGTTAACACTGTTGCATTTAATATACAGGGTACCCAAGTTTTAGTGGCAGAACTTCAACAGTCGATAGAAAATTTGATTTTGAGAAAAAAATGCCCAATAACATATATGCAGAGACGCTTAGTTTTTGAGATACAGTGTGTTGAAATTGAAAAAAAATTTCGTTTTTTGCGAATATCTCCGGAACCGTTTATCGTACAGAAAACAGCTTCTGTAGGCATTTTCTACTCATAGTAAGCTATGTTCCGTGTGATACAAATTTTTTCTTTAGTCATAATTAGTGAAGATTTTGGAGGGATAGTTGGTGTTTTTCTCCCCAACTTCTACGCCACTGGAAAAAAGTACGGTTTTGAGACAACCATTTGAACCGCCAATGTTTTCTACACTAAAAAGGTACTTCTGGTTATAAGCTCCAAAGTTGACCGTTTTCGAGAAAAATTAACTCTTATGTTGAAAAACATGGTCACTTCTTACTAATTAAACAAAATTTATTCAAACGTTAGAACAAGTAACAAAATCAAAAAATTGACCATGTTTTTCAACATAAAAGTTGATTTTTCTCGAAAACGATCAACTTTAGAGCTTATGACCAAGGGTACCTTTTTCATGTAGAAAACATTGGCGGTTCAAATGGTTGTCTCAAAACCGTAGTTTTTTCAGTGACGTAGAAGTTGGGGAGAAAAATACCAACTACCCCTTCAAAATCTTCACCAATTATGAGTAAAAAAAAATTTTTTATCACACAGAACATAGAATACTATGAGTAGAAAATGTTCACAGAAGCTGTTTTCTGTACAATGGACGGTTCCGGAGATATTTGCAAAAAACGAAATTTTTTTTCAATTTCAACATCCTGTATCTCAAAAACTAAGCGTCTGTGCATATATGTTAATAGGATCTTTTTTCCTCAAAATCAAATTTTCTATCGACTGTTGAAGTTCTGCTACTAAAACCTGGGGCATCCTGTAGATTTCAGTTTGTACTTTGAGAAGTGTGTGTACAAAAATAAATAAAAAGGAGGATGCGTTTGGTACATGGATGCATTAAAATGGGAATGAAACGATTCGCAAGCATTGGTTGTTTTATTTAATGCAGCAGAGGCATGAGCCCATATATGTGGTGGAAATTAAGAATTATCTGTCAAATAATTTTCGAGAAGGTAATCAGAAAATTTTTAAAGTCTTTCATCTACTGGCTTAACTTCGTAGAGTTCCAAAAAATAAAAATTGTCAACGTCCTTTGGTTCCAAAAATAAAAGACCGAAACAATAATGAAGCCACTTTCCAATCTCAGAATTTTTGTCTTGTATTCCTTTGATAAACCTAGATTTTGGATTTATCTGTACCATGCTTGAGTTAAGTGGAATCGGCACCCAGTGATTTTAGCATTTGGATAAATTTCTAACACTGCAATGTGAATAGATTTCTCAAAATCTACTACTATTTCTTCCGGTACAAATTTGATCTTTATATAATCATAATACTCTTTAATTTTTCATATGCAAAACCTATATGTTTTTTCACTTTTGTCTTTTAATAAACATAAAACTAATGGTATGTAATGGCCGTTAAAGAAACCATGTATCGTAAACATTTGTGTGAAATATTTTGTGCAGTAAGAAAATGTACCGTCCATATGAATAATTTTTGATTCACATAAAAACTTAAAATTACTTTTACAGCTAAATATCACTAAATTTTCAGATAAATCATTTACAATTAGGAAGTCTTCACTTCTGTTGGTTTTTGATTGAAGTTCATTCTAAGTTTCATGAACCTTCGATAGTGATTTTGGCAAAGCTGGCAACAATTTTCGACGTGCAGTGTGAATGTTTCTTCTAGCACATTGTAGATCACTTATTGTGAAATTGTTTAAAGACACATTCTTCTTAGCTAGCTTCATTCTAATCAATTTGGAAGGTTTTTCTGTTATATCACTTTCAGCTTTCCTCTTCGAACAATGACTCAAAACTTGTCTTTGCAACACATTTGTTAGTTCTGGTTCATGATTTATACTCAGGTTTGTTATAACTCGACTGTTTGACTCACCTAAAGTACAAAAATTTGCTTTACATTTATTTTTGATGCACCTCCACTTAGTTTCTCCGTGTTCTTTAAACTTATAGTTCTCGTAAACTAAGAGAAGTTTTCCTCTTTGACTGAACATTTCACTTAAATCCGAAAAATTACTTTGATTCATTATCGCCATTTTTACACTTTTTCACAATTTTGATTACATAGACCTTTACACTAAAAATGACTATGTACTTATGAAAACTGATATACCTAAAAAACAAAATATACTTAGTTAGGTACCTGTTACAGGTGTTCGGTACCTGCAACAACTTTATGCCGAGTTTGTAGTTGTAAAAATATAATTTAAAATGCATTCGGATTAAAAAATTAGGATGTGCTGAGTTTGATGCCGCCCCGGAAATTAAGTCCACATGTATACTTTGGTTTTCTCAGAAACGCTTCCTAAGAGAGATATACTTTGAAGTTCAGGTTGAAGATGTTTATATTATCGTAACTCTGATCTGTGCAACGCACTCGTACAACAAATAACTATTATTTATTTTGACACTAGCTACATTCGTCTAAACTCTCCAGCGACGTAGCTAAATGGGGTTGTTTCTATTTTCCCACCCCATTTTCTACACCACTGGATATTTTTCAAAAAGTGCCGGTTATCTCGTTCACTTTAGACAGAGAAGTCATTTTTGTAAAATTTAGATTAAAGTAGCTTTTTTCGAAGTAATTTGATATGAAGGTTTAGAGAAAATTTTAGGTTGAATTAGGCACTCAGCACACGCAGCCGATTGTGCATGCCGCCAAATGGCTATTATTATTTGTGATTTTTGTTGGGTTGTTTGTTGAATAAATGTGGTTTCATTAAAGATAGCGATTGCTGGGTGTTTCATGTTTAGTTGTTACATTTGAAAGGGAGAAAGCCTCATCTCCGTATCTGTGAAGGTATTCGCCAGTCCAAAAATTGGTTAGTGAGTTTCTGTAGCGGTATTTATTATGGGAAAAATATTCACGCTACATAGTTCACTGTGTTTATTCCGGTGGTTAACTCCGTTCTGGCAGCTGACCCTACCGTTGTGTGATCATATGCGAAGTGGAATTTTAATGAATAGGTTTCCGAATGATAGGAAGGCAATATCCTGAGTCACGCCTTAGATTATTTGGATGTTACCGCTTCAAGAACTTCTCGGCTCAAGAGAAGATGAGTCAATAGCATCTTGCTCAAAAGTTTCCATGAAAATATTAGCTGTGACCGAAGAAAGTGGAGAAGCCATGACTGCTTCTAAAACTTTCCATGTACGTTGGTAAGAACATGAGCACTGTACAAGGGTTCTTGAAACCAGTAGATCTACACTTGCAGAACATAAGTTCGATACTAATCATCAAACCCTTTTGGGAAATACTAAAATCCTAGCCCGAGCTCCGAACGTTATTTTTCCAGCGATATGAATCCTAAAACATCCAAATAATCTAAACCGTGAGTCAGCACATTACCTTCCTAACATTTGGAAACCCATCCTCGAACATTCCACTTCGCACACAACGACAGGGTGTCAGGTGTCAGAACGATGTTAACCTAACTGAATAAAGAAAGTGAACTATGTAGCGCGAAGGTATCAAATATCTTGTAAGCGGTGCCTATAATCAGAATATTGCAAGAACTTTTTTTCCAAATTGAATTTCGGAAATAGGACGGGGAAAGGGAAGCTACGCCATTGGACAATTTTGACAAAAGATCTCATTGTCAAACAACAGGTATCTGTTCCAAAAGTACTGGAACTGAATTTGGTGAAAATCACTTTCACGGTCAGAGGATTACGATGAAAAAGACTTTTTTTGGGGAGCTTCGAATGAATGCAGTTCTGTAGGCTGTTTTGCAAAGTCTATAAGCTCATCAATTTCTGAGTCAATTTTTCTCATAGGTATGACCATCGAGTTCGCACTGGCCCATCAGAAATCCTGTTCTGATTCTTGAGTCCTTTCTGTTTTCCCGTTTTCATTCCAAGACATTATATTTCCTGAATTTGTCTAGGAAGATATACTCCAGTATTGTCCAGTGCTGAGTTCTTTGTCTTCGTTTCTCATAATTTCCTGCAAGGGCGTCCGCCTGTTCATTTTTTTCAATATCTGTATGTCCTGGATGCTGCAGAATGTTTATTTGGTTTTGCAATCAAGAACTAACCTTCAGCTAATCATGTTTGAACCCAGCATTGTTATGACCGCTTGGTCATCGGACATGATGTCCTTCTTTTTGTATCCCTTGTCCACATTGAGTTGTGCACATCCTCTCAATTGCATGAACTTCCGCTAGGAACATACGAGTGGATTTACCCACAGGCAACGTATATTTTGTTCTTTGTCCGAAGAACGGTCCTGTACCTTTTGCTGTTTTTGATCCATCGGTGTACCTTTGCTAACAGGGTCAACTTTTCCCATGTAAGCATGAAAATCTTGCTCATATCGTCACTTGGTACCATGAATATTGGGTGCTTTATCTTCAGCGAGTCGTTATCCTTTCACCAAAAATGTATGCTTATGCATACGAGCCTTCAAATCTTACTATGCTATCGCATAGGTGAGTAAAAGTCTCCATCATGGTGTACATCACCTTGAAAGAACTTTCTCATAGAAAGCGAAGAAAAACCAGTGTAAATATTACGTTCTTCAAAGATTTTTGAAATTCGGTCTGTGTCATTTGCAATATATAGGTAATAGCTTGCATATATCCTTAATTATCATAGCATGAGCAATAAAAATTAATTTTCCCAAACATAGAAAAAAACAACTTCGGAACTCATACCGAAATAGCTTAAAATCTGAGTCAACTCCTATGGATTTCAAATAAATGGTTTAAATGTTCGAGTTTTTCTTCCATTAAACCAAAATACCTTATGATAAAAATTTAATTCCAAACTCTTCAAGGAAATATGTTATTCGTGATGAACCTTGTATTTTGTATGATCCCCATTCTCAGTTGAGTGGAGTTACGCAGATCAATGAATGAATATTTCAAAACTAAAATGACTACGAAAATCGCCCAAAATCCAAAACAAAAAATGTATGTAAAATTTCCCTGCATAATTCTCCAAAATGTTTTATTTATTTTGTATGAACCATTTTCATGAATAGCCGTATTACAATAGTAACAATCTAGTCGTGCAGGAATATAAAAATGTCAATTGCAGACGTGCCATTCAATACACAGCTGTTGTTTTGATTGTTGATTTACATCAGATTTTATACAAACATAATTCGATTTCATGTAATATGATATCCAATTTAATTTATATTTCGATTTAGCGAATTTATTTGCGGGATTATGAATATTTGTACTCCACCAGAACGGAATTATTAAATCAATGTAAATTGGATGTATTGAATATCAATGTTTGTTGGGTTTTATGGTTGCCATATCGAATTCTGCAGTGAGATTCATGTTTATTGCTTGGACTGTTATTACTGTAGGTTATTGTGTACGATAAAAAGTTTTGTAAGATGTAATGCAGAATCGAATTTCTCTACTCCTTCACAAATACGTAAAAGGAAATTGAAATATTTATTTTATTTACTATTCGATAATTGTTAACTGTTCCACTCTAACCAATCATTCGAACTTCACTTTTGGAATTGTCGGTCGGTGAGAGGCAAGGTGATGGTTATACAGTGCTTTCGTAAAGTACTGAATGAATTCATTTTTTGCCAAACTATCCATTTCTGAGGAATCTGAAACAGGTCGGTTTTTAATCTCAATTTGCCACATTTAGAAGGGAAAATTAAATATACAGGATGATCCACGTTTGTGTCATGTCGTCCGCGACAATTTTTCCAAATAAAACACCCTATGCATTATTCAATTTTTGGAATCTCCATGGAAAGCTGAATTCAAAAATATATCACAAATGGGATTTGTACATAGTGCGCCTATTAAATTCAGTGCTCTCGGAAAGCAGTGGATTAGGTCGTAAAAAATTTGGGGAAGAATTTTTGAAAAGAACGCTCGAATTCTATTCCATTCTATTTCCATTTGGGCATTCTTTCAAATTTAATTAATGATTCGTTTAGGAGAAATGAGGACATCGGTATTTTTTATGGCGACCTTATTTTATTTTCATACGACCCATACTCAAGTTACCTTGGCTTATGTCAAAAAGGTTCCCTTTTACATTCCCTCATGGAAAATGAGGCTGTCATCAAAAAATTCCGATGACGTCATTTCTCCTACACGAATCTTTCTGTATGTATCGATTAAATTTGAAAGAATGCCCAAATGAAATCGAAATTCGACGGGTTCGAGCGTTCTTTCCCAAAATTTTTCCTTCAATTTTTTACCACTTCATTCATCACTTTACGAGAGCACTGAATTTAACGGACACACTGTATACAAACCCTATGTGTGATATATTTTTAAATTGAGCTTTCCAAAAATTGAATAATGTATAGAATGTCCTTTTGGAAAAAATGTCGCGGACAATATTACGTGAATCACCATGTATATTTAATTTTACCGTATAAATGTGGCAAATTGAGATTAAAAATCGACATGTTTTACGAGATTTCTCAGAAATGGATAGTTTGACTGAAAATTAATTTATTCAGTAATTTACGAAAGCATTGTATGATGAAATGAACCACAATTTCTAACATTTCAAGAAAACAGTCTAGTGTCGTTTATAGTTTATTGCATTCGAATAAGTAGTTTTCACAAACTGTTGTCTGTACCAATGTAAAAAGAGATGCAGTTTCAGTTCTTTTCTATATTCAATCTCTAAAAGTAAATTCACTGCCGGATTAACCGCTGTGGAGGCTCTTAGACGTTGGATATTTTGAGTCCATCATTCTCAGTAGTGAAATGTGACAGCGATTTCATGCGGTAAACAGCAGAAGGTCCCGAAGCGTTATTATGAAAAAGAATTAAAAAAATTTTACATTTTTGCATCTCTATCGATACGTGAACCAATTCTTCTTTCACCGTGCAAAAAGTCTATTTCCCACCATGAAAGAAGTCTTTGAATCCATGTTGAAAATACGTATTTTTCACTGCAACAAACAGGACAGAGCAGGTTAACTTCAATGCTGTAAAACTGTTTCGAAAGTATTCAGTTATAACATTGTAGTTTACCCGATTGATCGAAACTTACAGTCTTAAAAAATTCTTTTTCAATGGCACATTCGAGTGAATTTTTGGCCGAGACCGCAGGTCGAGAAACCCTCCCGTATGCCATTAAAAAAACTAATTTCAAAGCTTTTTGAATTCATTAATTTTAATAAACCTCAATTTGGTTGTTGTGAAAGATTTTGAGATATCCTGAAAGTGATTTTTCCAGGATATCGTATTCAGTGGCCATAAAAGCAAGTAAGTTCAGTCACTCATGCGTCATTGGAAATAGATGAGATGATTTGGGAAATGTTTCTTGTAGTATTCGTGATCATGAGACATATTCTTTGAAATTTGAGAATGTTGACTGCGGCATATTATTAAAAATAATTTGTATGATTTCCATGAGTACTGTTTTGTCAAAATTCTGTAACTTGGATGAACGAGTAAAATCATTAAAATAAAACATCCCATCTGCAAACTCCGGGTCGATGTCCTCAGAAGTTTTCTCTCTGAATCTTTGGGTAGCATATTTAATTCCGGCGTCCGTCATCAATGGGAACTCAACGAGGAATCCAAATATAGAATGCACTTTGCTTAAAAACGACGAAAAGGCTATGCAGATAACTTAGTCAATAAATACGTGAGCTTCAATTTTGAACTTCTCCCTATACCTTAAGCAAAACAGCCACTGCCCACCATCGTTGTGCTGCTTTTTTTTCATGCGCTCACGCTTGATTTCATCGGTGTATGGCAGATCTGCTTTTTCACTTGCCTGCATATCATAATAATCAGACATTTCCCTTTGTGATGCTAAAAACTCAAGCAGTTGATCAGGCTTAGGATTACAGGCCAAAAGTCTACCTTGATGACACTTTCTTTCTCAGGCGGACCATTTTACAAACATTTGGTCTCGTGAATGTAGTTTCTGGCTTCGGAAAGGTTTCTTTATTTCGATCTCCTGAAACGACAATGTTATTTTCGCTAGGTGAACAGGAACTGCTAGGTGAAGTACTACCACCCGCAAGGATTTTCTCAATTCCATTCTGTTTTTTATGTAGTTTCCGGAAACAGTACTAGATCTGCATTGATATCTGCGCGTCAACTAATGATGTAGTGGTGAATCGTTGGAAGCACTGCTGTGTGCTCTGAGAAGGTTTTGGCGAATTCAAAAAAACAGCAATATCTCCTGGAACCTTTCAAATTCACATTCACTGGTTGATTTGAACACTCGCCCTCTCTTTAACACAGGAAAAAACGATTTGTTGTTGTGTTGATGACATTTTCCTTCTTTGGAAGGCCATTTTAAAAACTTTTGCTTTCTGAATGTAGCTTCTGGTTTTTGACTAACACCTCCAACATTAACTTGCAAAGCCTATGAGATAACCCAATGGCTTTTCCCTTTTTCTCGGCCGCCGCAAAGTCAATTCAGAAAACTTCGATGTGTTTTTATTGAAAATATTAGTTCGACAACATTTTATCTTATGTTGAAATAAATGGTAAGTTACTTTGGTCACCAATTACATTTCTATTCCATAAAGTTGAAAGGTTCCTTCATTTCGATCTTCTCTAAAACGACAATGTTACTTTCGCTAATTTGACTAGGACTGCTCGATGAAGTACTACCATCCCCAAGAATATTCTCAATTTTATTCTTAACAGTGTTTTTTATGTAGCTCCCAGCAGCAGCAGTAGATTTGCATTGATATCTAAGCATCAAGTAATGATGTAACGGAGGATCGTTGGAAGCAGTGCTGTTTTGGCAAATTCAAAAAAGCAGCAATTTGGAACTTTACACATTCACAGCAACTAGTTGATTTGAACACTCGTCCTCTCTGAAACACAGTAAAATCGATTCGTTCTTGTGTTGATTGGCCTGATTCTAACATATTTCCTTAAAAGTATAAAAAATAGATCGCTGTGTCTTCAGGCTGAATATAACAGTGAATTCATGTCTTGTATGTCGTTTCGAATAATATTTTTCAGTTCTTCTTGTCGACTCCTTCCTGCTATATCTATTATCAGTAGAACCTACAATGCACAAAATGAATAATATGGAATCCGAGAGGAAACAAGTGTTTACCTTCATAAGCAGATATTCGTCATGGAAAGCTTCCTTCAAGAATTTGAAAATGTCCCTTCTCTCCAAAATCAAGGAATTCTGAGGTTTTAACTTTCTGCCAGCCGTTTTAATACGCACAAAGTTGACACATTCTTGGAATACCTCAAGGTTTACTTAGCAATCAATGTTGCCTTCAACATAGAACAAACAACATTAAAGTATGCAAGTAAGAACTTTTCACAAAGGAAGAAAATCTTCTTTTGCTTGCAGTGATGGCGATATATGCCAGAACATTATGAAAATATGTCTTCATTCCTGTGTTTTGAAGACTTTTTTTCGGAGGGGCAGAAAAAATTGTATATATAATAGTGTCGAAAGTTCTTGTGTCGAACTCAACGAACTTCGTCTTAGGCTGCAACTCTTGTTTTCGTATGACAAAATTGCACTTTAACACTATCCCTACATATAACTATTCAAAGGGTCTATAGCAGGAGCTTTACGTATTTGAGGTTTGAAACAAATCCAGAATTACAGGTAACCGAATTCTAGTGACATTGTTGAATCTCTATTCACTTTCTTACAATAACAATTCAGCACCTACCTAATTGTACTCATGTGATGGCAACTCTATCTTGAATGAGAGGTGATTGAAGAATAACTTTCAGCCAAATTTCCAATAGTAACTCTTCTTTTACTATGTCCAGTAATAGTAACATTTAATGTTGTACAGAATATGATGTCAAAGAGTGCCAATAAAATGCCAATGGAAATTCAAGATCCTAGTTATCCTAATTAGTTCAGTTACGCAATCTTAAATATCCGGTATCAATTAATTGTAAATTGCATAAAATTATTATACATACGGATTAAAATCGTGATTTGCCTTATCCTGATGTTCATTCAGAATCTTCATGAACTCATTTTTATTGAATATATTTTCCATACAAGAATAAGTAAATAAATGATACTAACGATATATTCAAAGTATGCAAGACTGATTTAAAATCCGAAGTAGAAAAGAAATATAATTGGAAACGGTAGAATTTGTGATTTTAACGAAGGCCTGTGTTGTATCTACAGGAAATTGCAATCGATTGTCGTGGAGTAATAATTACTGGATGCTGTTAATGATGCAATTATTAACAAATGAAAATGCCAACTCATTGTCTGTTTCGTCTCAATCTAGACAGATAGAAAGGGGAATGCATTGAATGATCTGAAATCCCTCTGCCTATTACATCTATATTAATGTTTAGGCCATGCTGATAACTTATTGTGAAGGATCGATGTAAGTTTTCGCTCTTTCTTAATGATGTTCAGAAAGAATAATATGTATTTAGGAACTAAATATTACCCAAGCGTAGCGTTTTCCTTATAGGGAGGGTTAAAATAGTTGAACATTCGCAGAGGAATTTAAGGCAGAAGATAGTGCTTGCTTAAGGAACTAGCTCTTTTCACATACAAGTTCTGAAATTATTACTCAATGATATTCCGTGTTAAACAAATGTGAATACAATAAAGTGTTCCTAGGTTTAACAGTTAATTTTTCTCATAGATTCTCAGAAATGAAAGTTCTAATTAAAGGAACATCAGATTCTGTAACTTTTCCCATGAAGTCCTTCATATCGATACGGTGTGGGGTAGTGTGAACGTCAATCCACCACACACAGGCAGGAAGTGATTGACCTAACCTACAGCTCTAGAGCATCAAGAGTTGGGTCCGAAGATGGAATGTGTCTACGGAAGTTTCACTTTCGGACCAAAGACACATTCTGTTCGATTTGGAATCTGATACTAACTCAGACAAGTACTACAGAAATCCGCGAGCCACCAACTGGGATCTCTTCGAAGAGGAACTAAGCTGTAGGCTCTCCTATCTTACTGCATTTCAAGGAGGTCGGGATGAGGCTGATGCCGCTGTATGTGGAATCAGCACGGTCCTGACCTTTGCTTTTAAAATTTGCTGCCCTCATAAACGAAGGAGCGACTTGCCATCCGGAACGGGTGAGAGAACTCTCCAACAAAGAGAAGAGAACATCGTGTATTTCCGACTAGGGGACCTTCAAATTTGTCCAAAAGAACTGAAAGAAAGCGCTGAGGAGCTCCAAAAGAAATTCGTGGCGTACCTACTGTGAGTGCATCAATAAGATGACATCAGCAGCGAGGCTATGCAAGACTCTCTCCGAAGTTCTCGATTGGCACAAGATCAGTAATTTTCCTGAACAAGGAGTACACGTCATCGCCGAACGATACGCTATGGCATACAATGTCGGTGCATTTCCCCGGGTCTGATGACAACCTCATTGTCACACTACCGGTGGACTTCCTTGTCAACGCGAGAGCGATTAACTACAGGTGGCATCGAACGTGGTAAGCCATGAAAGAGTGCGCTGGGGCAACTCGAACTTTGCGCCCTAAAAATCACCTGGTGAGAATAGAATCTTCCTGGCTCTCTTACAAAAGGGCTTGGAGCTTATCACCATCCCGGTGCTCCGGAAATTCCGACTTTGTATCGCCTCAATTTTACACCAAGGCTTTAGAGGTCGATCAAAGTCATTTTCATTCCTAAGCAAAGATCGTGTGAGGTTCATTGCGAATACCGCGTCACAAAAAATTGGTTTTATAATCCGTGCCAAGAGTTACTCCACACATCAGCAGCTCCTCGTAATCTTCGAAACTCAAATTCGACTCATCTGTTCATATGTTTGTGGGTCAGCTCCCAAACATAAAAGGATATTCAACCTCGCCTTCACCTCTTTGGGAACTGTACAAGCAGGAGAGGACAAAGACGAGCTGCTCGATCTGATAATGTTTTGTTGGAGCATATCTCGAATTTGTAATCAATTTCCGTCTTATGCACAGACGATCTTAGATCTTGTTCAATGTTTTACATGATTGGAAAATGTTAAAGAATTTTGTTTTAGATGAAAAATGTTAATATATTCCCACCGAGTGAAATTTGCTCTTTTTATCATACATGTTCTGATCAAATTGCAAATTCTTCGTTGGTCGTTGAGGCCATTTATTTCCTGTATATTCAAATGATGGAACTCAAAATTGTGTTGTACTAGTTCCGTTTTGATTGAGTTTAGTAAAAGTTTCCAATCAAATTTTACGATTTGTCGATAGACTGTAAGAAAATTTGCTTTGGGAATCAAATTTTATACAAACACTAGAAGCTCTCGGACCTGGTAGAGGTTGTTCATGAGCTCAGTGAACATTATGTTTCAGCAGATACTGCAGAAAAGCAAGACTATACATTTATTCAGATGACTGCCGATACTATATCTTTATGTTCGGAATAAAACGAAAACATGTTTACATGCATTAGAAAGGGTTGAGCTTAGACTAAAATTTTCCACGATTTTACATCCTTTGTTATGCTGGCTTATCATAAACATGTAACTTTGCATAACTTCACCTATATCTAGTAAAGTGCTTGTCAGTTGCAACTGAAAAAATGACCTAACATGTTCATCTGCTCAATTGGTTATTCGCTGTACTAGAATATAGGAGTAGGTAAATTATATTGAAGAATTATAGACAATATAGAAAGATCAAATCAGTGTGTGACAAACACTTAATTGAAACGTAATATACTCTCATGAGTGAAAACTCTATGGAAACTTGCTGATGGGGTATGCAAAATAAAAAAAAAGACATCCATATCCCACAAAAGATAAAATTATTCATTTATATTAACCCGATTGATGATATAAATGCGAGCAAATAAGTGATTTATCATCAAAGATACGTGCAACTTATGGCGATTTTATGATCATCATAATATATTCGATATTTCTGAAAAATATAGGTAGGTACTTATGTACTTCAATTAGTGGAGGGACGAGAAATGCAATAAGTATAAATCAATGAACTGTTTCAAATACATATCATTTATGAATTAGCTGAAGAAGGGTACGGAAATTCATATGGAATTGGAAGTGTAAGTAATCCATGTAAAACCAATTTTCATAACTGACATCGATTTTAGTTCAAATACCACAATAAGATACAATTGGTGGTAAACAAAACAGATGGGCAGAAACAGTTTCGTTCGGCCGAATTACTTAATGGAGGAATCTCAACAAAATCTTTCCTCTCTCAAGCTTGCAGAAACTATCTGTTCTATAATTAAAAATTAGATTGTAACGTATATCATTCTAACAGAATGTTCATTCTATCACAGCTTTCGACCACTTGGAAAGGGTATAGCTGCTTTTTCGCAACAATCAATCATCTGGTCCACGCCTTGTTTGATAACAGAGTTCGTTTGACGATCTTTGTTCTGGTTGCCATGGTTACATATTGATTTTCACACATCTCGCGTTAATATCGTTCGTTCACTTCAAGTAACTCCCACAGAGATGATGAGGATTCCTTGATATTTGGCAGTATTTTGTGAAGTTATCAGAAAGTGTGCCCTGTTTGCGGAACAATAAGTTTAACAAAACTATGAATATTGATCTATAAAATTTTGTTAGAGAAAGTATAGTCCACTAACACGTTTGGAATGGCATATTCCACGCTCGAGAACCGTAGTCCTCGCCTGTGTCAACCCCTCAGAGGAGCTTTCTTATAATAACAATCCAAGAGTCTAGAAAATTAATGAATTAAGAAAGAGCCAAAAATTATCCCTAGTAGGTTTTTTGAGTCGCTGATCATGGTTCCGCAGTTTTCTGCTTATCTATCACAGTTATGAATAGTAAAGTATAATGACCTCCAGTCATTTTTGCAACAAAATTATACTTTATAATTCATAACAGTCTCAGGAAAATCTCAAATTTCCCGAATTTTCTAACTGCGGAATTGTGATCAGCGACCCAAGAAACATACTATGGGTCATTTTTGGCTCTTAATTCATTAATTTAACTTTTGGATTGCTTTATAAGAATGCTCCTCTGAGGGATTGAAACTCCGTTTTGGGGGGAGGGGGGGGGGGGGTTAGAAAGGTCGATTCCCGCGGTCTTGATAGTCATGAATGATCTATTGGGTATTAAGAACAAAATGCAAAAAAAAAATTGAAATTCTAGCTTACCATATTTTTTTTATTATGGCCTTTTTCCAGGCTTATTGCCTGGACTATTCGCTCGGGTGGAACATGAGCCATTTTCGTTTCCTTCATATTTTCTGTTCCTACCATCATTTAAATTTCCCCCACGGTAGTGTCCGAAAGCTAGTTTGATGGCAAAAGTGTGAAAAGTCATGTGATCAATTGATCACAGCTTTTGTTCAATAATGTTATTGCATCGAATAATAGACTCAAACTACCTGTCAACCTGTAATTGTCGCTTGAAGATACTATATCTTCTCTTATGTGTACAGTTATTGTTGTTGTATCCAACAATAAACTTACAAAATAAAATAAATTACTAACATGGAATCATGTTTTCTTATTTGTTCAGTTAACGATATTACATCCAAAATTAAACCTACAAATAACCTACTGCAATTGCCGCCCGGGGACGATATATCTTCGCTTATATGTTCAGAATTGCCGTTTGGAAATGATATATGTTCTTCTATGTGTTCAATTAATGTTATTGCATTCAAAAATGGACCTACCAACCTAGAATTGCCACTTCGAGATAACATATGTTCTCTTCAGTGTTTAATTAATGTTTAAAAATAAACTATCAAATAACCTAATAACCTAATTAGAGATGACTTATGTTCTTTTATTTGTTCAGTTAATATTACTCCTAACAAACATAAATTTACAAATAGCCTACTAACATAGAATTGCTGCTTGGAAATAATATATGTTACCTTATTTTCATATGGGATTTCCCAAATTACGTTCAAATCAATCATTTCTTGGTCTGAGTGTATGACTATCTATAAGCCAATTTAGAACAAAAGAGATTGCGGGAGAGAATGTAATTCCCGAAACAGACAATAGATGCTCTGAAGATATTATATTAGGTATATCGCAACTAAATGGTGAAATAAATCAAAATGAATCATAACATTTCATGAAAAACTCGAATGAACGAATCTCAACATATACCCCCAGTTAGAATGTAATAAATATGTTAGAATACTATCTCATGAATAAGATTTAAATGATAAACATCTCGTTAAATGACAGCTTGCGATCAGCAGTTGTCTCCCAATAAAAGTCTATATTTAGAACTATGCAGGAATATCTGATGATAGGTTGATAGCTAGTTCTAAGACTAATGTCGAACTATAGTTCTCAGCCACATGTAGGTATGGCTCTATAAATATATTCATAAAAATAATAGGATGCATTGCCTACATAAATTCCACAATGGGGCAATATGTGGATGCTCTGTTGTTTAATCAGGGAAACTACTAGTAGGATTTGATTGAATATACTCTCAAATAGACGGGCTATATAATGTAGAGAATCACAATGAAAATACAAGAAATTAGTAAGTATTTATTATACACATACAATTAAATTAGATAGTTGCCTATTAATGTCATGAGAACTGTGAAATTATGATCCTTACACAACAATATCTCTTACTGATGCCACCAAGGGTATATAATTTAAAGATACTCATTGATGAACAGAGGGATGTATACAATTTAACAACAAAATACGTGAATAGTCCTACTTCAAGTTGTTAGAAATCTCCTATCTGCCAAGTTGCTTCAGAATCCTCAGGCCACATTGGCCACATCTGACGAAACCACACCAGAGTAAAAAGTTTATCAAGTCTTAATAATATTGATAATTTTTTTTTAAATTATAGAATGAGTAGTAGGTTTAGCTTCACTTCCCTCACTGTACCTATAGTAAGTAGGGTGTCTCACCACGAACTGCATCGATCAATATCTCAAAAAGTAAATATATAATTTTTTGGAAGATTTGGCAGCTGAGCAAAGTCAATGAATACTATTCATTCAAAATAATTTCAAGATGCGGCACTTCCGGTTATACCGGAAGTCGATGACAACTGCGTTATTTTGAATGGAAGACCTATAACTTATAGCATTTCTGAATTTACGGAAAATTGTAGATACATTTCACTCATCATGTCCTATACCTAAATTCAACCGTTTTTGGGATATTTGTAATTTTAGATAATTGACAGTTTCTTTCTAACGGCTACATATTTCGTAACGCGCTTATGGCATTTTGTAGTCAAAAACTTAGCGCGTGGAAATACTATGTTTCCGATCTAGTACAGGGTACTTACAAAAAATTATTGAAATATTAATTCAAAAAATGCCCAACACTCTGAATTTTCAAATAGAAACCCCATTTGTTTTATACTGGGTTCCCCATAATAGACTACCCATTTTTATATTATTAATAAATTCCCTACGAGATAACTAGATAGGTTATCCTCTGTGGGATTATCTTCTGTAGTCTCAGGGATTTAAGTAAATTATTAATCAAGTAGGTGCCTGTCACAAATAAATTTTAGATAAACAATTTCGTGGAACGCCATTTTTCTACGAGAAGTTTGTTAGTTTTCATCAATAATTATTTAATTTTTTTGCTTTGAGACATTATTTCAGCATTCGTTTGAACTTTCATGGATTACTCAGTCCAACAACGTGTGTTTTGTATAGAAACTTACATCAGAAACAATTCGATAGAAGAAGTTAGGCGTGCATTCCGGCGTCAGTTTAATAACAGCGATAGGGGTCACGCGCCAAATCGTAAAACTTTTAAGTTATGGGTTCGTCATTGGCGTGAAAATGGTTCTGTACAACAGTTGAAGAAGCCTGGACGTCGAAGAACAGTTCGTACACCAGAAAATGTTGAACGAGTTAGAATTGCGTTTACCAGAAGTCCTAAAAGGTCTGCTAATCGACAATCCTAGGAATATCGAAGGGAAGCTTAGATCGAATTCTTCAAAGGGATTCAAAATTTCATCCTTATAAATACTAAATGGCACAGCACATTAGCAATCAAGATGAAGAAGCAAGGTCAGCATTTTGTCAAGAAGTTTTGGATTTGCATCAAGGAGCAATTCACAGTCTCCTAATGACCGACGAAGCAAATTTTTATTTGAACGGCATGGTCAATAAACAGAATTGTACTGGTCAAATGGTCCTCCATGATCCAAAAGTTGTTGTGTGGTGTGGAGTAGGATCTTTTGGTATTATTGGCCCTTATTTTTTTGAGGATGAAAATAACCGCGCTGTAACAGTAACATCCGAGCGCTACGTTAATATGCTAGAGACATTTCTCATTCCAGAATTAAATAGACGAGGATTACTAAACAATGCCTTACTATTCCAACAAGATGGGGCAACAGCTCATACCGCCAGAAACTCAATGAGGGTCCTGCGAGAAATGTTTACTGGCCGACTCATTTCTCGATTCGGAGATTTGCCTTGGCCTTCGAGGTCTCCCGACTTAACGGCACCCGATTTTTTCCTGTGGGGATATTTAAAGGCCAAAGTGTTTGCGAGTCATCCAAGTTCAATCGAGGAACTGAAAGTCAAAATTCGTGAAGAAGTTGAAGGAATAGACGAAGGTTTGCTACGCCGTGTAATGAACCACTTTTTATCTATTATTGAAAAATGTGTTGAAGTTGGTGGAGGTCATTTAGAAGACGTGATTTTCAAAAGTTAGAATTAGATTAGCCAAATATTTATAAGTTATCATAAATCCCAAAGAGTTAGCTGTAATTTAGTAAAATAAAAAGTTTGTTTTGTTAACTAAAAAATTTTTAATTCAAATATTAAAATGAGTAGTCTATTATGGGGAACCCAGTATTATCGTTTTCGATTTGTTTACAAGATACTAGTTTTACCCCTTTGTCATGCGGCCCATTTTAAGTTTGATAAATCTAGTTGACCATGGCTGATTATACGACTGTCAGAGAATAAAGAAATGTCATTTAGTTTGAAATTATTGTAAACAATGCCAGCACGGTTAAATTAAACAAACGAGAACTATTTAAATCTATTTATTATTTATGGAAAATGCAACAGTTATAACAAGAACGTGTAATACATTTGCTCCTCAATATCCCGAAAAACAGAAAACATCAAGAAACACTGTTAAGCTGTTAGTTTATTCTTAAAAACAGAAAATTTCTCGAATAAAAAAATTACTTTGATAAATGTTCAAAATTTCTTCCCTGAATTTCTACATATTTTTCGCATCTACGAAGCCATGCAGCATGTGTCGTTTTCTTGATTGTTCCTAGATTTACATTTTCGAAAGCATTTCTGACTCTGCCCATGCAATCTTCTAGGGTGGTTAGCGGAATGCTATAACCAAATTTGTATTTTGCCTCAAACGAAATAATCCAGAACGGACAGATCTTGGGAACGAAGCGACCATAGGAACGGTTCATCATTCGCTATCCACTTTCAACTGAGTAGGCATTGTGGGAAGGTGCATCATCATGCTGATAAAAAATGTTTCGATATTCGACCACAGGTAAATTTTCCAAATAAAATCTTTTGTAAAATATTGTAATATCCTACACCTGAAAAAGGATTATTTAGTTTATGGTGGATAAATCTAGCCTATTTGCTTTTACCATTTAAATTTTCTTCCGAAAAGTGTAAAGCTACTACCCTATCATTCCTTATTGTTCAATACACATTAAATTGGCAACTATCTTGAAAATTTCCACATCTAAAGACATCGGGATTCGAATCACTCCAGTGGTGAGAAATGTGACGGTTCAATAATGCATTTTTAGTAAGTTTTGCCTCGCTTTCCAAAAGAGATATTATTCGTCAGAATAAGTTCTTCAAAATTCTCGCTTAGGGAAGTCGATGGGTTTCAACTGTTAAACCTTTGAAAATGAAAACGGGGAAACTTATATCTTTGCAATATTCTGTTAATTGAAAACATCTTGATATTCCTGACTTATAGATTTATTTGGATATGCCGCGAAGAATCCCAAAACGGCAATTTCATTATAAGCGTTGGTTACATTTGACTTATTCTTTTGTATTGTTGCCTTGACGGAACTGAAATGTCTAAGGTTTTGTACTATTTGCTTAACAGTGTTTGCTGATTGTGGTAAATCATTGAAAAACGATAATATGTAGGTATAGGGAACCAAACTCAGAGTTACTCTAATTTTTTGAGCTAAATACGGCTACTATAAAACAAATGGGGGTTTTCATTCGAAAATTTAGAGTTTTTGTCATGTTTTTAATTAATATTTCAATAACTTTTTGTGAGCACCCTGTACAAGATCGGAAACTTTCTTGATAGTATTTCTATGCGCTGGGTCTTTGACTACAAAATGCCAAAAAAGCGTCAATTATCTACAATTGCAAATATCTCAAAAACGGACATGATGAATGATCTAGAATCTATAATCTAGAATTTTCCGTAGAATCCAAAAATGCAATAAATTATAAGGTCTTCCATTTAAAATAATGAAGTTGTCATCGACTTTCGGTATAACCTGTAGTGCCGTTAACCTGCAGAAGTGTCAGAAAATCTCATTTTAAGATCAAAGTGACAACACGATCTATAATATGTTCTTATTCTGTGCAAGAAGTCTTGACTTCTTGATTCGGTGATGCATTTTGATGCGTCATGTAAACAGTTTTTGTCAGTATGAAACAAGGTTATATTATAAAAGTCAACCTGACATCAGGTGTCTTTATGAAACATAAAGTTGTGAAGTATATTATGCAGACCATTTGGAAAAAATGTCAATGTAATATAGGATATAATCTAAAGTCTTTCATTAACGGTTTCTGAATCAGTTCCAATCTGTTTCTGTTCCTGCAGTCATTTAAATTTACCCCGCAGGAGTGCCCGAAAGCTATTTTGCTAACAAAAGTGAGAAAAACCACGAGATCACTTGATCGCAGTTCATTATATTTCTTAAACGTATCTCGCTCTATTCATTATAATTTATAATATATATTTTACTATCCAGTATTGACGAGGTATCAACCTGGGAAATAGCTGGTGAGTTGTTCACATTTCCTCATTTAGCTATGTCAATAGAGTTTGAGTAAGTGAATTAACTCGCAAGTGTGTATGAAATATATATGATATATTCTAGAATGTGAAGTGATCGTAACCATATGTGTTAATGAACACACCAAAGGAACAAAGATACAAGCTATTGAACTAAACTAAAATAATATACTAGTAGATATACACGAGAAAACAAAAGCAGTGCAAGTAACATCTCCGTTATTGATAACATCATAATTTCAAACGATTCAACGTTTGACATTTTGATAACCTTTCTAATTCAAGTATTCAAGCCAACCCAGATGTTCGAGGAATCGTGAATCATGAGAGAACCATTTATAAACTACAGATTGAATAGGAGAACTTATTGTAAACCTTGATTAAATTGGAAATATTATGGTTTTCTATACTTTGTGGTCATCTTCGAACCGAGAAATAAGAAACCACCAGACGCATATTCACCTTCAAATAGTTTACAACTAAATCTAAATCACAATTGATGCATCAGAGTATCCTCTAACCAATATTTAAAGCCAGATCAAAATGTATCCTGAAGGTGTAACATCAAAACTTCGATATACGAGGGCGAGGTGAAAAGTTCATGAATAATGAAACAAGAAATGATTTATCTGGTAAAAACTTATTTTATTTCTCAACATAATCTCCTTATAGTCCGATACACTTCGTCCAACGGTTTTCTAATTTTTAGATCCCTTCCAAATAATACGATTTCAAAATAGGAGTTTGTATCAGCGATGACCTCATCTTTGGAATCAAATTTGCAATTCATGCAATTTTGCCTTTGCCAATGCTGACCTGTGCCCCCGTGCGTTGTCCTGGTGGAAGGGCACTTTTTTCTTTGCCAAATGCCACCGCTGTTGCTTCGAATCGGCGTCGAATCAATCCAACAGCTCTGCACAATATACGTCGAAGATCGTTTTGCTCTTTTCAATGTAATCGATATGGACGATATCGTGTGCATCCCAAAAAACTGTCGCCATGACTTTGTTGGCTGATAAACCCACTTTGGCCTTTTTCTGCTTCGATTCGCCAGGACAAGTCCACTGTTTCGACTGTTCTTTGGTCTCTGGTGTGTTGTGATGTTTCGTCCACGGTTACGGAACAGCGCAAAAAGTCCTTCTTATCGCGCTTGAACATCACCAAACACTCCTTGAAGTTGTCATACTGTCGAGCTTGTTGTCAACAGAGAGCAAATGTGGCACCCATTTGACATACTCAAAAGTACAGACAAAATGTTCCCGTGCCCGTTCGGTTGAGATGCCCAAAGCCTCAGCAATCTCGTGCACTTCAATTCGCCGATCGTCCAATATCATTCCATGGATTTTATCCACGATTTATGGCATTCTAACCTCAATTGGACGACCAGGACGTTCGGCGTACTTTGTGGTCATACTACCACAACGAAAACCAGTGAATCATTCCAACCGATGGTGAGGAGTCCCCATAATGTGTAACAAGCGATGCTTTGGTTTGCGAGATGTTTTTCCCACGCGAAAAATAATGTTTAATTAAGACGCAAAATTCACTTTTTTCCATGTTTACAAAAATATTCAAGGTTGCATGCTCTCGATGGGTGTCAAAACAGAACTGAATGACATATCAGTCTGAAATTTTTAATTCGTTCTAGTTAAAGATGGTACATCACAAATGTCACATGGAATTTTCGATTGTGGCACCATCATGTTTTATTTTTCAAGGACTTTTAACCTTGCGGTCGTATTGTTATTTGGTTGTTGATTTGTGTTTTATTTACAATCAATATTCAATTCATGATCTAAATATGTTGCAAGAGGAAATATAGTGAATTGCAAAAAAGTTTCCACATGAAAGCCGAAAAATTTATGGAAGAACCATTTCACGTGTTACGAATGAAGTAGGTACATGTAAAATTAATCATTAAAAATATCTATTCTTCTATCTGACTGATTCTTATAATATATTCAGTATAATGTTTCTATATCAGAGTTGAATTGCGTAGTAACACATATTTGAATAAGACCAGCTTCAAGTAAATTAGTAAGAAACAGTAACGATTTTGAATCCATCCTTATCTCCTTGAAGGGTTAGCAGTCAAGTAGGATATTCAACTGTTTCTGCTATCAATTATGGATATGGTCAGCGTATCAATGAAACAATTACATTCATCAAATTTGAATGATGTAAATGTTGAACTTCCTACAATTACCTCCAGAATACTAGCATGTTTTGCAGTGAAATCAGACATATTATCCGGCAGATGGTTTACAACGCTACGCGCTATTATGCATTTGAAATTCATGACCGTTGGTGCATTATTAATACAACAATTTCCCATTCGGTTATTATTCGAAGTAAGTACGTGAATAGCTTAATCTTATGTAGAATTCAATTACAGAAACATACTGACCAAAGATGTAATTCTGGTCCATGAGTAAGGAAGCTTCTATTTATCGATATAATATACTATTTCTCAGGCCATTATGAAAGTGGATCATCATTTTATGTGCTTCCTAGTTTTTCTTATTCATCGGACACAAATTTTCCATTCATATCTACACCACTTTCGAAAATAGAGCAATGTACTGTCATGATTTCATTTCCTACATAACATAAAATGATAAAATTTGAACTTACCGAAACATTATAATTGGAAAAGATTAATAAAATATATAGAATATGGAATTAAAAACATTATTAAACGTTAAATTATAGGTAGTTTAAGGTATTGAACAATGTATAGCAAAATTAAACCAAAATGTCATATAGAATAAGAAGTGTAAACAAGAAACAGTGAAAGTGGATAAACGTACAGTGATACGAAGGAGGAAATCTTTATTAAAATGAATCAAAGACTATCAGAAAATAGCACAAAATATTAAAATATGTCATAGATTTAAGATAGAATTAGGAAATTTGAATTCTACAATGTTATATAATTGTTATTTATATTTTATATTATGTATTAGATTTAAGAATTGACAAATGTCAAAATTGACATAAATATTGGAATAATCAAGTTATTATGAACCTAATCATAGGTTATCTTATACCAAAATATGTGGAAAAATGTAGGCAATATTAATTTAAATAGGAGAATGCATCATCACTTTAAATAATTTGGAAAACTTCAATAATTCAAAATTTCCAGAATACTCAATTTTGATTGGTCGAGACAATTTAGATACTTCAAAGGGTCAACAATTAAAAAGTTCTGTCAAAATTCAACAATGACCCAAACATCCTAGATTAGGAAAGGGAGCACCTCATTGGTTGGAAATGACATAAACTGGCTTCCCTTTGTGGGTCCTTCAAAAAGGAAACAGGAAGGAAAACCAGACAGTTTGCATTTACATCTGAGATCCAAAGCATCTTCTGCAGCTCAAGTATATTTCCATAACCTTATTTTTTGGTAACATCGGAGAACTCAAGTAGTCTCTGTAGCTTCGACAAGTTAAAGTAACCGAAGCAAGTAAATTATTCCTACGAATCAAGTAGTGTTCCTGAGTCTTCATAACAGAGTTTAAGGTTATAATAACCACAGTTAATAAGTAGCATCGTAGAATATCCAGTCTTCAATAGCGTTTCAGTATATTATTGAAGAAGTTTTATATCTTAAAAGAATAAAACAAGTTAACAATTCATTATCAACAGTTCCTGAATTCATAAAGAAGTAACAACATAGTTTAACTTGTGTATGTTTTCAAAGCAGAGCATTGTGTTTTAAAGTGAATAATCAAATAACCAAGAAGATATAAAATCAACTGAACATTGCCGAAATTTTCTCTCATATTATTGGATATACCTAACTAAAAGTAAGTTTATTTATAATATCCTCATTGTATCGTTATTTGTATATCTGAATGTAAGATTGTCGTTTGTAAACAAGAATTAATATTAAGTAGTTTTGGGGTTAAACATAGAAATTTTCGAACATAAAATATAAATCGTAAAATTTGTAACCTGAGATAATAACATAGAGTCATTAATATTGAAATATAGAAACTTTTAACATTCAAACAAAATATTGTGTTTAATTCCATATAATATAAAAAGATCATTTTCATTCAAATCAATCAAAACAAATCAAACATATAAAATATAAATTCAAAAAAATCAAATCAAAATAAGAAGCTAGCCGGTAGAATAAAATTAAAGTAAAAATTAAAATTGAACAAAATATTATTAATTTATAATTTATAAATAAAAAGGTGAAGCCTTTTTAATAACAGTAGATAATAGATGCAGAAGTAGTAGAAATGTCGAAATCTTAGTTATATGGCCTGATTAAGTGGATGGAGAAGTTTTTATTTTTCACAGCCTTTCCAGTTTATAGAGCATAAATCTATAATGAAACGCGTTTTAAGATTCTCAAATAAAAAAGCGGATCTGGAAGTGATATGATGAATTATGTTATAAAGTGTGCAAAAAGTGCTGTAATTGAAAGAACGTAAGCAATAGTAAGGATCGAAGTCACAATATTGAGTAGAATGATCATTCAACCTGCATACCTATTGCAATTTGTGGTGTGAACATCCGATGATGATAGAGAATATAGATTGGATAGTTCATATTCGGAGGTATCAAAATATGCTCCAAAGAGGACAGAAAATATATCAAATTCTGTGATAGCGTTATGAAATAGTTATTTATGTAATGAAGATCATGATAACGATCATCATTATATTATCAGATGAGGCGCAGCCGAGGCTGATAACAAGGCGTGTACCATAATGATCATTTATGATCCGAATTACATACAAAATTTTATCTTCTGGCGTGAATTTTAAATGAATTTCGATTCCATTCAGAACCTCTTTGATAGTAATTACTTTCAACTGAAATGCAAGTGGGCACCGTTACTATGGCGCGTGCAAGTTACTAAGACACTGTTTGTGCCTTGTTTATATTCACGTCATAATAATATTTCTTCCAGCTTCTTGACTGTTTTTGAAAAACATGAGCTTTTCTGAGAATAGTTTGCCGCCAGAGATTGCAAAACTTACAGGAATCGCAATTTCTGCCCTTCTTCTTAAAAGTTCACACCTTTGCAAATGATGGTACATATCGCTCTCTCATCTACAGTCCCTATGCCATCTAATGAATCCAGAGGAGCGAGACAGAGACAGGTTGACAACATCAGTGGATATTGAGCAAAAATTTTGAAATGAGGATCTGATAATCTAGTAGAATTTAATGCAACCAAAACTCAAGCATGCGTCCTCTCCAGGAAGGCGGATCCCACAATCACCAATATGATGATGTCAGGTACAACTATTCCTCTAAAATCTTCCATATCCATGCTAGGGATCACCACCAACAGCACCCTCTCATGGGATGTCCATCGCGAAAACCGCTCGACAAGAACCTGGTTTTCTATTCCGTGCCAAGAAAGCTACTTCACATCTCAGCAGCTCCTCATATTCTACAAGCCACAGATTCGACCTGTCCTGGAATACTGTTCACATATTTGGAGTTCGGCATCCAAAACTTACGCTGAAGCTTTTGAATTCTATCTTGAAGAGAGCTATTCGTCTGATTGATGATGTCACACTCACGAGTTCATTGACCTCTCTAGAACATCGTAGAAAGGTGGGAGATCTCTCCATATTCTGTAGATATTTCCATGGTCAAGTAAGAAGATGTAGATGAAAAGAAGGCAAAAGAAAATCCAACGATAAGCAATTTTTAGACGGGATCTTACTAGCTGCTACAATCGGAAAAAGAGGGTCTGCATCGATTGCTTCCTGCATGGGAAAAAAAAATTGAAAGTCTGTCCGAAAGTGTGACTCATGTCACATACTCAGATACATGTGGCAGCCAAAATAGAAATATTAACATGACCAATACGTCTTCATATTTTATCAGCAAGAGCAGCTATGTCAATTATGTGAATCACTAGTTTCTGTTGCCGAGGCATCAAAAAAGGCCTATCATGATCCCCGAGAATGTTTCAATTCGTCCAAACTGTCACGGGTAAAAAGCAATTTCAGTTCCATGAAATGACTCAGGAGCACCTATTTTCATTTTCAAAACTCGTTCAGCATGTCAATCGAAGGTCTACTGACACGGAGGGTATGAAAGTGAACTTACGAAATGAAATGGATCAGGTGTGAGAAAACTTTCGGGCTGATCCAACTCAAAACTTCACTTGATTGAAACGTGGTACACCATTATTGACGACATGTTATGATGAACCACTGCCAATCAATCGCCTAAGGAAAAGGGACCTACTTAGTCTTCTTCCAGTGATTCTTTCTTACTGTCACAGTTTTTACTCAGATCTGTAAGCCAGCGCCAGTATATCGGAATTGCCGGAAGATCACTCTGATGAAAACGAATAATGATTTTCAGTTTATAATTTGCTGAATAAAGTGTAGAACATTGATTGTGTTCTTATGTAAAGTTGTTTATTCCCTAAGATGTCATATGATATCTAATAATAAGTCCATAGGCAAGTACTACTTACCTTCATTGAAGAAAGGTGCCCTATCAAACTGAGGGAGGCATAACTAGGTATGTCATAAATAACCAAATATTTTCGTTATCCAGAAGCATTTTACAGTGACCTGCCATAAAGCAAGAGGGGATTTTGTTGCGAAATACTATAATGAAATCTTAATTTCGGTGAACCCGCGAACTATTATAGTCGTCTCCAGGAAAATTAACTCTTCTACATGTTGGGTTTTGCCGTAATAATACACATTTATAAATCAGTAAATAAACTGTTACCTGATTATCTTAACCAGTTTCTTGTTTATAATAATGGAATATATCAATATGAAGCAAGGAGCGCTAAGAATAATACAATGGAAAACTAATCTCAAGAATACTATGCATAGCCTATTTCTATTCAAGATACTTCAATTCTATAATTAATTTACTTCTTCAAGTGAAAATAGTGCTTCAGTTAATATTTTCAAACGGAATGCAATTTATTATATTAAGAGCAATGTTAATATTTGAATTTTCTTCACAGTATTGACTTTTTTGATATTTTAATTTCATTTAATAAGTCATTCAAAACTATACGTGTAATTACGAATACTACTTTATGGAACATCTGAATGTATAAAGTAAAAACTATAAAAAATGACATAGAATTATGAAACTTGATACACAAAACTAATTAACTAGTGATAATTTAGTAAAGAAGTACGTTCTGTCCTCCGTCCAGCCTATTATATCGGCTACGAGCTCATGCAATTTATAACATACAATAATTATATCGTTCACAAGTATGCATCACATACTATATTCTATACTATTAAGTTTAAATAAGCGCCCATAAATAAGATAGAGTGACTAATTATGAATTATCTTCTCGTAATTGTTGGGCACTATGTTGCGGGCATATAATTAACGTTTTATTTACAAAAATTTTATTTGCAACCCCTCGTTTAATCCGTAGTAATGAGCCATCGGAACTTGTGCATGTCATGCTGAAAGTGTTGGGATAAATAATTGGCGTCCGTTGTATAAATCTTCTTATTATTCATGTTGAAGCTATTGTATCATCGTTATTAAATGAGGGAATTAAGATAATAAGTTTCATTTTAGTGAGAAATTAACAGAGTTGGAACGAATTAATTCATATGAATTAAGTCAGTGATTGAATTCGTGAATTAATTCGAAACACTTTTTTTTAAGTAACGAATTAATTAAAATTTTCCAATAGAAAAAAATCAACTTCAAACTAAACTATCCGATGGCATTATAAAAACCGGAACCGATTAGTAATAAATATCTGACAACAGTGCAGCGACCACAACACAATACAATGCATCGCGTCCGTGCGCTGAAGTAGAAGAAGGAATCACCGTAAAAAAAACGAATCAATAAGGGGATACCCAGACAAAATACAGCCTTCACTATTTAGATGTAGAGTAGTTAGCGTGAAATTTTGCTATTTTCGGGACAGATAGTGCTTCAAATCAAACTTTCAAAATTTTGTCTTTAATAAGTTTGATTTCGTATTTTTGTGAAGTTGTCCAGACTTTTCAGACATGCGGTATATTTTATGTGGGATGCATAATGATCTATGATTTCCAGACTGTACTAGACGAAGGTAACGGTGTTTCACAGTAAATTTCAGAATGAACAATTCAGTTCAACCATAAGCTTACATCTTCCGCTTAGTTACTGAAGTCGAAAAAACTTTCTTAGACGTAATTTTCCTCGGAGAAGAAGAGCAGAAGGCTTTGGAATGTACAGGTGCAGAATTTTCAAGCCTATTATCGGTATTGTCACGATTCCTTGGAAAGTTGTCCCCTTATAATCAAGTATTGATGCAATATTCTATCATTTCAAATATGACAAATATTGAATGGTGGATTTCAACATTTTCACTAACAGATCCTACAGCGCAAAGTAGTATTAAACAACTTACGACAGCAGTAACTTCATCCGCAGCTGTGGAAAGAATATTTTCATCCTTCAGATTGATACATTCGGACCTACGCAACCGCAACCGAGTGGAAAATTCGTAAAATTCACTTTAAGAATGAAGATTCTTAATAAGTAGAGTTATAAGCTGGCGATCCTATGTATTTATTATTCGTTCAACCAATAGTTTAGTTTTTTTGCAAAAAAGTTTTGTTGTTATGCTTTAAGATTTTTGAAGAAAATGAAAATTTAGTTTTTTTATATCTTGTTCCAGTTTTTGTAAGTAAAAAGAATCTGTTTCTTTGAAGTTAAATAATTCAACTAAGCCCGAATTAATTCAAAAAGTCATGACTTATTCCAAACCTGGAATTTAGTTGAAGAGTTTCTGCCAAATGCCTGACACTGCAAAGAATCAACATAAACTGAAATTTTTACAGAATACCCGCTCAAATGGAAATTCTCTCATTGATAAAATAATGTAAATAGGAACATCCGAATATTTTCCATTTACAATATTTGGTTCCTAAAAATGACTGAAATCGTCGTAATTCATCGAGCGACATAAAAATATAATTTGAGGAGCTGTCAGTTCGCTTGCGATATTGGATTTTTTCCATAATCATGTATCATTCAAGATTATGAAATATGTAGCGGGAAGAGCAACACGCAGCCTCTTATTAAAGCATAGATAGGGAGCGTCGAGTATCGGTTTAAGCCCAAGACGGTTTCATATTGTATTAATGATACGGTGTAGGGTAGAGTAGCTTCATTTCAAACTAGAAAATTAGTTGTTGCCCGAACGAAACTGTTTTGGATGAGATATCTCAGGATTCGATATTGCTATGAAAATAATAATTATTATAAGACAACATAAATTAATGATAAATACACAGAATAGATGATTATACAACATTACAATTATGCTCCCTATATGCACATAATAATTGTAAATTTCACGTTGACTTATCATCTTTGACTTCCTAGGACGTTCTTGAAAATTTGTATATATGACTTGTGTATTGTATACTTATGAAGAGTGTGAAGTTCTAATTCATGATTTTTCTTTACTAAGTTGATAATTATTCTTCGAATATATATTCTTTTGATATCGAGCATGTAGTGGTGGTTTTACTGTAGGTAATTGGTATTGAATCTGCAACCTATTCCTGCAACCCAAAATACTTAGGTAGGTAACTAAATAATAACTCCGGCCCAACTGTAGCTAGTTCGTTTTTTGAATAGCACCCATAAGTGATCCAGTTAATCATGTGTTAGAAAGAGAACACTCGGACACGTGAAACAGGAGTTACGTGCACGTACATTATGAGATTCACGTGCATTGCTTAAGCTCAGTGCACACCGATACTGACTCATTTTATTTGATAGTCGTCTAGCTCTCACACGTTGTTCATATTTAACCTAGGCAAGGATAAAGCAATCGCAATGAAGGCAAATTTGGAAGAATATATTAAACAAAACACAAAACATTTCCAAACTCGTGTAGAATTATTTGCTTTTAGGTCAAAGTTAACCTGAACAGTGAATTAACGGTTATATACATTATATACAGCAGAAAAAAAGTTGATAATTATTCTTCGAATATATATTCTTTTGATATTGAGCATGCAGTGGTGGTTTTACTGTAGGTAATTGGTATTGAATCTGCAACCTATTCCTGAAACCTAAAATACTTAGGTAACTAAATAATAACTCCGGCCCAACTGTAGCTAGTTCGTTTTTTGAATAGCACTCATAAGTTATCCAGTTGATCATGTGTTAGAAAGAGACCACTCGGACACGTGAAACAGGAATTACGTGTACGTTTATTATGAGATTCGCGTGCATTGCTCAAGCTCTATGCACACCGACACTGACTCAGTTCGTTTGACAGTCGTTCAGCGCTCACACGTTGCTAATATTTAACCTCGGCGAGGATGAAGCAATTGCAATGGATACATATTTGGTAGGATATAACACAAAACATTTCCAAACTCGTGTAGAACTAATTAAGTTAAGCTGAAGAGTGAATTAACCGTTATACAGGGTGAGTCAGTTTTTTGCAGACAAACTTCAACAGGAGATAGAACAGATGTTTTTAAGGAGAAAAGTTCCTAAAAACATATGCCGTAGAAGGCTTCGTTTTCGAGATACAGTGTTTTGAAATTGAAAAAAAAATTTCGTTTTTTGCAAATATCTCCAGAACCGTTTATCGTTCAGAGAACAGATTTTGTGAGCATTCTCTACTCATAGTGAGCTATGTTCTGTGCGGTAAAAAAAAAAATTTTTTTTACTCATAATTGGTGAAGATTTTGAAGGCGTAGTGGGTGTTTTTCTCCCCAACTTCTACGTCACTGAAAAAAGTATGGTTTTGAGACAACCGTTTGAACCGCCAATGTATTCTACACAAAAAAGGTACTTCTGGTCATAAGCTCTAAAGTTGATCGTTTTCGATAAAAATCAACTTTTATGTTGAAAAACATGGTCAATCCTTTGGTTTTGTTACTTGTTCTAACGTTTGAATAAATTTTGTTTAATTAGTAAGAATTGACCATGTTTTTCAACATAACAGTTGATTTTTCTCGAAAACGGTCAACTTTAGAGCTTATGACCGGTATCTTTTTTATGTAGAAAACATTGGCGGTTCAAATGGTTGTCTCAAAACCGTACTTTTTCCAGTGGCGTAGAGGAAAAACACCCACTACCCCTTCGAAATCTTCACCAATTATCAGTAAAGAAAAAATTTTTACCGCTCAGAACATAGCTTACTATGAGTAGAAAATGCTCACGAAAGCTGTTTTCTGTACGATAAACGGTTCCGGAGATATTCGCAAAAAACTAAATTTTTGTATCAATTTTTATCTCGAAAACGAAGCCTTCTACGACATATGTTTATAGGAACTTTCCTCCTTAAAAACATCTGTTCTATCTCCTGTTGAAGTTTGTCTACAAAAAATAGACTCACCCTGTATATAGCAGGGAATATGTTCGTAAAGCAGCAAGTTTTGCTTAGCAATTTTGCAATTATTTATGAATTGAAACCTCACGGGCGGGCTGTTCTAGTGAAACTATTTTATTATTAAATTAATTTGTACTATACCGACAAGTGTTAAAAGTGAACGCTGCCTTTCAACACTTAAAAGAGTTAAAGCCTTTTTGAGAAATACAATGGCACAGGGCAGATTAGATTCACTTTGCATGATAAGTATGGAGAAAACACTAATTGTAAGGATCCCAGATTTTAATAATTGTGTAACTGATGTTTCTACGAATTCCATAAATGGGCGAATGAATTTTCTAGACTAATTATCTCAAACTTGGATATATCTAGGGATTTTATGGTAACTTTACTTTTTATTTCAGAAGTTGAAGATCTGAGAGCGCGTACCTTTTGATATTTAAATATTAAATACCTATTCAAAATTTATTTTAAATAATTTTTGTCGAGATTTCTTGGCTTTTTCGTTTTTCTGGTCTAGCAAATGTTAATGCAATTGTGGAATTAATCTTTACGGCCTCCGTCTTTAGGGCACATACAGTTGGCTTGTTAACTATATATTGCTCTATGAAAAAATCACCCCACATCCTTTATTCTCGTCTACTAATAGCTTGGCTTTCGATTCTCAGTATTTCGGTTTTTTATTATCTGCTATGATAAAGTAAACTCTCGGTTGAACACTAATAACAGAATCATTTAATCTTGTCTAGAAGTAAATTCATAACTTAAATTGTTCCAGTTTTAGAGTACAACAAATTTGGTGTCTATATTTTAGAATATGGTGAAAATTAAATGAAGCATTCATGTTTTTCGATGCTCATATCATGGGAAATTCCGGGACTCTCTGTACTCTGTTTTCAGTATTGGGATATTCAATATTGATTAGAACATCAATACAAACTAGCAAAAAATCTAGTCTTTTCAACTTCAATGATACTAGGTATTTTTCAATATTGGTAATGTTGAAATTAATAATTGATGTACAGTATGTACTCAAAAAATGTTATCTCATTGTAAAATGTGACTCTTGAATGAATTAGAATACAATTTTCATCAGAATAGAGTGCGTCCAGAAATTGTCCACCATGGAGATTGTTTTTATTGGATTTAAACGATGGATGCTACAGATAATACGTCTATTAATTTGTTTACTGAATGTTTATGTTACTGGATATTATAATTGGAAGATTCATCAAATCGTAAGATGATTCAATATATACCTATGAATATGAGCGGTATTAATCATAACACATTCCATAACCAATTAACATTGTGAGAGAAAAATATTAATGAATGAGGTCAAGTTCAAGTATCGATAGTGCAATTACTCACTCAGTTTAATGTCATTGAGCAATAATTGTGTTGTATTCAATTTGTTGATAGGTTTTATATCGACAGCAACTGATATAGTGTGAAAATAACCGAATTTTTAGACAGTGATATCACCTTAACCAAGCTTTCAATCATTAATAGTAGACCTGAATGAAATAACTGCTAACACTAAGTCATTAAATAAATTCAACAATAAACGCTGTTCACGTTAAGAAATAAACGACGTCAGGGCTCAATGTCAGCCATTGTTGTCAGGTTGAGCAGGGTTCCATTGTTTTTGAATGAAACTAACTATTTTATTCAATTAATTTATTATATCAAATACAAATTATTCATAATTTTGAATGTTATTCACACACTGTTCTAGTGTTTACCATATGAGTGAAGAGAAACAATGTACCTTACTGTTTCTGCTTGGATCGAATTCATATTATATAGTACCAAAAAAAAAGCGAGTGACAATAGGAAGTATTTCTTAAAGGGCTAACCTCTGTTACAAATTAAATAATTTTTGAGACTTAAATCAATCGATTACTAAAATGAAACTGAACCTACACCTGAAAGATTGAGATATGGAAAATATTTTCAGCTTCATGTCAATATTAATAATTCATGTTGTGAAGTTGAAGTAAGCACTCTATCCTACAAATTTGGAACGTCAAAATGTTAAATCAGCCCTTAAGGTATTCCATGAATATGTTATACAGGCTCTTGTTCAATTAGGTTCAAATATATATCACTCCAAATACACAGCCAGTTTATAAATATTATACTAACTTGGTGGGAAATATTGAGTGTGAAAACTCCCCTCAAAGGGCAACGATTATTGGGCATTTTCCAGGAATTTATCAAATTGGTAGGTGGATACGTCGAAGTCTAGTTCGGCTTTACATAAATTAACGACACCGGCACATAATGCATGGTCACACGCAGTTGAAGGAATTTTAGAAATATATTCGTATTGTTTCAATGAGCTCAATTTAAATGACTCATTGTTAGGAAAATTTCAGTATGACAACGTAGTGCCATAACGTAGGGGTAACCAGCTGCAGAATAGCCTCTGGTTTGTGACGTCATGAACGAGCGCACCGGTTTCGTGTATATAAGAGTATTGGCTGTGCCAACTGCCCCTGTAGTAGTTTATAGACCCCAGATGTGTTGGATGGGGTTGAAAATATAATGGCAAGTGGTAGACGAAGCCATATTTTCTAGCTAACATATCTGGTTGTGGCTTATTCATTTTTAGCAAAATCAACAATAGTGGTTCCAAGGTGTTATCATAGTTATTCTTACTTAACCATTCTTTAATATCGCTTGTTGCCAGTTCATTCTTCATTCCCAACAAAGGTGAAGGTTTCTTCTAAATTCAATGAAAGTTAAATTTCAAACCAATCTAGGATAATTATAAATTTCACCATGATAATCGACATCTTTCATTTTTGGATGAAACATTAGGTGTGAACTAGGAATGAAACCTTCTGTACAACCAGTATGAAGAATTTACAATATACTCTTTACACAACGCCACCAACGTTGTATCGTTCTCACAGTTTCAGTTCTAGAATCTTTACCAGCACTGTGGATATATTATAACATTATGAATAAGAAATAATCACCTTCATGATCTGAAAATACTATTGAAGTAGCAGAGACTTCACTCTGATGATGGTTACTTGGTAGCCGAAAGGCCCTCAGTACTTTAAGAGTAATTTAGTGGATAAGGGTAGTTATTTCTTATCAATAGTACCATCTGCATCTCGCCGTTCAAGCAGAAGCCATAAGAGGGCATATCGCTTCAATCTTATTGGACGAGGAAAGGCCGAAGCATTCTTGGATTGCTTGGATCACCTGAGTCATTGATGATGAGATCCGACAGGATCAAGGTTCACAGCACTTCCGCACCGTTCACAATTCAAACCTTGAATGGGCGAGAAAACGCTGGGGCAATCCTCATATGATTCCAGGGGATTACGTATGGCTTACGGAAGGCACCAAGACCGAAAAAAGTACAGGTGTTGGAATAGTAGAGACAACGGACCAAGGAAAAATGATTTTTTTGAGCCTAGGGATACTTGCGACAGAATTCCAAGCAAAAATAGCAGCAATTACAACATGTGCTCGAATAATGAGGGAGAGAGCCTATGGCAATAGACAAATCACAATCATAGTGTGCAACTTAACAGTGCTTAAGGCACTGGAGTCATACACAATCACCTCACAATGTGTACTCGATTGTGTAAAAGAACTAACGGAACTAGTAAAGAACCCCAAAAGAGTGACACTCGTATGGGTTTTGGTATGTTGCGCTAAGTGTCGGATCGAAGCTTTCTCCTCATTCTAGCATAGAGACGCGAAAATAGTCAGCAAATAAAGTTCTCAAGTAGTTCGCTAAGTAATCTGGTAAGTCATCAATGAATATTAAAAACGATAACGGTTCTTGAATGGTGCCCTGATGTAATCCTTATATGGCAGATAATCTTGACTTACCAGCTACCGTGTACATAAGCCCATTGATATACATTTCTCAAATAGGACACAATAAGATTTCTACTACTTTGTTTAAAATTATAAAGCTCATATTATCACGTAAGTGATATAACGTTGGTGTTGTACCCGCAACAGAATTTTCTTCGATAATCTTATGATTTCACCTGATGTTTATTTAATTTACACTAGCATCAACTGTACGTTTATTGAACCTAGCAACTATGATTTGCAGTAACAAAAATAGAACATAATCCCTATCCCTGACTGACAATAACATGAAGCCGTAAACACATTAAATTTTGATATAGAACAAAATGTTGAAAATATGTTCATTTCAAATAATACCACAATATTTTGTAACCTACCCTCAAACTTATTGATATTTGAGAAAGAAAAATGACAAATGAATAAAATAATATGTTAACAATGTGTTTGAAAACGTTTTATTTTGTAAATTAAATTACAATAGTAATATTTTTTACGTACTGGAATAAATGATAATTTTATTTGACTCGTATGGGACTGAGGAAACCAGACGATAAGGGACTGAAACTGTCGTCGCACTCGCTAAAGCGGGGGCGGCACAACCACTGGACCAGATCCAACCTGTGACATTTCTCATGCCACAACGAAATCTTCAATCCAAAAATGGCTCGAGGCAGAGCACCATGCCTACTGAAGGGCCCTATGTCGCACTCCAAGCGACTGATGGGAGATCTGCAGCAGCAACGAGTGAAAAATGTTCATGAAATTTAGCAGAAGAAGAAATACGGAATATTGTTGCATCCCTGACCGGACACGTCCCATGCAACAAACATCTCTGTACGATAGGTTTGGTAGATCAGCATAAATGCAGGGGTTGCGGTTAGACGTCGAACGTACCTCGGAGACAATAAAACTACACCCGAGGAAATCAAAAGTATCCCCTATATCAGGCTACTGAATTTCATAGAATACACCAAACTGATGAAGAGATAGTAATATGTGAGGGCACAATAGGACACTAATGACAGCAGTGCAGTAGGGCTCCCTCTGAGAAAGAGAACCAACCTCACGGGGGAGGGGTTTTAGTCGGTAACAATTCGGCACCCCCGGGGGCACGGGCCCCCGAGGCGTCTATGCAAGATTTCCCCTCCCCTACACAAGAAAAACCATCCTTGAAGATCCACCTTTCATCGACATAAGCGAATAGACGTACTTACAACTTCATTTTCAGTTTAATATACTGAAAAAAATCACACGTTTTGCAGTTTACAAAGCACACGACATTGATAGCAGTCCTGGGAAGAATTGTTTCTCTTCTTTTGAAGTTTAATTCTATCATAATTTAGATTCACAACAAATTATGAACTTACAACATGGAGCTGTCAAGTCAATTTAATAAATTGACAGTGTATATCGGCAACTCTGTAATGCGTTGCAAAGTGTAAATATGGAATATACCAGTGGCGGCTCCTCGAAGGAGGCTAAGGAGGTTCAGCCTCCTCACCAATTTATCTTAATGATCATTCTCCATTTTGTTTCCAAACGCTAAATACGTGTGGTCAACACAGTTGCCGTTTTCCAATCAGTTCAATTGCTAGATAGGGTAAAAGGGCGAATATGGCAACACCCTATGGAAGCTAGCTTCTCGTACGGAATCGTCGGTCGAATGAAATACGATTACTTGCTACCGCCCTTCCGCTAGAAGAATGCCACACGTGTCGTGTTCCGTTAGTTCTTGGTTTTGTACCGCGAGGCGAAGTAAGATTAAGTAGTTAAGTTATAATTTATCTGATCGGTGAACGTTAAAATGATGAGTGACTCAGTTGCTGGGTTCTTAGAAAATCCATTTAGTGGATTAACATATGATAGAAAAGTGTTCTGTTAAAAATAAACGGCCTTTACCGGATTTGAAAGGATTAGTGGTGACGATGACAGGTATGTTTCAAAATCGAAATACACAATAAATTATATTGCTTGCTATTTACATCTGATACAACTTCATGTTGGGGACACTCGGTTTAGGATGATTTGAAAAATTTAGCTCGTGGTATAGATAGACAATCGCAGGAACATATTACATCGAGTATTAAGTTTAAATTAACAGGTAAACAGAATATTGTTAAAGGAGGAAAACATATAATTTGGTAGACAAGAAACTACATTATAAACAACTTTTTTTATGAAATTTTAGATACTATTAAAGGTCAAATTGAGACTCGATTTTCCGATTTACATGAATTGAAGTTTTTCGACTTGACGAATAGAAGATTTTTCGAATCTTTTTCAAAAGATTTTCCCAATACACTTTTAGATAACTTAGTTCTAAAATATAAATTTTTTGATAAAATAGCACTGCACAATGAATTATGGGTTATATACCTACTCGGATAAAGATATTTTAGGCTAGTACGACATTCACGCCGATATGATAAAATATATGATAGACAATGATTTGCAACAAGTTTTACTTCAGTTTTATAAACTACTTCCTATGACAGTCACCATTCCTGTCACGTCGGCATCGGTGGAGAGATCATTTTCTACTCTCAAACGTATCGAAACTTACATGCGAAATACAATGAGCCAAAATCGTTTATACAATGTTAGTTTGATATCTATTGAAAAAGATTTAGTAAAACACTTAAAACAAAATGATACATTTTATGATAATATTATTGATCATTTTTCTCAAACTAAAGACCGTAGAATTCCGTTAATATATAAAAAAAGTTTAAAAAATAATAAAAAAAAACAAAATATGAAAAATTTCAAAAAAAAATAAAAAATATCAAAAATCCAAAGAAAAAAAAAACGAACAAAAAAATTTTTTGCCAAGAGAAACTCTACACCTCCACGTTGGTTCTTGCTTGGCAACAATTAATTTTGTCACTGAAGTAGCTGGTGCGGTCGCTGTGCAAAGGTTAAATTTATTGGCTGAATAGAGTATATTTTTACAAGAACGTCTTATGTCCAGCCTCCTCTCTTAAAAAATTCACGAGCCGCCACTGGAATATACCTGGTTTGGCGGTAATAGTGCGGCAGTTGTTTAAAAAAATTGTAGACATTGGTTCCAAAGATCATGACGTCACTTTTTTCTTAACGCGAACAGCGTTTAGTTTCGCTAACACCGAAGCCTCTTCAAACAAATATTACAAAGTACTTACTTTATTGAAGAACTGAAAACATTTTCTCATGTGACAGTTTTTATAGCTTCCGAATATATTCTACTCAATATTGAATATAGAACAATTCTGATGGAATGCTCTCTCTACGGAACATATTATAAAAATTGATAGTAGCTTAATGAAAACCTTTACTCAAGTGAAGATTTAAACAGCTTCCGAATCTATTTTACTCAACACTGAATACTGAATGTAGCTAACGGATAATTATCTGCACAAATTGCTCCTTACCTTGAGTGGCGTAAACAGCTGACATTGCTACAGTAAATGCTAATAGCATGAACTGTATACCACAAAATTGGAAACGGCAGCGTATCGTCATGGTGGTGGAAGCGATCCACTCTAGGGGGCGCTCACATGTTACACCGCACACGCATGGGGCTGTCTATCTGTCCATCACATGGCATCTGACACTTCACTTATTAGATTGGTTTCCTCTGCTGTACCCTGCAAAGAACATCTTATTTTTAAAAGGATGTAGCTTGTTGTAGGAAAACTAGATAAATACTCGTAAGTAAGGCACAAAGTAGCAAACGTTGTTTCGAAAATGGTGATTGATGGCGGGTCATGAATAAAAACTGACGAATGAAGGCTCTAAACCATCAGGGTTTTCGGGATTTTGTTCTACCGATATTTTATTCATAGTAGAGAATGTACGGATTACATCAATCCACACAGGATTTTCATGCTGGGGTCTAGCTGGCAAAAAATTGTACAGCTCTCACAGAACGGAGTTAGATTGATGACTATACACATAGTCGATAACCATTTGGAATGGTTGTAGTAGGCTTAATAAATATGTTGAAACAAACAAAACTTTACCATATCAGATTTTGAGTCGTTGAAATAAAAACCACATCTTACGAAGCAAGAATTTACATATAAACTTTCTACTTAATCTACATTATCAGCCTTTCGTTTTCGAACCTGTTACATAATGATATTTTATGATAGAAGTGTTAAAAGTGTATATTTAAAATAGGGCTGTAAATGTTTTTTTGAACGAACTCCTTCAATTAACACCAGTGTTTTGAACACACTTTCCACAAGTATTATTTGGAAAAGAACGGTGAAATTTTGAAATATCCTGTATATATGATTCAAATTCCAAGCAATTCAAGGAGACTTATTTTATTTCGCTTGAGGCATCTTAGACATAAGTTTTATCAAGTAATTTTTAAGACATGAGGCCATACAAGTAGACGAGAAAGTATTATTTGGAAAAGGACAGGTGAAATTTTGAAATCGTATTGGATTCAAATACCTAATAAACCAAATCAAGGAGATTTATCATCTTATTTCGCTTTTGGTGTATTAGACATACGTTGTATTAAGTAATTTTGCATTAGGACATAAGGTCTTACAAACAAGGTATACAAACAGAATAAATATATTGTTGTGAAAATTATCACATCTCCAATTATTCGAGTCGACTTAAACATTGAATTGTTTCTCGTGTAATTTTCACCAGAGAACGCTGGAAATGGACATTTATTTATGTTGAATTCCTTGGTGTGGCGCTACACAGTGTCAGATCCAAGCTTTCTCCGATTCATTACAAGCTGTAAAGACGCAAGAATAGTCAGTAAATAATATTCTCAAGTGGTTCACTGAATAATCTCGTAAGTCATCAATGAATATTAAAAACGATAACGGTTCAAAAATAGAGCCCTGAAATACTCCTAATATGGCAGGTAATCTTGACTTACCAGGTACCGTGCATATAAGCCCATTGATATATATTACTCAAATAGGACACAATGAGATCTCTTTGGTTAAAATTATAAAGCTCCTATTATGGAGTTGCTTCAGCAATTTTTTACGATAATCTTACAATTTCACCTGATGTTTATGTAATTTCTTCTAGCATCATCTGTACGTTTATTTTACCCTGCAATAATGACTTCCAGTAACAAAAATAAAACATAATCCCTATCCCTATCCCTGACTGACAATAACATTAAGCCGTAAGTACATTAAATTTTGTTATAGAACAAAATGTAAAAAATGTTTTCATTTCAAATGATACCACGATATTTTGTAACCTATCCTCAAATTATTCATAGCTTTTCTGTTGATGTAGTGTTTATAAAATCTCATTTCAAACAGTGCAATGACCATTCCATATTTGAGAAGGAAAAAATGATTATTAAAAAAAACAAATAATTGAAATAAAATGCTAAGAATATGTTTGAAAAATGTATTATTTTGTAAATTAAATTACCACAGTAATATTTTTTTTTTACTGAAAAATATGATTATTTCATACATAATTCCCATGTTCCCATGATATAGACCAGGATTTGAAATCTAGTGTGACACGATTTCCGCTGGAATTATTACCCAGATCTATTCCAACAGCTATTTATATTTGTGATTTTGTTTTTACTATTTGACATGATTTTGTTTATGAAACTTCCAGTGGATACATTGCAATAAATAGAAATAACTAATTATATTTGAAGACTTTGGAATCGTGTGTTTGCTTCATCATTGATGCATGTGACGAATAATAAAAAATTAGTATTTTATTTCAACTGAAACTGGGATATATGTTCAGGATCAAATTTAACAATGCCATCTCATCCTTACACCATCAAGAGCAGAAATGAGGTAGAAATCTCGGATATGACAATATTATTTTTGGAGGGGGTTATTTCACACATCGTACAATTCTTCTTTTGCTCAAAGCGTTGTCGGAAACCTTGACCATCTATGAAGTAATATAACATCATTGGTACATGACATGTCGACGAAAATAATACTTTCTAGAGGTGATAAGTCCAGTGATCTCGCAGACCATTCTTCCCGCCTATTTTCATTGCATTAATCCGAAGTAGTTGATGTTCGATTTAGCTAATATTAAGTGAAGGAAGGACCGAGTTGTGAGAATATAATTTATTTCCGATCCTGTCGCGACGTCTGTGAGCATCTACAGTATATTCCATATTCCAACAGATTCAAGAACATTTTTCTTCCGAATCATGTGTGAAGGAGGATTCGAAAAGCATAGCATGGATAGCTACCAAGCCTTTGAACTTGTCGAATGCTGTTAGATTGAATTGAATATCAAAAGCTCATTCTGTTTTCATTATTTCATATATTTGGTAACTTTAAGTAGGCGGTCGAATATTAGTAAGCGTAATTCCTGGGGTGTATGGGAAAATATTGATACAGTAACCATTCTATCAGGTTCAAAGAGATGGAGTAAGCGAAGTTGAACTTTCAGTGACACTAGTCTCACTAAATTATTTCACGTCAAGAAAAAGAGGGAATGAAAACGAGTTACCTTACTACTTCAGAAAAGATAAGTTCGAAAGAAAAAATATAGATTGACTTTGATTGTAGTGCCATTTAATAATTTGAATGTGATTTTCAAAACAATGAAACGCAAATTATTGATGTTGAAGATGAACAAAATCATTATTTTGTTCACATAAGAACTTTTTATTAATAAACGTAGGCGACTTCTCATCTGTTGGAGTGACGAAAGGATGGATCACATGAAACTCAACTGTTCAAATGATTCCAGTAGCATCATTTACTTCAATAACTCAAAATGAACTGTATCTTGTAGATGAGCTAATTTTAATATAATTTGAAATTGAAATAAACCTTGTACAGCTGAATATGTCTGTGCAATCAACAAGGAGAATAATTTGTTTTCACCAATAGGTCACAGACCGAAAATAGCAAAAACAAGTTTCATCAATGGTATGGCTGTTTTTGCCTTGAATGATGATCATTTTCATCATACCTCAGGTACTAAAGCATTTTGTAAATTCCAGCTGGATGGTTTACTACAGCAGCAACTCCGTAAATCTAGTCCTCTGTAAGTACTAGTCTGAACAGATTCTTCACTGGCTGGCTGTTGTAATGATATAGCTACTAGTTTAGTAATATCGGACCAGGAGATTTATTGTTTATATTCTGAAACTAATTGTTGACCAGATAATGATTTGATTACTGTTTTTTACGAGAGATAATTCTGTCATATATCATTTCAAAGAGAGCTAGAAATATAGGAGTCTACAGCTCACAACTAAAATTACTTACGGTGTTAGCAATCAGGCTTAAGCTTGACAAAATAAACAGATGTGATTTATTGATCTAATATTTAATAATAAATTCTCACTACCAATACTTATACATATCTCTCACATCTAGCTGCTGGTTATTTTCATATGCTCTACAGGTAAAGACGTAAAAGCTGAGAATTTTACTTCATACCTTAGAAACCTAAGTCTCTGATTTAATGCAGAGAGTAAATCTTATATCAATAAATGATGAAACAGTACTCATCTCGGTTTTAACAGTCATATGTAAGAGAGAGAAAAGAAAAAAAGAGAGAACTTGGTGTTTGGCTATAATTATTAAGTAAATTCAAAATGAAGCATCTAGAACTTTTTTTTCATTTATCAACAATATTAAATTGTACAGTTATTAAATATCTTTTTTTTTTCTTTTTTTTTACTATATTCTGTAGAATCCAAGTGAATTAAATCATACATTCGTATAATTACAGATATGGATTCTACATAGTAAACTTCAACTAAATGTTATGAATTTTCGGTTGCATATCATGATATGAATAAAGGGGGGCGTAGCATAGTTTTCACCGCCCGACTCAAATGCCAATATAGCGCTCCTTGCTCACTCACTTAGAGAAAAGTTGATAGACATTATTACAACTCAAGTGTTTAGATTACACATCTATATATTAAAAATGTATCAAGTCATGCGAAACCTTGGAATATATTTAGATGTAAGTTACTGAATACAAACAAGACAATAGAACTACTACTTCACACAATACAATCAATTCACGATTATTTTCCCTAGTATCTGTTAAACGTGTTGTTTTAATTGGCTTGTTAATTATACATCTCAAACAATATATTCTGTATCTATTTCTAGATGTGTTGTGCTATTCTTAAGCCAATTATCACATATTTAAACGGAACATAAACCCAAAGGCACAAATAGTAACACTACCAACGAACCATAAGCTTAAATGGGGTTTCGGTCCAGAACTGTATCAGGACATGTGTTGAACTAACCCATCATATATTTATGTCTAAATGAAACAGAAACATTTTAGAACCTTGCACTGTTAAGTGCTTTTTAATGTAGCCTAGACGTCTTCCTTTATAAAACGACCTAGTAAACTTTTACCCAAGATAAACAACTAAATGGATTAGGAAAGCTGTATGTTTCTTGTTGCTGCTCATCAGGTAAAAACGATTCACATACTGACAACACAAATGTAAGAACTTTAATTCACTTATAACATGCTACTAGTCTGATCAAATTACAGAAGATCTGTTGCAGAAAATATTACACTTATTACTTTCTTGAGAATAAATGGAAGACATCGACCTCAAAGTTTTATAGCATGATTAATAAACGAATTAAGAAATTCAATTTGACGGATTGAATGGGTATATCAAACAGAATTAGTATGAGAAAGGAACAGAGCAAAGCATTATAATACTGAAATAACCAACATTAAAACCATGTTAAACTAATTATATAGAATAATTATTCCCCTGGGCATGATACATTGAATTAAATATATAAACATATCGTAATTGAATATTCTCTTTGCCTGTATAACTCTCCGCAGCTTTTGAAGTGTGAGAAAGGTATACACAAGGTCAGAACAGTCGAAAGTTCACAGGTTCTTCCCCTTGATATATAGATTAACTAGCTCTTGTCCACGAGCTACAGTAACAGCTAATACCCATAAAGGAAAGCTTCGGCTGCGCCTTCGTGATGTCATTTCCCAAGCTTCAATACTTGATAGAAATATTTCCAAGGAGTAGCAGCTGAAGTCGTTGGAAGACGCTAAATTATACTCTATGTCATTTATAATTTATTTGAATTGAAAGGGATACCTATGACATGAAATGGTCTGTAACAGACATTATGTGACTGTCTCAGCTGTCTTTCATGTGAACGTTACCTGTCTTGTTGATAGGTTATGTGTTGTTGTTGCATAGAGTCTGAACTGCGATAATTATTATGCATTATTCTATGGATGTCTGTCTTGTAAATTGTACGTGATTATATTAGCAGTCACCAGTAGTCAAGTAGGTCCGCTTTATGGTTTCGGAGATTTCATGCTAATTACCTGTCCAAAAAAGCTGTGATCGAATCACTGACTTCCCTCACTTTCGTTAGCAAAATTTTTGCTTTCGGGCACTTCTGCGTATGTATATATGATTCTAGCAACAGAAAATATATGAGAATGATTTAGATAGAAGCATCTAATAAGAGACGTTACGTTGTACTCATGTTGCATGGTCTACGTTTCACATTGGCACCTACTGTCATGTTGAATTTCGAAACTATTGACAATATAATATATCCTTATCACCTACTGTCACATGAAATAAATGTCAACATTAATGACAATATATAACCTGATACCACACGACACAGAACCTAAAATGAACTGTGACACATCGATGGCATCACTTGAATCTTCTGTAGGTTAAATGGTATATATCATAACCAGGATGTCACTGTTGTCATTAGGAGTCTATAAAATACTATAATCCATCTTGAAACTGAAGATGAGTGTCAAAATACCACTTGAATCGGGGCTACCGCTCTCAAAAACAATTCAGTTCTTATTTTCACCACTTTAGAGCTGTAGAATTTTAAATCCGTACGACCAATAGGAACGACGCAATCATCTTCACAGTTACTCATGCACTTACGCACACACTGTTATCTCAAATATAGTCTAGATCGATCCGTAAAATATTGGGAACTTTTTTGGGTCAATCACAATACTTCTCTCATACTAGGTAGAGTGAGGGAAGTTAAAAGCAATAATAATATATAACTTTTTTCAGTATTTAGGTTCTTCTTATTCAAAATTGTTCTGAGTATTAGTATTTCCATGGAATTTAGAAAGTAATGGATGACGCCGATTGATAAAATGCATCTGCAGACGACTGGTGTATTAAAATCCATTAAAATTGAAGGAAACGTTGGATCGGTAGTGTGTGAAAGTATATCATGAGTATTTTATGAAGCATATTTTGTAATATGACCAATGAATTATCAAATTGATGTTTACAAATGAAATAGATTACATTTGGTTTTCTATATCAATTAAATACCTGATATGCTATTCTATGGTTCAGTTTATTTTTCGATGAGGGATCGGAATACATGAAAATTATAAATAATTGGATGTGTTAATTGCTCCTTTTTTCTATTGATCAATTAGGATATAATTTCAAGTTGAAATCCATTATTGATGGATATAACCTTGTTTTTTCTTTTTTGCGCAGGTAAAAAGAAACCCTTTATGGTGAGGGTATGAGCCTTGAATCTCATGGTCTACTGCGAGAGTCACTTTTCCAGGCATATTCATTAAAAACCTCACCCCTTGTGTAGTTTCGTCGGGCGTTGCATTCGTTGACACTTAAGCCTGCTGGCCCATTGTATCTTACGTGTATTGCTTAATCACATTTTTTTGGTCACCTTTTTCAGATGTTGGTTCCAGTCTAGTATCACGCCGAGATATTTGACTTCTCACTTTATTTGTAAGCTTCCTCCTCCATGTTTCACAGTTCCCGGAACCTATAGTTTGCGTTCTCGAGTGAATGCTACTATGGTGGCATCGTATGCACTGATGTTCAATCCTCAGGTTCAGAGCCTCTTGCATTCGATCTCCGACCATGGTGTTCCTTATGCCAAGGCAACTGTATCGTAGGCATAACCAAGGGTTCTATATCCTTTGTACAGAAGGGACTCCAGTAGTCCGTCCACAACCTGATTCCACAGAAGTGGAAGGTACTTTTCCTTGCAGGCATCCTCTGCCCACCCGGGCTAGTACGATCTCCTCCATTATCGTAACATGTATTATCCTATTCCTCAACATTGAGTCTATCCAGGCCATATTAGGTTTGGGACCTGATGATAGAATCTATAGCGGTATTATCGAAAGCTCCTCCTATATCTAGGAAAAGGCTAGAAAAAGTCGTATTGGTCGCGACGCATTGGTCTTTCCACCAGTACCCTTATGTGCTTATCTATTAATTTTTCCAAGGTATTAAGTTCAAATTACATGAGATTTATTCACTGTTTCCTGTCCATTTTTTCCAGGTTTCGGTATAAAAGTAACTGTATCGTTTCTCCATGATCCCGGAATATACTCTAAAGCCAGACTGACTCTGAGTATATTACAAAGCCTGATCTGTAGTAGTTTCGGCCCCTCCTGTAGTAGTACTGGGTAAATTCCGGCTGAACCAGGTGATTTATATGGTTCAAATGAGCTTATAGACCATTGAAATTTGTCATAGGTCACCGCCTTTTAAGCCATTCGCCCAACTATCTTTGAATCCTTGTATCAAAGTTTCCAGGTCATTTGTTTCCTAAATAGCTGGTGTCTGGACTATTTGAGATCCAGGAAAGTGGACTTTAAAGAGGTTATAACCTTAATTATATTCAATTCTTCATTAAAGTATTCTTATATATTAAATATTATCAGCTATGACTGGGGAAAAGCATCACCAAGGTTGTCTACAAATATTCTCGTTATTATCAATTTTATATTGCTTTCGACCAAATTTTATCACAAGATTGTTTTGGGCTACATTATACCAATGAAAAATTTGGTCAAATTGATTTCCTGTTCGGGTAAAAGGACATCTTGATGATATTCCAAGCTTGAAGTCATATAGATCAGGTACCATCTGTATTTAATTTGATTAAATAAAAGAGACGTAAGAGTGATGTGTTTAAATATCCATCGTAACGATGAAGAATTATTCAAGTCACGCATTTCACACAACTGCAGCATTATGTTTCCTAACTAACATAATTAAAATGCTTAATGAGCATGAAATTCAACTTCAGCGTTAAGCGCGACAAAAAGGTTTATAAATACACATTCACATATGGCATATGCCTATAATCTGGAAAATTTAAGGCATAAATATTCATTACACGACGTTCCTTATTCGAACTACTTTTAATGTGGATAATTTTGATATGCCTACGCTTGAATGTTGTATTCCCAGGTATACCATCCTACGGTTATCTTTAAAATCAGATTAAATTTAATTGATGTTCCAATTATTTTGAATCGGTGATGGGACTTACGTAGCTGCTGAAACATTGTAGTTAACGCCAGAAATACTGAGTACTAATTATCTATATGAACAATCTGTGGCTGTTATTGGTTATTCCACTTAATACCAAAATGCCTACTTGAAAACAATCTTCGGTAAATTTCAAATAGAAACTGTGGATAACAAATCTTCGGAATCCTTTTATTTTGACAGTAATTTCAGTTAGTCACCCGCTGCTTCTTAAACATCGCACCGCAATCTAACGTTCATTAAATATTACTTTAAAGGTGATGTATTATGTTGTTATAACCGCACTGATTTATATCATTCTTTTATTAATTTATTGAGTTATTTCGTTCCCTGTTGCTGATAGCTTCATATTTCGTGAACGGTTCCCGCCGAGAATCAATAGAAAAGTACTATAGTTGCCTTCTAGCTTTCTCTCGTAGAACGTCCAAGAATCAATTTAATCTAGATGATCTTTCAAATTAATAATACAAGAAATAATAATTAGTTTAAGTACCCTTACAATAATAAAACAATATATGGTTGTTGAACTTAATGATAACCTCATAAAGATAAGTGGAATGGTTGGATTCAACTCTTATAATTCTAATTGCTTTCACAGGAAATGCTAGTCTATTTTTAAATAAATCCGACGCGAGTTCATCACAATAGATGAATAAATCGCTAAGCTTTTCTATTCATGATTCGTAACTTGTTTCGGATGTGCTTTTGTCTGTTTAGAAATATTTCCGTTTTTCATCGTTCGCATTCTATAAATGCGGCCAAGTGGCAGATAGTTTCTGACGAATAAGTCAAAAGAATTCTTCATCCCCACTTGTTCCACGGATTGTAATCCGATAGTCAGCGACATTTATTCAACCTTGAAATTTTCAGGACAATATGAAAATATACTTTTTCAACATGGGATTCTCAGTTACTTCATGTTTTGTTTGAATCCATATTTCACTTTTTCACTTTAGAATTTAAACTGATCTCGAAAAAGCTGGTTTTATGTATCGATTCTTTATTTCCTCTTTCTGTTCTTTGACTCGTTGATTATATCTTATATCTACTCAATTATGCACAATGTATGTAAGACAAATACCACTAATTCACTCATCACAAAATCTCCGAAACTATGAAGCAGACCGACTTCAAACTTGGCCGATAGGTTCCTAATATGACGTAGGCACCTGCTCCGAACTCAATCTCAAGCGGAGTAAGAGGGATTCGATATATTTTGGCATTTTTGATAACTAATATAATTCCGTACAATTTATATAGTAGACAGTAGGTACTATAGATGAATAGATCATTATCAGAGTTCAGACTGTTTATAACAGACAATACTTAACCCATCAACAAGACAAGTAACGTTTACATGACAAAGTCACATAATGTCGGTGATAGACCATCCCATAACTTAGATAATTCCGTACAATTTATATAGTAGACAGTCCCATTGATTGATATAACATTATCAGAGTTCAGACTGTTTATGACAGACAATACATACCCCATCAACAAGACAAGTAACGTTTATATGACAAAGTCATATAATGTCAATGATAGACCATCCCATAACATAGATAATTCCGTACAATTTATATAGTAGACAGTCCCATTGATTGATATAACATTATCAGAGTTCAGACTGTTTATGACAGACAATACATACCCCATCAACAAGACAAGTAACGTTTATATGACAAAGTCATATAATGTCAATGATAGACCATCCCATAACATAGATAATTCCGTACAATTTATATAGTAGACAGTCCCATTGATTGATATAACATTATCAGAGTTCAGACTGTTTATGACAGACAATACATACCCCATCAACAAGACAAGTAACGTTTATATGACAAAGTCATATAATGTCAATGATAGACCATTCCATAACATAGATAATTCCGTACAATTTATATAGTAGACAGTCCCATTGATTGATATAACATTATCAGAGTTCAGACTGTTTATGACAGACAATACATACCCCATCAACAAGACAAGTAACGTTTATATGACAAAGTCATATAATGTCAATGATAGACCATCCCATAACATAGATAATTCCGTACAATTTATATAGTAGACAGTCCCATTGATTGATATAACATTATCAGAGTTCAGACTGTTTATGACAGACAATACATACCCCATCAACAAGACAAGTAACGTTTATATGACAAAGTCATATAATGTCAATGATAGACCATCCCATAACATAGATAATTCCGTACAATTTATATAGTAGACAGTCCCATTGATTGATATAACATTATCAGAGTTCAGACTGTTTATGACAGACAATACATACCCCATCAACAAGACAAGTAACGTTTATATGACAAAGTCATATAATGTCAATGATAGACCATTCCATAACATAGATAATTCCGTACAATTTATATAGTAGACAGTCCCATTGATTGATATAACATTATCAGAGTTCAGACTGTTTATGACAGACAATACATACCCCATCAACAAGACAAGTAACGTTTATATGACAAAGTCATATAATGTCAATGATAGACCATTCCATAACATAGATAATTCCGTACAATTTATATAGTAGACAGTCCCATTGATTGATATAACATTATCAGAGTTCAGACTGTTTATGACAGACAATACATACCCCATCAACAAGACAAGTAACGTTTATATGACAAAGTCATATAATGTCAATGATAGACCATTCCATAACATAGATAATTCCGTACAATTTATATAGTAGACAGTCCCATTGATTGATATAACATTATCAGAGTTCAGACTGTTTATGACAGACAATACATACCCCATCAACAAGACAAGTAACGTTTATATGACAAAGTCATATAATGTCAATGATAGACCATCCCATAACATAGATAATTCCGTACAATTTATATAGTAGACAGTCCCATTGATTGATATAACATTATCAGAGTTCAGACTGTTTATGACAGACAATACATACCCCATCAACAAGACAAGTAACGTTTATATGACAAAGTCATATAATGTCAATGATAGACCATCCCATAACATAGATAATTCCGTACAATTTATATAGTAGACAGTCCCATTGATTGATATAACATTATCAGAGTTCAGACTGTTTATGACAGACAATACATACCCCATCAACAAGACAAGTAACGTTTATATGACAAAGTCATATAATGTCAATGATAGACCATTCCATAACATAGATAATTCCGTACAATTTATATAGTAGACAGTCCCATTGATTGATATAACATTATCAGAGTTCAGACTGTTTATGACAGACAATACATACCCCATCAACAAGACAAGTAACGTTTATATGACAAAGTCATATAATGTCAATGATAGACCATTCCATAACATAGATAATTCCGTACAATTTATATAGTAGACAGTCCCATTGATTGATATAACATTATCAGAGTTCAGACTGTTTATGACAGACAATACATACCCCATCAACAAGACAAGTAACGTTTATATGACAAAGTCATATAATGTCAATGATAGACCATCCCATAACATAGATAATTCCGTACAATTTATATAGTAGACAGTCCCATTGATTGATATAACATTATCAGAGTTCAGACTGTTTATGACAGACAATACATACCCCATCAACAAGACAAGTAACGTTTATATGACAAAGTCATATAATGTCAATGATAGACCATCCCATAACATAGATAATTCCGTACAATTTATATAGTAGACAGTCCCATTGATTGATATAACATTATCAGAGTTCAGACTGTTTATGACAGACAATACATACCCCATCAACAAGACAAGTAACGTTTATATGACAAAGTCATATAATGTCAATGATAGACCATTCCATAACATAGATAATTCCGTACAATTTATATAGTAGACAGTCCCATTGATTGATATAACATTATCAGAGTTCAGACTGTTTATGACAGACAATACATACCCCATCAACAAGACAAGTAACGTTTATATGACAAAGTCATATAATGTCAATGATAGACCATCCCATAACATAGATAATTCCGTACAATTTATATAGTAGACAGTCCCATTGATTGATATAACATTATCAGAGTTCAGACTGTTTATGACAGACAATACATACCCCATCAACAAGACAAGTAACGTTTATATGACAAAGTCATATAATGTCAATGATAGACCATTCCATAACATAAATATTTCATTCTATTCAATTTCATTTATTCTCAAGCTTTTTGCTTTTTTTACTAATTTTAAATATTCATTAGGTCTTGGAACTTGGTGATTTACATGACGGCAGTGGAGCCGACTCCTTCTCCTATTTATAGGTATTATCTGGTGAATGATAAAATATTCCATAGGAGTATTTTTCAATTATTCCCACCATATTCACACCATCAGAATGAGCTGTTGTAGTTACTATGAAGCAGGTACAGACCTACTGTACTGTGAGTAAATTTCGCCCCCCTGGATTGTGGTTTAGTTAGGGAGGTGACCTATTATTGGTCAGGGTATTTAGTTTCATTAGGAGCATTGTACCCGTTCCATAGGGGACAGCTATCCGGTATCTCTAGCTATCAAGCCACTCTCGGTGTTGGACGAATACAAGCACAGCAGTCGGAGGAGTATCTCCTATGCTAGGCCAACGTTCTACCAGCATGGACTCTCTAGTGTTGGTGAGAGCTCAGCACGTGCTCTGCGGCCTCAGTCTCTTCTTTGCAGGCCCTACACAGAGGGTTAGTGACTCCTGTAAGCTGTGACATGTTCTTCCGAAACAGTCTTGAGGAATTATGGGCTGTTTTTGAACGAGGTCCGTTCATTGCTTCCTTAGTCTGTGTCTACAACCTATCGCACCTTGAGAGCATAAATGCTTGTGCATGATAGTGTGATTATTGATCTTTCTTCGGGATGATTCCCTTCGGTTATGTCGTGTCATTTTGTATCCAATGCACCTTGATATTGTAAGCGTTTGCTCAGGATATTATAGGTGTATAATACCTGTCTAGAGGTGACCTGGTTCCTACTTATTGCTAGTATTGCAGCACTGCTCTCTGGAAGAATGATCTTTGTGTCTTCACAGGTGATGTGGCAGTTCAGATTATTTTGCTTCAAAGTTGATAGCACAGATTTCATATTGCAGCACTGTTCCTTTCTGACCTAGGGGTTATTATAAGGGGTATGTTCAGATCTTCCAAGGAAATACATGCGCTAGCTCCTATTTTAGTTTTAAAGCCAGAAGTGACAATATGGACAGTTTTCCCCTTCTCAAAAGCAACCACTACAACACATCCCCCTGAAAAAGCTTCAATATAGTATTTTCCATAAGCCACAAATTCTTTAAAACCAAGTTCAATGTTTCTTATATAAAATGGAACGATTTAATCATAATTACATCATATTTTTCTGATGCTTCCGTTATAGATATTTTTATTTCATTTGTTTTTCACCCTAGAACCCCTGACATTACATTTTTAGTTTCTGGCCCGCTTCAACTGTCTTCAATAATGTACATTGTGATTTCTATTAACACCTCTATGACCATCAAGTCTAATCTGAGCTTTATCTATATCATAAGTTGCTGTATTGCACTTATTATTGAAAATGTCTTATTATTCTTACTATGTTGATATCTAGGTCATATCCTACGATGATTATCAACCACAGATTTTGATTTCAGTGTCTTGTCGAATCTCTTCAACTACTCCTCCTGAAGTAAAAATCTTTGAAACTTACAACACTCCCATCACCACAAAATGCAGGTGGTGCAAACAACAGAGTAAATGTTAATCCTACTTTGAAATCATTACAAATTTTTGACACTCAAGTAGAATCTTCAATATCAAAAGTCGAACAAAACAATAGTTGAAAAAATATGAAATTTCTGAATTGATCAAATCCGGCATAAACATAGAATACTGCCATAACACAGAAATCAAGACTGTAAAATCTATTAAACACAAAAAACTAAAGACCACTAAAAAGCTCTAAGCCTCCATTCAGAACTGAAAATTATTTTTGAATCATTTTACCTCACGGTGATGAACCAATAGGTTCCTAGATCATACTCATTGATCAAACTACACAAAGTAGATTTTCCAATGCATCCGATATTGTCATATGTCAATTCACGGCTAAAAACTTGTTAAAAGATTAAATGAATATTTGCGATTCAAACCAACTTTCAGTATCAGTGTAATCTTTAGAACTAATAGGAAAAATTGGGGATATCGAACTACCTTCCAATGCCAAGATAATTCCATTCGACGTAAACACCTGTTTTCTAGAATTCCACTTTCAGAAGCAGTAAATATAATTAAACAAGGACTTGCAGAACGTAACATTTGCCTATTCATTATAGGTAGAATCTTAAAGAATTGACAGTATGAGTAAATTAAAATAATGGTTCTTCCAATAACAAGGTTCTCAGCACATTGAAAGTTCTTGTCAGGGTTTCTATGTTAACAGAAATTTTCATGAATTATATCGAAGAGATCATCCATAAATATGTCCTTGATATCAAACTTCTCTATTGGACAAAATAGGTAGATGATATACTAGTGTGTTTCCTGACAACAGATAGACAATTAGATCCATTTGTTACATTCATCAACAAGATCCATCCGAAAATTAAATTCACTTTCGCAATAGAAAACAACAATTTCATCAATGTTCTGTACCTAACAATCCCAAAGATAAATAACAGAGATGAATTTTCAATTTTTTGCAAACCTTCTCATATAGATATCACTATGAATAATTATTCTAACCATCCAATTTGTTACAAACTAACACCATAGACGTACCAATTCCCAAATTTTTCGGAAGGAGTTGAACATTATGAAACAGATAGCAATTAACAATGATTTTGACCACAATCTGATAGATAGTATGTTGAAAACAAAGAAGAATTATATTGTTATTAGGGAAAATGTTGTTCTAAATATGAATAAGTCGGAAAATTATAGAAGCATTACATATTTTGGGATAATTTCCAATGGTACAGAACGTGAATCCACCAATGTGGATGGAACTACTTCTTCCAAAAGTAGTAACATACTGGGCCAATATTTGAAATATAATAATAAGATTCTTGACCCAGTATGAATTATCTATAAAAATTCTCGGGAAATAGGTCACAATAACACTTTGTTTTAAATATTCGTCTTTACGTACGTTTCGGTCTCACGACCATCATCAGAAGACTCACTATGTCTAAAAAGGGGGTTTATTAAAACTAATTATAGCACAAGCGTCCAAATCGCACAATTTAACTTCAATCAAAAGAGCCCACGCCGTCGAAACGAACAGAACTACGAATAATCGAAATTGTATCGTCAGTATTAAAGTATAAAAAATTTTTTTGTAGTAAGAATCCGCTATTCAGTAATATTATTAAAATATATGAGTGCATATTGATTGGTATTCTCACAACAAATGAGAAGAACGAAGTTATTTGTCAAGTATCTACTTTCGAAACCAGATGTTTAGGATTTATGACAGGTACTTAAGAAAGGTTACAGACCTGTACTGGGAAATTACTATTACGAATTCTTCCTAAAAACATTTTCAACACTTATAAAGACGTATGTAACAATTTGCAAGAGATTATTTAATCAAATTAGTATAAATATGACTTAGATTTTGTGTGTCTACCCTATGATTTACAGATTTGGGGTCCCGTTTTATGTGAATCATCTCCAGGATAGATCTTTTATAATAATTGGTTTCCTTAGTTGAGATATTAACATTTTTGTAATCAAATTGATGGTTATAATCAAAGCAATGCTTAGCAAGGGCGGTGGAATTTTCTAAGTTGTTATTTCTTGTGCTATATTTATGGCCGTACATTCTTTTTCGTAAATATTGTTTAGAGATTCCAGTATAGGTTCCATCACAATCTAAACAATTCAATTCATACACTGTGTGGGTTTGTTTATCTTTGGGTATTAAAGGTTTTAGATTTGAGAAATATTTTCCAACACAGTTAGTAGGTTTATGCGCAACATTTATATCATACTTTTTCAAACATTTTTTGATTTTCTCTGAGGTCTCCGGAATGTAAGGTAGAGTTATAAAATTGTCTGTATTACCTTTTATGTTATTTTTATTAGACGAACCATTATAGATTTTGTTTATTCTTTCTTTAATGATAGGATTGAAAAAAGTTTTTGGGTAGCCATTCAATTCTAGTGTATTACGAACAATTTTTAAATTTTTGGGGCGGTCATCTGCGTGGGACAATTTTATCGCGCGATCTGTAAGGCTGTTTATGACACTTTTTTTTATAACAAGCTGGTGCAACGGAATTGAAGTGAAGATAACGTTGAGACCATACTTCTTTAGTAAACCAAGAGGTTTTGATTTTTCCATCTGCATCATGCCTAATGTTCATATCTAGGAAATTTATGTTATTGTTTAATTCTATTTCACAAGTGAATTGAAGTTTACAGTGAAAATTGTTGAATTTATCAATTACATATTGAATTTTATCGTTGGGAACACACATAAGGCAATCGTCTACATACCGTTTAAAGAATACAGGCCGAAAATCTAATGAACTCATAACAGATTCCTCTAGGCACTCCATAACGAGGTTAGCAATGGTAGCTGAAATAGGCGATCCCATTGCTGTGCCGAATATTTGTCCAAAAAATTGCTCACCATACTGAAAGTATGTGCATTCTAAACAAAATTTTACAGCATTTATAAATTCCGATTGATCTAGAGGTGTGTGGTTTTTAATCTCTGCCCAACGTTTTTTGATGCTATTCAATGCCAAAACAACAGGTATATTTGTAAATAAAGAAACAACGTCGAAGGAAATCAGTTGATGGTTTACGGGTACGGATTGATTTTTTATAAATTCATTAAAGTGCCATGAATCTTTTACATAGAATTCATTTTTTCCTATTATATTATTGATAGATTTTGATAGAAATTTTGATAAATTGTAAGTAGGCGCTCCAATATTACTAACAATGGGTCTTAGAGGTATATCATTTTTATGTAGTTTGGGAAGCCCATAGATATAAGGTGCTAGCCCATTATGGCAAATTAATTTATTTTTTAATTCAATAGGGATTATCTTATTCTTATGCCATTTATTTATCAATTTATTCATGTTGTTTTGTACTGATAAAGTAGGATCAGATTTTAATTTTTTATAAGTTGTTTCATCATTTAAAAGGTTTCCTATTTTGTTTTCATAGTCATTTCTATGCATTATGACGGTTTTATTACATTTATCCGCGTTCAAAACTAATATTTGAGGGTTAGCATCTAAGAAATCTTTTGTTATTCTTGTATGATAGTTAAAACGATTCTTTGCAATCCCTACTTTAATCTTTGATTATAACCATCAATTTGATTACAAAAATGTTAATATCTTAACTAAGGAAACCAATTATTATAAAAGATCTATCCTGGAGATGATTCACATGAAACGGGACCCCAAATCTGTAAATCATAGGGTAGACACACAAAATCTAAGTCATATTTATACTAATTTGATTAAATAATCTCTTGCAAATTGTTACATACGTCTTTATAAGTGTTGAAAATGTTTTTAGGAAGAATTCGTAATAGTAATTTCCCAGTACAGGTCTGTAACCTTTCTTAAGTACCTAGTCATAAATCCTACACATCTGGTTTCGAAAGTAGATACTTGACAAATAACTTCGTTCTTCTCATTTGTTGTGAGAATACCAATCAATATGCACTCATATATTTTAATAATATTACTGAATAGCGGATTCTTACTACAAAAAAATTTTTTATACTTTAATACTGACGATACAATTTCGATTATTCGTAGTTCTGTTCGTTTCGACGGCGTGGGCTCTTTTGATTGAAGTTAAATTGTGCGATTTGGACGCTTGTGCTATAATTAGTTTTAATAAACCCCCTTTTTAGACATAGTGAGTCTTCTGATGATGGTCGTGAGACCGAAACGTACGTAAAGACGAATATTTAAAACAAAGTGTTATTGTGACCTATTTCCTGAGGATTTTTATATATAATTTGAAATATAATAAAGATGACGCAGAAAAAGGAGTGAATTCTGAAGTTTATAAGAAATAGGTCACATTAAGACCTTGTTTTATATTTTCGTGTTTACGTACGTTTTGGTCTCGCGACCATCATCGGAAGATTTATTATGTCAAAAAGGTGTTTTTCTAAACTAATTATAGCATAAAGCGTCCATATCGCACCAATTTTAATCAAAAATGCCCACGTCGTCGATATGGACGCTTTATGCTATAATTAGTTTCAAAAAACCCCTCTTTGACATAATAAGTCTTCTGATGATGGTCGTGAGACCTAAACGTACGTAGAGACGAAAATATGAAACAAAGTGTTAATGTGACCTATTTCCCGAGAATTTTTATATATAATTCATACTGGGTCAAGAATCTTTATTATAAGAGGTATATATAAGTTGAATTGTGTATCCTGTCCTAGCTTTTGTATAGCTTTAAGTGGTAGGTCTTTTCTCTACTTAACTGGGAGAATATTTTAGGAGTTATAGGAACAACAAATTTGACTATGCCAAACATTTGTTAGATACAACAGGCAACCAATTTGATAAAAATTTTGTTGTTTTAAATAAAGATAGACTCTCAGATAACTTATACAAAAATCAATAAAAAGCACAGTAATCTTTTACTCAATAAACAGGTAGATTTTCCATACTTTCCGTTTCTTAATATCTTCCCTCATGAACAACCTGTCACAAACTAATTATTTAATTTTAATCCTTTAGCTGTAAACTGTCTGAATTATCAATCATCATGTGATCTCCCTTAGTTAATTTCTACTTACGTATAAATACCTAGTAATACTGCTGTAAGCTTGAGTATCACTTTTCATCGAAAGAAGCCACTGTGTGGAATGTTGTGTTTTTTATTTTTATAATAAAAGTTTATTTTGGAATTTGTCTACAGTGTATTACTCAGTGTAGTGCCCATTTCTAAGAAACAAAAAACTGAACAATAATACACATTTTTCCCAAGCCACAGAGCATTCTCCACAGAGCATACAACACTGAGGAGATCGAGAAACTAGAAACGAGGAAGGTGCTAAGCCTCTTCAGGGCACTAACCAACTATACGGTTATACATGTGTAGATGTTCCTCATGTGTGTGGTATCAATTTTTCATATTATAGTAGAATTTTGGTATTAGTCTGCTATAATTCTAGCAGCGGTGTGAATATATTTGAGTGAATAGCTCAGTTACGTAAACAAACACCGATAACCACATATCATGTCACACTTTGACAAAGTGTGAAATCTTATTCCACAAGTATTTACACTGAAGCAGAGTCTTAAAGTTTTTGTAGCCTCCTGTAAATTGATTTAATTTTGATTCCATCAACTTCAGAGCTGCATAACTTGCTGTTAACTTTCTTAACGGCAATTTAAGTGTTTGTTCTCTTTTACGGCCATGCTGACGTATAAAAGTCTGGGACTTGTGAAAACACACTAAACTCATAAAATGTACATAATTTGCGCTACCGCGTTTGCAAAATACAGAATAATACCTTGATGCGTGTAAGCTTTCTTTCAATTTACAGTGTTTCATGATATTAATGTAACAATTTTATAATCCTCTTCATGCATTAAAAATGTTTAATCTTATAAGAAGATTGTTGAATGCAATAAAATTTTTATACGAAGGAAATTACTTAAAACCAGTTTTCGAGAAGCGTAGGATTATAATTAAAATAATCACATAGTCGAGTTGAAAGTCCGTGCATAGTAGACAAAAAGCGTTTATACTCACAAGCTAATATAAATTAAACTACTTAGATCTGATGGACAGAGTTGTCTAAGTCGAAATTCGGGATTTTCAAAATCGACTGTGAGTAGTGTTATAAAAAGGCTATGTGGGTAAAATTAGTAGGAACATTTCAACTCGTTATAAAGAAAATAATTCAATTAAATACAGGTCATACCATTTCTCACTTTTAAAACACAGTACGGACAAATATCTAGGTAATATAGAAGGGATGAAAAAGCAATTTATCTAATTCCGATTTACCTCCAGCTGAGGGTAACTCTCTGTTTCCATTGGTTGATATTGGTTGAGATGGTGGCAAGATTAATATAAAGTTCAGTGCACTCAGCCAATTATCCTTGTACAATATCCCCTGTTAAGAATTTCAAGGGGTATTATTGCTTGCATTATTGTCCCTAAATAGTATTGATACAGGCACATTTTGATTTCAATTTTAGTTTACTCTGATGATGAATACTTGGTAACCGAAAGGTTCTCAGTAATTTAACTGTGTTTTTATTGGATAAAGGTGATTATTTCTTATTTATAGTGTTATGGTGTATCCACTGTGTAAACTCTTTCATAGTTTATTAGTAGAGACCACTTTACTAATGGTATCTTATAAAGACACATCGTTAATGAAATACGTCACACATGTGTTAGCGGTTGTTCTATTTTGTAATGCGACATAGATTTCCATCAAGTAACGGATCGATCAATTCAATTTCCTTTATGTCTCTTCGAAGATAAGATAATAAAATGATTAGTGGACTATTATTTTTCTCCCTATTATTAGTATAAATACTCATATCTACATAGACCCGTAGTTTGATCACAGAAACTGTAAGATTCTCTTTTTATAATAAAATAATGTTCACACCGAATAGGCCTTCAACACAAATGAGCCAGAAATGAACTGATCAAGCTGATATCAATTATGTGTTAGCAGTTTGGCATCGGTTTGACTCATCTTCCTCACTTACTGAGACCAATTTTCTCTTACGTGCGGTCTGATACTAAACAATATTATTCAAATTACATGGTGATCCCGGCGCATCCACCTTATGTAATATCCTAATAATATCTTCAGATTAGAAGATGCGATATAAAACTATATGAAAATAATTGGAAAGAACACTTCTAATGTTATTTGCCGAAAATGTTTACAAAACACTTTCAACATGAGTGAATTCGATATCGATCTAAATCAGTTCATCATGTATTGTCCAATAATAGAATCGAATGTATCTCTGGAGGTATATCTCTATAGAATACGTTTGTTCGGTGAAACAAAACGGTTTCGACGTTTACCACAAGTAAATTTATTCAGATTGAATAATAAAATGTGAACAAAACAGCACACACAAACATTCTTTGATAACGTGACTCTGGAAGTCCATGGTCCATCGTATTTTCTTACAAAAGTAGCTCACATCACTGGTATGACTACATTGGCTTTCACTAATAACTACATAACAACAATAGTTCAAACAGTTTGGTCCTCTTGAGGTCTAGGTTATCTAATAGTTGAAGTGCTTCAACTTTTGGGATGCTTATGGAATCTCTCCTCAGGACTCCTGACAACCTTCTTAGTTCCTTGTTTGACTGTCCTCGCCCGGTGCAGATCTCAGTTTCGAAAGGGTATTCACGATGCTCCTTAGCACTCGGTTCTAGAATAATTGGACGCAATTGCAGTTGCTTTCCTTAGTACAGCCCCACAGCTGAAGGCCGTATGTCGATACCAGCTTGAACACTTACTGGGAGACCAGTAGTTTGTTTTTGATAAATCGCTGAGTTCCTACCCAACAGCCAATACGTATTCCTATGTTTCAGTTTCAATTCCTCAGTTTTTAATTCAATATGCTGTCTCCATTTAAGTTTGTCGTAGAGAGTAAGACCTGAGTTTTTAACTGTTTCCTCACATGGAATTTTGTTGTTGTTCAATTCAACTGGATATTAATTGTTTTTCTATTTATACAGTTGACATGGTTAGATTTTCTTCTATTTATTTCTATACGCGATCTTCTGGTACATGCGCTCATATTGTTCATGGGGCCTTGAAAATTGTCTGTGATTTCCTCTATGGTATTTCCTACTGCTCGACTTCTGTCACATGTATATAACTGGTAGAGGACTGGTCCCACAACGATGCCTTAATGTTTCCCTGATTTAGTTCTGAATATATATTTTACTGCTCAACTCTGAAGGTCCACTGTGAGATGCTTGAGCCACTTCCAGAAATACAGCTGAGCATAGTTTCTTCATTTTCAGGCAAATCCAAACTGTGGTGGTCAGAGAACATTAGTTTCCCTTTTCTTATTTTCTTCAGCCTTCTCAAAACTATCAAGAAAATAATTTAGATTGTATCATCAGCAGTGATATGGACCTACATGATTTCATCTCATTTATACCTGTACCAGGTGTTAGTATCATTATTACTTATATTGTTTTCCAAAAGATGGGAACATGTTTCAATCTGAATGCCGCATTTATTAAACATATAAATTCAACAACGCCTTGTCTTAGAAGTTGTTTCAGTATTTCCCTCGATATTAGATCTCATCTAGCTCTAGCTACTACATTGGTTGTATCTAGCCCAGATGCCATTTTTCTCCCAAATAGGTGGGAACTATTTATTAGTACGTTGAACATTTTTGTAGATTTCCAAAGAAAATAAGCTGTATTTTGATCAAGAATTATTCATCTCAGTAATCTGAGTTAGGTATATTGAAAATGCTTACCGAGCTTAAGATTGAGTTAACTTCACACAAAAACAAATTATTGATAACTCTCAACTACCAAGTATTGTCAATGTACCGTTCTGAGGATATCACTGTATGGTGAACCAGTAGTTAGGTAATTTATTGTTATTCAGAATCCCAATGATTTATTATATCAATACCCATCATGATGAACCGGAAACAGTATCAGGGTTATACCAATTCAAACGCTCTCAGACTATTATTTTGCTTAGTACTTTCAGATTATCTGTTTGGAAATAATAATCACATCATCTATGCGTGCTTGTATAAGATACAAGAAGCAGAAAAGGTGCCAAGAAAAAATTGCACTGTGGTAATTAGGAGAAACATTTTTAAGATCCTAGAATATGTAGCTGCATACCTGGCACTTTGAAGATGAAAGTGCTACAAAATTGGAAAAAGAGTAGGGATATTGCAAAAGAATATTTATCCATATTTCAATAGATAAAATATACCCTTACATATTTATATAACTTATAACCTTATCAAATTATTCTCTTACCTTTTTTCTTCATATTTATTTTCTTTATTTATATAATGTGAATAGTTTTGCTCTGTTACATATTTATGTAAATTTTGTTAATTATCATTATTTATTATTATTGATACTAATTTCTAAATTGTTTTTATGAGTTCTTTGTTATTAGCTGCAAACAATTCAATTTGTGTTCTAATTTGGTTCATTCAATCGGATTTGATAATGACAGAAATCGCAATTTTTTTAATTTATGTATATTTTTTTCATTAGATTTCTCACATAGGGAATGTAAAAGTGTTTTCATATAATATACTTTCGAGAAAAATTCTGCTTGTTGATAAATTGTATATTGTTAAACCTATTTGTAGTTTGATCGAGAGTTATTCACCTTAGTAATCTAAATTATGTAATATTGTAAATGCTTATTAAGCTTGAGATTAGGTGCATTGTCAATTTCAAGCAAAAAAAAAAATTTGGTATCTATTAATTTCCAAGTATTGTCAACGAATCATTCTGCGGATGTCACTTCATGGGATTCCATTAGTTAGATTATTTATTGTTATTGAGAACATTTGTTTCATTCACATTTTACTATTCAGAATTGAATGTGGTCGGCAAATATTCAGAGAGGTATGGGATGCTCGCATTGTATAAATATTGAATATCTGTATATATATTTCATTCTTGACGTTCGGGCGGCTTAGCATAAACTTATAACAGAAATTCCTACATTGTTTACAACTAAATGGAAGCCTGACATAAAAAACGAGGAGCTACTAGGAAGATATTGAATAGAAGAGCAAATTCTCGTTAATTACAAAAAAACTTCCATTGTCAGGCGATTTCAATTGATAGGGCCCTTCTTATAGGAATCCTTTGGCAGGAATAAGTGAAAGGCGCGTATATCCTTGTCCGACTCCCCAGGATGCGAAACAATGCTCCGCGTCTTAATTTATCACCCAGTAGGACTATTTCCTTCCTCACAATCGAAGTCGCTTTAGATTGAACTTTCCGATACTTGTCATTGCTCTTCTTTAGACTTTCCCGCTCATATGATGTTAATCATTGTTTTCCTCACAATCTCACGCTGGCATTTCAATTTCCAATATTGCTCCAACTTTTAATCGAAAATTCACATGCTAAACTTCATTTACTATTCCATTTTTCATCATGATGAACCGGAAACAGTATCAGGGCTATACCAATTCAAACGCTCTCAGACAATTATTCTGCCACACATATAGTTCACGAAAACGATCGAGAGAAAATTGTACAGCTGTCCAAGTATACAGAGCGATGTCTTTCCCAATTTCGTTTTCTATTCATTTACTCAATTTTGCTCTAGATTTTTTAATCAGCAAGATAACGTGGTGCTATGACATGGGTTAATTATATAGTTCTAGTACTATTTTCCTTTTTCTGTTTCCTCTTCTCTTTCAATTGGTAATTTCAAGTTGATGTATTATTTGGAGGGTTCGTTTTTGAATACATTTTCTAGAACCAAATCGTGAAAACCTAACATACTCGTATAATACTATCTACGGATATGACCCGATATTCTACATTTTCAGAAAGGTCATACACTAAATATTATTTTGGAATCCATTGGAATGTCAAAGCATATTAAACACACTTTGTAATTCAACATTGAATGACCAACTTAATATTTATATGTCATCGATTGTTGATAATTTTGTAAAAATCTTCCTCAACCCCCAACCCATAGTCTAGCCCTCTGGCATTGTTTTATTTGAGGATTACATTAATTTATGTCTGTTTGTAACTGGATTTATACCCTGCTTTCAACATGTCACTGTATGACGAAACCAAAAATGATTGTTTGCAATAAATAAATTATGCAGTTCTTGTTACTCCAAATAGGAACCGAGGCATTCTCGAGTTCTTTCATAATTTTCCTCTGAATAGAAAATCTGGTAATGTACCTCAGTTCAGTTCACGGCATGTTTGGTAATAATTATGAAGCTCCACTGTGAATTAAAATATTTTGCTATCATATTGATGTAACCTAACTTTGGTATTGAATCAGTAACCTTCAACTACGGTAGAGCATGCAGGAGGAATGAGTAGGTACAGCCGGAGGGAGATATGAATCAATAACCCATTCCTCCTGCTTCACTGATTTAGGTAGGTTTTCTTCCGTTGCTAACACAATTTGATTTACATTGACAGGTACTCCAGAAGACAGGGAAATAGAAGAGGGAAAGAAAAAGGTGGTCGAGTTACCTACATCTAATGGACGAAGGAGAAAGATTATTATTAAGTGCAAGGACATTGCTGGGGAAATTGATATTTTCTTATCAAATCAATGTATGTTATTGATATTCTCTTATGTTGGCAATTTATGTTACTTCTCCCACAAATAAAATTACAAACAACCGATTAACGTACAATTTTCGTTTGGAGATAATATAGTTATTATATGTTGATTCGTCTAGCCATTTCCCGTTATGCGATTCAGATTATTTCGATAACGCTATTTAAATACTTATCACAATAGAGCGAACCGTGTCTAAATGATCAAAAGTTTTAGAGGAAAGCTCAAGTGAATCAGAATCATTTGGAGTGAATGATTCTAGTGGAAGTGAGTTCAATCTTGAACCACTGGAGAAAGATTTTGATTTTACAGCTGAAAAAGTAGAGGTTGGGCGACTTCCTATTAGTTAGATTCTGTACGAAAGCCTCTCTGGTGCATCATCTTGGACCAGTGGAAAAAAATCATGTTAAGGAATATGAGATAAGCTTAAAAAAAAGAAAATGGATTTATTTCCCCTCAGTGCATGATGATATTGCATGCGTTCAAAAACAATATAATGCTGTTCTCAAACTTCCTTCGCCTCTTCTAGTAGTAGTAGTAGTAGTAGTAGTAGTAGTAGTAGTAGAAGTAGCACACTATTAACAAAATCCTCCATTTTAATGTTGATTTAAATATCTTTGAAAAACTGCTTTAAAATGTTTTGACAATTAATTTTATTTGCCAAAAACTACTGATTCTGTTAGTCTTATTTATGAGAATTTTGTTTATTTATACAAATTTGTTTGTTAAAAATCACTTTTTTCCACGAAAATTCTTAAATAATGGGAACCCATTTCTACTACGACTCTTTGGATCAATTTACCTGTGCACAGGTCTGTTTGATAGTAGCAGACATTTTTTATGTAAAAAATAATTGCTCTGGTAATGATTGTAAGTAGTACCTACATTCATATAACATCATACTAGTTACAAAATATCTTAGGTAAAAATTAATAGAGGTACAGGGTTAAAGCAAAAATTATTTATTCCTACACACAAAACATCATACAATTTTTTATTTGCGTTCCTCGCTTTTATTTTGTGCCATACGCCTGCAAATAGAAGGAGGAAAGTAGGTTCCGACCGGTTACTAGATATCAAATTCTCTTTATAATACATCGCAATCAAATGTTCATATGAATACGCATTGATTTTAAGTGAAATATATATCCTCGGTAGTATAGTGGTAAGTATCCCCGCCTGTCACGCGGGAGACCGGGGTTCGATTCCCCGCCGTGGAGTGCTTTTTTACAAGAGCTATTGAAATTGTTTTTTAATATGAATAGGTTGATTTTGAAATCCTCTAAAGTTTTTATTTTCCTAACTTTACGTATAGCTGTTTGTACAAAATATTCTTTATTATGCAATCAGAGCAGACTGAGGTGACGGCGAATTGTATGTCGTTGTATAATTTGGATGATGTATGTAGAAGCGGGATATAATTTGTTTAACCCATTCTAGTTCATGAATGTGGATGAAGGAATGACTAGAACAAATTAATAAGAACTACTTTTTTCTTTTTAATGTACTATAAAGTTTGTCTCCACAACTTTCCTGCACTCATTTCATATAAGTATTTTCTTCACCTTAACTTAAAATGAGCAGGTACTATGTAAGTAAAAAAAAAATAGTAAATCAACATCCATACCTTGTATTAGTGGTGACCACTCGGGGCGTTGTGATTTCTTATTGGAGATATTTAGCATTAGGATAAATGTCGTTATTGCTGTTTGTCATTTAATCTCTTGTATAATTCAACCTATTGATGAATTATGTTGAGTGGTATGTGTTTATTTCTATAAACACCGCAGCAAGCAGCAATAAAAACTTGTATGAGAATCAAGAATTATTCCTTCTCCCAAATTGAATCGTAAGAAAATAACCGGCTCCGTATAAATCGAGTTAATGTAGGTGAATGGATCTCGGAATTACACATAAAACGGAATCACCACAGTTTTTCAAACCGCATGGGTATAGCTGGGGTATTATTACGATCATAACTCTTTGATGGATAAATAAATGCCAAATAGCTTTTATTCGCCGTTGATGTTTATAAAGTATCGTTGTCGTTATTTTGCAATAACATCTCAAATACTTCACCATCCCACATAAACCGTTCTGCATGATTATCTCTGACAGCATTGTGTTAACATCAGCTCACGTCTGCAATGGCAAGTATATGCGTGGACAGGCCAGCAATACAAATGGAGTCCGCACACGCCATAATGAAGATGTTATCAGTGAAGAACTATTATTTGAACACGGTAACGCGTGTTGCCGGATGTTGAGGTATTACATTAAACACCAGTGACTTTTAATTGGTTTATATATCATAGCCCCCCGCTTGCTTCATCGCGGCTGTTGAAAGCATCAAGTCTAAGAGCGGCATCATTTGCTTTTTCTACCGGAATTGCGTGTTTTCGGAAATGCAGAAGGGGCTGAAGTCTAAATATAGGAGCCGTTGAAAGATTGATTCAGAAAGAATTATAACTTAGCATAGACGAGTGTATACTTAAACAAGAGCTCAGCTACAGCGAAGACTAATTTCACGAGCCAAGATGCGTATTCCCGAAACTATATTAGTTCACAGAAATTAGACAAGAAAAAGGTCAATTTCCAGAAATCGAGGAAACATTTTGCATTTATAGATAAAATTGTAGTATGGGACATTATTTATTCCAAAATCGACGTATAGAAAGCCAGTGTAATCGCCTCATAAACAAGGTTTTGTTTGTAACCAATTATAAGATTAACCAAATCATAAGATTAACCAAATTATAAGATTATGCAAATGAGAATCTGAAATCAATTATAACTAAAGAGGAGTAGTAGTTACTGCTTGAATCCAGTTTGGACTGAGTTTATGTCGATTTGAGACCTGAATCTCGAAACATAATCCTTGGCCGACGGATCCGACTGTAAGGCTTGTCATTGTTACTATCTTGACTGATCTGTTCAGTCAGGCGAAGTTTGCTGATGCGAGGGCACAAAGGTTGCACCAGAGTCTGCATCTGTGAGAGTAGTACAAAATCATTGATTCAGTTCATTGAATCAGACGTTTATGGTTTTCAAAACTTTTCTGTACATACACTTCCCTGAAGGAAATTCCAACTGTTTTCCCTGACTCAAGAGATACATCAAGCACAAGTACCAAACTTTGCAGTCTGATTCATAGAACAAATATTATATTTCGTGATTCGTTTCCCAGAGCCCCATGAACGCAGTCCAAACTGGGTTTTGCGAACTGTAATTTGGTAGACAAAACGTCCGTTTCCAGATTCCAAACAGCGCCATGAAGGCAGTTCACATTGGATTTTGCGAACTGTGCTTTGTTAGGGGTTCCGGTTTCGAAACTGAGTCCAAACAAGGTTTATCACTCCTTTGTTGCTATAATTAATCCCGTTCTGGTTGTCTTCGAACTTGGGACTCTCACCAGTTACGCAAAGAAGCCTGAGACCTAATTTGATTGTATGTTAAATTGAGGAAGTACAGTCCCTGGCCAGATTATTAAACTCACTTACAAAATTTGAGTTCTTTTGGTTTTGCATTGAAATATCACGTGTTAGTGTATGCAAACCTTAACACGTTTTTAGAGTAAGGATTGGCTGATAGCATATTACAATTTTTTATGACTGCACGACTCAGTCGGTAATGCTGATATTTCATAAATTATCAAATATTAGTTGGCTTAGGATTCTTCAAGTACACGGTGACGTGAGTGAAAAGTACGATTTATTCAATTTTAGCAACAATTTTGTAAAAGTAAGTAACTAATGGCTTGAAGCATATATTTATTTAATATTTATGTATATTCTTATATATTTTTAAAGCGATAAAAATTGAAAACTTGGTAACTAATATTTGAGTGCAATTTTTTTTAGATGGGGAAGCATAAAGACCTTTGTTAAGAACAAAAATCATTCGTAATAGCTCTATTGAAGAATACAGAGCTCAGCCAACGACAGGTTGCAGCAAGATGTGGAATATCGCAAGCTTCAGTACGACGAATAAACAAAAAAATTAGCTCCAAAAAGCCTTTAGACGCTGCTTGGAAAGGTCAGTGTGGTAGTCTCCCAGGGGACAAAGACCACTTTGAAACTTTACCGAGAAATTTCGAAGGGCTAGTCCTGCCGACATTAAAAACAAATTTGTAGAAGCAGGGTACAATGTGTCTGCTCTTACCGTAAGGCGAAACCTGTATGATCTTGGTTTCAAATTCCGTAGACCCGTAAGAAAGCCAAGGTTACCACCAACAATGGTAAAGAAGAGGCTAAATTGAGCTAATGCTCATGAACATTTAACTGTTGATGACTGGAGATTAGTGAGTTGCTTGAAATCTTCTAGTTTTTTTTTACTGTTGTTGCTCTTCTACAGACTTGCTTCAGCGATGAATCAACTTTTCAAATCCTGGATAATAAGGCACAATTTGTTAGGCGTCGCAAAAACGAAACATTCCATCATGACTGAGCCATAAAAACTGTTGAACATCCTATGTCTGGCATGATATGGTCGGTAATAAGTGGAAAGGGCCTAGGACGTTTGTATGTGGTCGAGGGAACCATGCGGAAAGATCAATATAAGAAAGTTTTGGAAACAAGAAAGCTTCCACAGATGGAAGAATGGTACGGGACTGGTAGAAGTGTTCATGCAGGATATAGCACCGTGCCATACTGCAAAATCAATCAAAAAATTCTTAGAAGAGACGTCTATACCACTTTTGCCTTGGCCGGGCAACTCCCAAGACATGAATACAATAGAGAACGTTTGGGAGTGTTTAGAAAGGGAACTGGCAAAAGGAAACATAACTACAAAGGGTCAACTAATAGAAAGAATTATCCATCATTGGAACCATAACGAAGAGTTGAAAGAAATTGCTTTAAGCTGTGAGTATGCCACGAAGAGTTGCTGCTCTAATTGCTGCAAAGGGTGGCTTAATAAAATATTAATTTATTTCTTTTCTAATTAATATTTGTTCACATTTTCTTCAATAAATATTTTGCAACACAACAACTGTTTATTGCTAACATTTGCACCATGATTATGTTAATAATAATATCAAAATCAACAAAAAACTTAGATTTCGGAAGTGAGTCTAATAATTTGGCCAGGGACTGTAATTACGAAGATCAAGTCCCTGAAAAATGAACAAGAACCGATTTATTTGGTCAAAACTTATTCTATTTCTCAACATAATCTCCTTGTGGCCCGATAAACCTTGTCCAACGTTTTTCTAATTTTTGGGTCCCTTCCAAATGATGCGATTTTGGCAATCCTTCAAAATAGGCGTTTGTTTCAGTGATGACCTCAGTGTTGGAGCCAAATCTCTTTCCGCCGAGCCATCCCTTCAAGTTTGGGAATAGATACAATTTTCAGGGGGGCAAATATGGAGAATATAGTGAATGACGAAGCAATCCGTGACAATTCATGCAATTTTACCATTGCAACTACTGACCTGTGATCCGGTGTATTCTATTGGGGGAAGAGCACTTTTTTCTTTGCCAAACACTGCCGCTATCGCTTCAAATCGGCGTCGAACCAATCCAATAACTGCGTATAATCTACGCCGGTGATCTTTTTGCTTTTTTCAAGGTAATCGATATGGACGATAACGTGTGCATCCCAGAAAACTGTCGCCATGACTTTATTGGTCAATAAACCCACTCTGGACTTTATAGGTTTCGATTCGCCAGGACAAGTCCACTGTTTCGACTGTTCTTTGGTCTCTGGTGTGTTGTGATGGATCCATGTTTCGTCCACGGTTACGGGATGGCGCAAAAAGTCCTACTCATCGCGCCTAAACATCGCCAAACACTTACTACTTTGAAGATGTCACACGGTCGCGCTCGTTGTCAACAGAGAGCAAATGCGGCACCCATCTGGCAGATAGCTTTTTCGTATTCAAAAATGTATGCAAAATGTTACGTACCCGTTCCATTGAAATGCCCATAGCCTCAGCAATCTCGGGCACTTTAACTCACCGATCGTCCAATATCATACCATGGATGTTAACGACGATTTCTGGCGTTGTAACCTTAATTGGACGACCAGAACGTTCAGTGTTCTTTGTGGCGATACTACCACCACGAAAACCAATACACCATTTGTGAGTCGTTCCAATCGAAGGTGAAGAGTCCCCATGATGTTTAGTAAGCGATCCTTTGGTTTGCGTAATGTTTTTTCCACGCAAGAAATAATGTTTAATCAAGACGCGAAATTCACTTTATTCCAGGTTTACAAAAATCTTCGAGGTTGCTTGCTTTCGATGGGTGTCAAAACAGAACATATCAGTCTGAAAATGTTAGCCCTCGTAGTTCCAAAGCCCATTGAACTATGCAAAAGCACAAAGGTTATACCAGTGTCTGCATCTGCGCGAGTTCTACAAAATCTTTGATTCCGTGCATGGTATTTGATGGTTTTCAGAAACTTTTCAAATAAGAATCTCCAAAATTGAACATATCAGGGTTGAGAAAACACAACAATATAATATTGGTACATTATTATCAAATATAGGCACCCATTCGGCAAATTTCAAAAATTACAATCGTTCCACTAGTAAGTTCTGAAGAATATCCATTTACCATTATATTGTAATGTTTCCAACAAGAGGTTTCTCCTAGGATTCCATAATTCTTATATCTAAATGCTAAGTTGACGTTCTCAATATGAAAAGTGTCAGTCAAACGAAGATAAAACAACAGCGACATGTCTATTGATGTTAAAAAAGGTATGTACCTACGTGTTAATTAAATGTTGTGAAAGTTAAAGGAAACAACTGATGAATGCACAAGTATCTTTCTAAGTGCTAAACGCACATCATAAACATAAGTTTGGTATGTCAAGTACCTATACAAAACAGTTTCAATGATAAGCTTTTTCTGTATATACTACAATGAATACAATAGATGCTTCATCCAACAAATGTCTAAACTGCGGTTTAGTTACGGCTTTGTTCTTTTACAACGAAAGTAAGTAGAGAAGAGGTATCCTCCACATTAAGACTTATGAATAGGTTATAAATACTTTAATATGTACAACCGGTACAGAATTGTGGTATTATTCACCGGACATAATGGAAAATAAATAAAAAATAACAAAGAAACCAGACTCGACTGCATGCATAATATAAAAATATATGATTAATTTGCGTTCTCCATCGGCACTGTTTTGATGTTAAGAAAGATGTGACACTAAATAATATTCTGAATGGAATGCAATCTATACGATCAATGAATTGTTATAAAATTAATGCATCAGTTGAATTGTATTGTATTATTATTGAGTTCCATATACTCATTCCATTTTAATTTATTGAATTGTTCATAAGCCATAACTCTCTAAACATGGCATGTTCAGTTGCCCAACCGTGAGGTGGCGTTCGGAAGGAACTTATGAGGAAGTTCCGCGAAGAAATATTTTCAACGTCCGGTAACTACTTACACTAAAAATGAGTAGCGTCTTTCTTGAAGGAAACTCAGTATTTCGAATTGTTCTTGTATTCTTGGAGAACGAAATACATTTCTCAAACACGAGACACATTTATGTGAAAATAGACCCTACGAAATTCATATCACTCAAATTTTGAGGTCCGAACATCCATGGCGTTTACAATTTTTCGCAATTACCAGGACCGTATCCGAAAATTTAAACATTTTGTCGTTTATGGTAACGAGATTTTAGATGGTTTTGGTGCTTACTTGTTGAAAATTCATATCTATATCTATAGTTTTGATAAAATATACACTTGTAATAAATTTTTTACAAACTTCGTTTTTATTATAAAACGTGACATGTTTCACCACACGGTGGCTTTATCAAACAACGGTTTTACAAACTATGGTTTATTCCATGAATATTAAGATTAGACTAAGAAGGAGGGGATGTGTGAGGAACGTGTACAGTAGGATGAGAGTTGCTTACAAATAATTTTAATAATGGGAAATTGGTAAAGTATTTCTGATCAGTTAAAAGGTTTCCCGTATTTTTAAACTTATTCATTTCAATTTTCTCTAAGTTCCTTAATACTTCACTTTTAACTGACTTATGGAGAATTTCAAAATTTGAACTGATGATCAGTTTCTTCAATATGGTTTACAACTTTCGAATCTCCTTTGTTCAAATTAAAATGTTCTTCAATTCTGGTTTTGAAAGCATTTATCACAATCTTCACACTCTACCTTATATACTCCTGATTCTTGATCTTTCTCATTCTTATCTTTGTTGCTTCAATATATTTGCCTACCGTATTATTTGTTCTAAAATTCGTTGTTTTTTTTAAGTAAAGTGCATACATTATCAGAAACTGTACCTACTATTCATTGATCCAGAATTATGAGTCTCAACTGTACTAGGGTGAACTAACTTTATTGATTCATTATAAACTTTTTCTTAAATTAATCAATAACGATTTTGTCGTTATAGCCGTTATAAGTTACTATCTGTTTTATAATTGAAAATTTATTATGATAATTTAATTCTGACATGGGGATAGTATCATGCTTTGAAGAGCAGCTAGCTTATGTTGTATGGGGTTATTTGAATTTTTTTGTATAATAATGTCCTTATGTGAAGGCTTATGATGTATTGAAAAGGAATGTTTACTATTTGATACAGTTAAGATTGAGTCCAAAAAGTTAATGAATTGATTGACTTCTATTTCAACCGTGAATTTAATTTAGGGGTGTAGATTATTTAAATGTTGAATGCAAGAATCTAATTGTCTTTGTGTTCCATTACAGCATGTTGATATATCGTCAACATACCGATGTCAATAAATTAATCTTTTTATAATAGGGTGTTTGTGGATTTCCAATTTTAGTTCATTCATAAATCTTTTGGCTAGATCAGGAGGTAATGGGTTCCCGATTGCTAATCCTCCTTGAGTAGCATACACATTGGTATTGAATTGAAAATAATTTTAAGAAATACATAATTTGAGAGTGTATAATATTTCTTATATTATAACAATATTTGTATGTTTTTTTTCCAAGATACTTCGGATTATCAGTAATGTTTTCTCAGGAGGAAGAAAGTGGCTAGTGACATCAAACGATATAAATTTACTATTGGATGGTAAGGTAAAATTTTTAATTTAGAATTTATGCCAAATATCGGTTCGAATTTACAATGTTCATTCAAGATTTGTAGTCGTGTTTTTGATAAATTCTTAGACGGAGCTTCGTAGTAACTGACGGCAGGTCTTGTTACTAAATCTATTCTATGTAATTTAACTAATGAATATAATTGTGGCGCATGAGGGTTTATAATAATTAATTTAAGTGAATCTCTCTTTTCAAAAATTGCAAAAATTGGCATCGGTATGTTGATGATATATCAATATGATTTAACGGAACACAGAGACAATGAGATTCTTTCATTCGACATTTAAATAATCTACACCCCAAAATTGAATTCACGGTTGAAGTAGAAGTCAATTGAACTATTAACTTTTTGGACTTAACCATAACTAAATTGAATGGTAAACATTCCTCTTCGATATATCATAAGCCTTCACATATGGACATTATTATTCACAAAAATTCAAACCACCTCATACAACATAAACTGGATGCTCTTCAAAGCATGATATATAGACTTATTATTAAATTTATTTGTAAATAACTCTACGCTCCTCACTCATCCCCTCCTTCTAAATGTTAGTATGTAAAACCATTCTTTGATAAAGCCACCGTGTGGTGAAACATGTCACGTTTTGCTTAATAAAAACGAAGTTTGTGAAAATTCATTACAAGTATATTTTTTATCAAAACTATAGTGATGAGATTCTAGAATTTTTATTGTAGATTAAAAAATGGGAGACTGGTTTTTCAAGGGAATTTTTCTGTTATTTTAAATCCGAATACTTCTTCAAAACAATTAGAATCAAAATTAGATTCCAACATACTCATTTTTGATACATTTGTATTGTGAAAAATAATATATATGTTGTAATGTGAAGGGATGACATTTGAGAAAGAAACGAACGTGATATTCTTCTTACAGACAAAATATCTGAAGAATATGAATTTTCAGCAAGTTAACCTGCAGACATTTTCAATGATTCACGCTTATGTTCCTGTTAATTATAAAGAAAATCAAAGAATAAAATATCCTGATACTTATCAATTACTCTTTGCAATATGCTTTTGATAAGGAAATAAGGAACTTTATTTAGCTTCAATCGGAGTTTGTAACTTTGGAAGTGCCTATATCAAAATAATATCATGGAAACATGTGAAGTGGTTCCAGGTATCTAATAATATACAAAGTGTTGTTACTAGATGAATATAAGGCTTCGAAAACTATGTAATGAGTTGTTCTTGTAACTACAATATAAATCACTGCATATAACCGTACATTGTGCAACTTTGCTTGTAATACTATAAATAAGAAAGAATCACCCTTATCCAATAAAAATACTGTTAAAGTACTGGGGACCTTTCACCTTTCAGCTACCAAGTAGCAATCATCAAAGTAAACTAGATTAGAAATCAAAATTTGAATACTATTTAGAATTAGCAGTAAAAATAAGGGATTACAGATATCTGGAGATGAACTTGATTTCATTGAATTGCCTTTTGCCTATGCATTTTCACACATTCGGAATTACCGAGATATTTGTCATTACTGTGTTTCAAGAGTGATAAACTTTCTTGAGAAATGATGTGACCTGTCTTTGGAATGTGTTCCTTCAATGCACATTTTTCACCATTATATTTCTTTACGTGGGCTAAATATTCTTCACAAGGAGTTAGAATGTTCCTTATAGTTTGGCCCACATTGCAACACTTTATTAAAGGTGTTGTCTAAAAGGATTTTAGCTTGTTGTTACATCATCAAACGGGTTGTATTGCAAATTTAGGAAACAAGTTATGGAATTTATTAATAACTGAAGGTACCGAAGGATGATAAGTGGAAGTTTTGAATTTTATTGATCTATTTGAAAGGTCTATTATAGACTACTATTAAATGGAACTATTTTATAATTAATTCAATTATATGTAGATTCTTGGGAAATGGGTCATATCAACACATATGTCAACAATATTTTCGTCTTTACGAACATTTCGGTCTCACGACCAAATGAAGTGACTAAAGCGCGGGATTCCTTAAACTTGTTGCACTAAGCACTGAGCGTCTTAAACGCATTAATTTCAATTAATAATGTCTACATTGCAACAACGAACGAAACACGAATAATTGAAAATGTAACACATCAATTATTACATCAAGTATTCGTGCTACGTTCGCTGTTTCGACGTAGACATTTTTAACTGAAAATGTAACACATTAATGTGATACATTTTCAGTTACTCGTATTTCGTTTGTTGTTGCGACCTAGACAATTTTAATTGAAATTTGCGATAAGGTGCTTAGTGCAAGTAGCACAAAGAATTCCGCGTTTTAGTGACGTGATGATGATCGTGAGACCGAAACGTACGTGAAGCCGAAATTGTTGACATATGTTAATAAAATTAGACCTATTTTCCGAAAATTTACTCATAATTCATACCTGGGTCAAGAATCATTTTTAAAATTAATTCGTGTAACTGAATCCGCAGGAGTATAACTATTTGTTTGAATGTTGAATACCAAGTGATGACCATCTCTGATAATGTTAATATCAAGGAAAGGAAGCTGGTTATCTGTTTCTACTTCTACAGTGAATTCGACTTATTTATGCCAAACTTTCAGAAACTGATTTAATTGTCATTTTAAAGCGGTTTTAAATTCGCTAAAAAAATATTGGCTAGCAAAGGAAACATCACACATCCTTTTGTATGTAGTAATTTTTGTTAAAAGTGAAAAATGTGTGCTCCATACATAGAGACGACGTAAGTTTCAAGTATTCTGTGCAGTTTTATCGGGGATATTAATATTTGAAAGCCATTTCTTCAGAATGTTTATCGACTCAGGGATTGGATTCTTTGTAAATAGTGAAACAACATCAAATAAAACGATTGTATCACCAGCTTCAAGTTTGAAATCTTTCATAATTGCAATTAGTTTCTAAGAATTTTTTTCAGACAAACTTGGTGCGGAATGAAAAGATCCAAATCCTTAACTAATCATTTCGCTGTGATACGTGGTACATCTTGTTCATATGATAACAAGCTCTTTGAGCCAGGAAAAGTATAACAACGAAGGTGCTCAAGTAGATAGCGTCAGACAATCTTTGATCAATAAATTGATTTCTGAACAAAAAAGGAAAATGGAACACAACCAATCAAGCTAATTAGAGCCACTACCTTCAAATAGTTCAAAAGGTCCACTTATCATCCTTCAGTAATTAATAAATTCCCTAATTTGGTTCTCTAAATTTGCAATATGACCCGTTTATAGATGGGAGAATAAGCTGATAACATCTTTGCTAAGATTTCCGACTTTGACAAATCGGAGATGTTATTTGGGCCAAACTAGAAGGAACGTTCTAACTTGTTATAAAACATTTTGCCAATATGAGGAAAATTAATGGGGAGAATCGGCGTTAGCCGAATCTAAAATACAAGTCATACCTTTTTTCAGAAAGTTATCATTCTTGAAACACAGTAATGACAAATAACTGGGTAATTTAGAAGGGACGAAAAAGCGAAAATGCAATTTAATTAATTCTGATTTATCTCGACCTGAGGGTAATCTCTTATATACCCTTTCAATTCCAAATAGTATTCAAAAAGGCCCATTTTGATTTCTTATCCAGCTTACTCTGATGATGGCTACTTGGTAGCTGAAAGGTCCTCAGTACATAAACAGTATTTTCATTGTATCAAAAAACGTTGGGCAGAGATTAAAAACCACACACCTCTAGATCAATCGGAATTTATAAATGCTGTAAAATTTTGTTTAGAATGCACATACTTTCAGTATGGTGAGCAATTTTTTGGACAAATATTCGGCACAGCAATGGGATCTCCTATTTCAGCTACCATTGCTAACCTCGTTATGGAGTGCCTAGAGGAATCTGTTATGAGTTCATTAGATTTTCGGCCTGTATTCTTTAAACGGTATGTAGATGATTGCCCTATGTGTGTTCCCAACGATAAAATTCAATATGTAATTGATAAATTTAACAATTTCCACTGTAAACTTCAATTCACTTGTGAAATAGAATTAAACAATAACATAAATTTCCTAGATATGAACATTAGGCATGATGCAGACGGAAAAATAAAAACCTCTTGGTTTACTAAAGAAGTATGGTCTCAACGTTATCTTCACTTCAATTCCGTTGCACCAGCTTGTTATAAAAAAAGTGTCAAAAACAGCCTTACAGATCGCGCGATAAAATTGTCCCACGCAGATGACCGCCCCAAAAATTTAAAAATTGTTCGTAATACACTAGAATTGAATGGCTACCCAAAAACTTTTTCAATCCTATCATTAAAGAAAGAATAAACAAAATCTATAATGGTTCGTCGTATGAAAATAACATAAAAGGTAATACAGACAAGTTTATAACTCTACCTTACATTCCGGAGACCTCAGAGAAAATCAAAAAATGTTTGAAAAAGTTTGATATAAATGATGCGCATAAACCTACTAACTGTGTTGGGAAACATTTCTCAAATCTAAAACCTTTAATACCCAAAGATAAACAAATCCACACAGTGTATAAATTGAATTGTTTAGATTGTGATGGAACCTATACTGGAATCTCTAAGCAATATTTACAAAAAAGAATGTACGGCCATAAATATAGCACAAGAAATAACAACTTAGAAAATTCCACCGCCCTTGCTAAGCATTGCTTTGATTATAACCATCAATTTGATCACAAAAATGTTAATATCTTAACTAAGGAAACCAATTATTATAAAAGATCTATCCTGGAGATGATTCACATAGAACGGGACCCCAAATCTGTAAATCATAGGGTAGACACACAAAATCTAAGTCATATTTATACTAATTTGATTAAATAATCTCTTGCAAATTCTTACATACGTCTTTATAATTGTTGAAAATGTTTTTAGGAAGAATTCGTAATAGTTATTTCCAGTACAGGTCTGAAACCGTTCTTAAGTACCTACTCATAAATCCTACACATCTGGTTTCGAAAGTAGATACTTGACAAATAACTTCGTTCTTCTCAGTTGTTGTGAGAATACCAATCAATATGCACTCATATATTTTAATAATATTACTGAATGGCGGATTCTTACTACAAAACAAAAAAAATTGTCATACTTTAATACTGACGATACAATTTCGATTATTCGTAGTTCTGTTCGTTTCGACGGCGTGGGCTCTTTTGATTGAAGTTAAATTGAGCGATTTGGACGCTTGTGCCATAATTAGTTTTAGTAAACCCCTTTTTAGACATAGTGAGTCTTCTGATGATGGTCGTGAGACCGAAACGTACGTAAAGACGAATATTTAAAACAAAGTGTTAATGTGACCTATTTCCCGAGAATTTTTATGTATAGTTGTATTAGACAGTAACACGCTCTGAAATATTTGACGATTCTAATATTTAATAGTTCTTGATATGGGTATTAATAAACATCCTGCTGAATAAGTATTTCAAATAAGCTGCAGATCTATCTTCATGAAGCAAAACAACATTCAGTTTGCTGGAATTTACACACGTCGTGCTTATAATTTTTATCTCTCTAATACAAGTGGAACTCACACGCTAGTTTATACTCTGAATTGTAAACAGTTTATATATAATTTCATACATTAAACCTGGGTTCGTCTACGAGAAAGTTCAACCAGCTCATCGTAAATAATCTACATGGGTTTTCCTCTCAGATCGTGAGGAAGGTGTTAGAATATAAGAATATAAGTCGTTAAAATAATCACAATGTGAAGTTAAAATGCAGTTTGATTATCATAACGAAGCAATAAATACAGGATCGTCCATTATTGTGAGTACTTAGACATCAGACCTACTGTAGATTGAGTGAACATTAATTTCTATATCTGTGTCATATTATTGAAATTGGAACTAGATTTAACAGACAACTTGAAGTTCATCAATTGTTAGATTCGTATGAGCTTATAATGCCTATTTAATTGATGAACTTATCATTTATTTCACCTCAACCCATAAGACCAACAGTATAAGAATAAATAGATAAGAGTACCAGAGTAGTTTGAGAATACAACACTGTAAACAGGGCATTTACGCTCCCACTACTGCTGGTTAGAGTATCACAAGTTGACTACATAAGATCTTTAGGGTTTAATACAGACCAGCTAACAGAATATTGGCAAATGTTGGCACAGGCGCCTAATTCTGTTCTTGATATGGTAAAAAAAAGAACCTACCTTGAAACTTTTTGATAATAGTAAGTTGTATATCAAGACCGCGAAATTTCATTCAAGAGTACCACTCGAGGCCGAGGCAAATAATTTCGAGGTTGCTAAAAAATTTCGCGGCCATGGTGCAGGTACACACTATTTTTGTATAACCGCGAAAATTATGTAATTAGAATAAAACATGTTTTTGTTCTGGAGGAATAACGGTTTAATCTAAAAGTCCTTTAGATGGAAATAATGTATTTTAATTGGATACAAAGCTTCTTGAAAGTTCTTTAAAAGTATCACTAGCCGCTGCTAGTGTACTGGCCACGAATTTGAATTTAACGGACTGTGTGGCAAATGCGAAGTGTTCACTTCGCTAAGGTCGCACAAAAATGATAGATAATTGAAAGACCGTCACTAGCTTACAGTAGCGGCTCGTGAGTTATGAAACAGGGTGGGCACAAGAAAAAATCGCTAATTTGGATTAAAACAGTGTCACATACTTCCTTTGCTATAACACCTCTGTTATCTCGAGCTGTTGTTTTTTGTATTTTCCTAGAAAGTTCTTCATTATTCAGTTCTCGATTGTCCTTGTCAGTAGAATTTCTGACTCGAATAATTTTCTTTTGAAACTTTTCAATTGCCTTTTGCATTTGAGCACTGTCAATCCCGCGCATTTGAGTCTGATTAAATAATATTTCAACATGTGGCATGATGAAATGAAATATTTTCAACCAGTAGGGAAATTCCGGGCAATTCAAATGTTTCAATAAACCACTTGCTTCACTAATAGTCGCTGAATCCATCCCATTCTCGTCAATAATTTTGAATCCTGGTGTTCAAATAATGTGTTCACTGTTCGACTTTTGAAAATCCAGCGTGTAGAAACAGCGCGTGGTAATCTACGTTTGACTATTTCATCAAGAATTACTATTATTTGCAAAGTTAAATAATTAAATTAAATTGATGCGCGTAACAGTGAATATAATGTGCATTTGGAAATGTTCCTTTGATGATGGCTTGGACACCATTTGTCTTACCACTCATCACGGACGCCTCATCGTAACTTTGAGCGATTAGTTTATTGTTATCAGACCCAGAAGGAGAACTTAAAATAGTTTGCAATTCATTGAGCAATGTTTTTGCTAATACATCAGCATTATGACCACCCGGCTCAAAAAAAGACCAAAAGCGTTCAAAATTGTGTCCATTAAACAAGTAGGTATCGAATAATAACAACCATTTGCTGATGATTAGAAGTGTCTGTAGTTTCATCGGCCTCCAAAGCAATGAAAATTGCAGATTTAATTACATACTTTGAATATTTTCTGCTTGTAAATTAGCAACATTGCAATTCGTTCTGAATAGTTTTGGAGACGCCTTCAAACATTTGTGAACCCGAAACTTTCATATGTATTGCAAGCACAGCGTCTAATTGAGCTGCAAAGTCGATTAAGCCTACATACTTGTCTGTATTTTCTGACGTCAATGTCTCATCATGGCCTCTTATCGCCAATTTAAAGGCTCCACAAAATTTTATGCATATAAATTAATCGGCGCAAAATATGTCGATTTTTTTTCCACAACTTCGTTGTACTTAATTTTATGTCGTAAATAATCACTGTCTAACTGTTCACGTATGTTCACTTTGCCTAGAACACTAAAATTCATGTATGCATTCATGTGAGAAACAGAATTTTCGTGTTTCTTTGCCCTCTCTGCGATGTGTTTTAAATCATTCAACCCATGTTCATTCCGCGCACTAACCTCTTTCTTAATAATAGCACATAAAACAAAATAGTTTATTTGTTACTGGACATCCGCATATCCATTCGTATTTTTCATTTCCTTTCTTCTTAATTAGAAGTTTTTCCACGGATGATAGGGTTTTTTTTAAAAGATTTTGCACACAATTAACTTTCATCATCACTTCACGTCTTCTAATTGAATTCACGCACTGTACACTATGGAGGTAAGACGTTTACTGGAGATACGTTTCTATGTGTCCCAAACTGACGGTATAAACGAGTATGGCGAAGACCGTAGTCAGCCGAATCATACTTGAAATAGGTACACTTCAGAATGTTCCCGGAACATAGTTTTGAGCGTAAGAAATGTGCCTGTCTCCTAACGTGCGGAATAAAATAATGCACTGAATTACAAGCGAATTTCTTTCTGTGTTTATCTTGGTGGTTGGGTGGGCGCGTGTAGTTGTCCCCTTATAGTACCAGCCGCTACTGCTAACTTACCGTAGGGATTTGATTTGTATATTTTTATGCTCACTAGCCAAGTACTAATCATATATGTAATATTATTAAATTATCAGAATTAGTATGTTCATATAATAAATTTATTTCTTTGTGCTTTCTCTGTTTTATTTTAATTTAGAAATGAGATCTTAGTTATCCTGTTAAATATAACCAAAATTTCAATAATTATCTACAAAAACAATATAAAATAAGAGGTTGTGTTTGTGTATTTCATATACGATGTCACCAGATATATTTATAGCGAAACAAATTAGCGTCGTAAATGAAAACAAATGTACATTTTCAATCAATTATTAAGAAATTGTAAATTACTTTTTCAAAGTAGTTTCAACAGTATTAGCGCTATTGTTAATTCGTTTGAAATTGTTATTATTACCGGCATCTTTGGTTTTCAATCCACAAAAGAAATAACATAATTATTAACCACATAATATTTCATTCCATAAATACAAGAACTACTGCAACAGACGTTCACGTCCGTTTCCAATATTCAATATTTCAAGAATGCTGTACCAACACAAGATATAAGAGTAGCAAACATACTGCCTCAACAAAAACCTCTAGAGAAGAAACTAAGAATATTAACATTATTCACAATAAAACCGATATTAAATTCAATGAAATATGTTTGTTAATGAAGATCTGAATTTTCCAATTAGATGGTCTCCGAACTTTCAAGATAAAGCTATTATACGTAATACATTGCAAAACAATCTATGAACATAGGAATAAATCATGTAAAAGTACATAATAATCTGAATAACATCTATAAATTATTAAAGATAAAATTGCTATCACTTTAAAGCAGATTAAGGAAATTCCATTGTAATTATGTACAGAGAGGATTGTAACAATTCGGTGAATGCCGCCGCCTCGAATGATGGCCTATGAACAGACTTCCAGAAACCCTCTACGATAAATTAGTAAATCAAACATTAAAATCAATTACCTCTGTAATCTCCGATAATTCAAATAAGAAACTCAGACTTCCGAATCCTAATCTTCCCAAACGGTATTGCTTACCTAAAATTCATAAACCGGTTAATTCTTTGAGACGAATCAATTCATAGTACCACGTACAGCAACTTCCGAGCTGCAACTTGAACCTGGTGATACTCTCGTTTCATTTGATGTTGTTTTTCTATTTACCTCAATTTGCTCAAATATTTTTATCCCTATAAACTGCACATCATTCGTGATCCTTAAATGAATGTAAAGCAAAAAACCACAATAGGTTATAAATGTCATCAGATTAAAATGTCGCAGAACATTGTCAGCAAAAAAGTTATATATACGCTACGAATTTAAAAATTTCAATTTTAGCTTATCTTCAACGTGTTAAAGAAGTGAAAATGTCCCTTTATTAAATTATGCTACAGATAAAACATACAAAAACCACTTATCTCCTTCTGGAAGAATAGGTACAAATGTCGTTATATGGTGGTCCTAATTTAAGTTTTCAACGTTCCGCATTCATCTTTATGAAGTTAACAACTCAGAGCCCGAAATCCATTTAAAAACTACCTGCTTCTGTGTTCCTCTTGCTTATCATATTATCTTTCAGGACCCTAACAGCAGGGAAGCTTGCCGCACTTAAACGATTTAAGGCGGAATTTCGTTCCATTCTTTTGCAACGGTCGTGTTGACTGTAAACTCACATTTCAAAAACAAATCTGCAATTCAAGTGTTTCCTTAATAAGATAAGCTCGTATTTAAATACAATAAATCCTGGGATTTCAATTGAATCAACGTTATTATTATGGTAATCAATCTTGCGTTAATGAGACGCACTGGGATATAATATGTATATGCAATCCGTGGGTGCAATAAAAAATCTGTTTTATAGCGAGTATAAATATGCATAAGTTCTCAAGAGTGTAGGTAAACCTTCATTGAATGTAGGTTTCTTATTTAAAAAAGCCATTAACATCGTATGAAGTAAAGAACATTGAACTAAAGGACTATGACTTAACATAATGGGAATAATTTTTTATTTGTTTTTACTAACATTATTGGAACAATAATTATTGAAGAGTATAATTTCTAAAGACAGTAGCGTAGCTAATCGCCCCCCCCCCCCATATAAGCCCCATCCTTTTTCTAAATAAAGTAGAGGAAAAGAAAAATAATAAATATACTTTGAATTTCAACAAAACATTATCAACAAAATTTGATTATTAAAAATTATTTGTTATTTACACGTAATTAATAGTAAATATATCTTATAATATATTATATACCAATAAGTATTTTTGCAACACTCGAAATTGACATTTTGATTTTATCGTGCGCCCCTACATTGTCTACGCCACTGTCTGAAGGGTCTAAGTACCAAAATTAAAAAAAGATCATCAAATTGATATTGTCTCAAATTAATAATGATTCTTGACCCAGGTATATATAAATTCTGGGGAAATAATTCACACTAACACATATGCTTATTATTTTCGTCTTTACGTATGTTTCGGTCTCAAGGCCATCATCAGAAGACGTATCAATGTCTAAAACGGGATTTCTTAAAATAAATTGTAACATCACAAAGCGTCCTTATCTCAAATGTGTTACAATTTTGATTACTCGTGCTTTTGTTCGTTTCGGCGACGTGGGCTTTTCAATTGAAATTGTGCGATAAGGATGCTTTGTAATGATAAAATTAGTATTAAGGAAATAATAAGCATAGGTGTTAGTGTGACCTATTTTCCGAAAATTTATATTCAAATCATTGCCGTAAAGGAAGCTTAGTACCAAATTGAAGTAATTGCGAAAGGTCTTGGTGGAGCTGCATCTTTAGTAAAACGTTCTTTTGTTTCAGCAATAGGTCTACATAAAAGTCCAAATGCTTTAGAGGCAAGAAGTAACATGTCTTGCAAATTTTCAGGTTTCTCTTGTGATATTTATTTTTTGGACTCAATGTTCAAGGTGCATTTAAAGTATCTCATCTGCTCCTCTTCCTTAGTGGTGGTAGTAGTATTAGTTAGATATTGTTGGATTTCAGTATGTTAGTAAAAATATTATCAATCTACTTTAGGAAAAGAGCAATCAAAGGGTACTTTTGTGTTTCCTAAGGAAGATGAATTGAAAAGAAAACGCCTAAGAACAAGTCCTACAAAACACTGTGAACCGACACAATATTTGCAGTATGCAATGTGTATTTCAAATACAATGATATTATAACATCGATGAATGATATATTCTACAAGTTGGAAATGGCTTATATTTCACACGAGCGAAATTTTGTAGTTTTGAGCAGAAGGCGAGGGCCACGCTTCGCGAGTGTGGAATATGAAATCTAAACGTATTAGTAGACTATACTTCCTCTTTAGAAATTCCACAAAATAAGTTATTTTTTAATTCGCAAAATATTATTAATTAATTATTGAAATATGATTCTAGCATAATGTGTAAGGATCCATATTCTCTCATTGCTTTCGACCAATCAGAAGCAGTTTAGCTGCTATCTAGTGATAGAATATAAATTCTGATACAGTCTGTCAGAATGATATATGTAACAATCCAATCTTTAATCATATAGAACAGATACTTTCTGAAAGCGTGTTCGAGAAAACTATTTTACCAGAAGGTACCTTGAATAATATTCATTGCCAACCAAAGTTGAGACAAAAAGCTGTCTCATCAATTCTTCCAAAATTGCCAACATTTTTATCAGTAACATATTATTCATACCAATCCGGAATTCTGCACTTGGGAATTTTAGTGAAATTGTTATTACCAGTATTAAATATAACAGGAAATGAAATGGTCCCTCTATTTTAATGTGTGATTAATATCGTAAAAAGCAGTAGTCTTCGAACTTCTTTGTGTGATAACGGATAATCGCAGAATTAATTAAGCAATGGTTACTAGTATAATGTCAGAGGAACAAACTAAAAAAACAGGAACAAAATTATGATGGCAAGAAATGTGTTCCAATTTTCCAATTTTTATGAGCAACTTATTCGAGAAATAATCGTGAACCTCGCAATCGAGAAATAATTGTTTAATTTTGTTCAAGCTTGAATTTGTAACTGATGATGACAAAAACGTTTATTTCTCATGATGAACATATCACCATTTCTACAAAAATTAATCTCCACAAAATAGAATAGCGTTCAATGTAGCTTGTGATTACCTGCTCATCTTTAGTCATCTTTATTCTATTATCGAGTCTGAATTGGATGGATTTTTCTTACCTTCCTTGATACCAATTTCTCTGTAACTTGATGAGAGGAGGAACGTTGAAATTTAACTCCACTGAAGTCAAACATCAATTTCAATTACTATATCCGATCGATAAAGGACCTTTTCTTCTCTACAATAGCTTTAAAATCAGTTTTATCAACTTTTCTCAGTTCTCCATGCGAATCATGTTTCTTATGTTTTATATGCATTTAAAAATAAATGAGATCGCTGTAATATAACAAACTCGTACACAATCGTTCATCCAATATTTTAGAGCAAAGTTCGTGAAATTACAATTGTTCGTTCCTCTCCACACAGGAACTTCACGATATTTATAAAGAAAAATTACATTTTGACTATGGCTCGAAGGACCAATGATCTTCATGAACAAAATATGAATAACGATATGGCGAGCACTCTTTCAATATTTATTACAGGCAATTATGACTCAAGCTAGCCAAACTAAGATCAAAACAACGGTCAATATATAGCAGCTTTGTTACTTGATATATCATTAAAATAGTAACACGATGCTTCATCCTTGGGCATATTCTTTGTTATTCAATATCTGTCGAAGTATTAGCTAGGGATTTAGCTGTTCAAGCTCTTATATTGGGGTACAATAGTAGAATTTAAACAAATTGACTCACCTATTTATATATTATATCAATGTTCTTAAATTAATAGTTATTTAAATAGAATACAGAAGCGTATGTCAATCATCAATCGAATCGTAATCATTAAGTGATGGCTATTTATTTTCAGTTTCATGTAGGTAAGTTTGTCAACCAAACTGACGTTTCATTGTTTGCTAACCGAAGAGCCATAATATTTCATTTACTCTTGACAGTTAAAAAGGTTCTCGAATCGAGGAACAAAAACAAAAAGTAATATTGCCAGGTAGAAACAGTAAAGATTGGATGGCTGAAGCATCGCTTGAAACTGATGTCAATTTTAATTGAAGTCTATAATCAGGTTGTGTATCTGAAGAGAGAAAGTATCTTCATTTGCCTACATGTTTATTTATAGAGGAATAGCATTAACACAGTAGGGGATTTGTTTTAATAAAATGCCAATTTATGAAACCTTCCGATACACTTGATGAAACCAATATTTCGATTCGTGTAGTCGGGATATCATTCGTTTTCACAGAAATTAAATGAATGTTACAAGCAATGATGTAAATAATATGGAGAAAAGAGATTCAAATTCAGTTATCCTCTGAGGTTCGAAACTACTGAGCACAACAATAATATGTAAGAAATTATCATCCTTATCCACTAAAAATAATGTTAATGTACTAGGAACTTTCCACCTACCAAGTAACCATTATTAGAGTAAACGGTATTAGAAAGGTCCTTATTACTCTAGTACAATATTTTCAGTGGATGAGGGTGATTATTTCTCACTTATTAGTTTCATAGTGTATCCATTGTTATGAACTCTCCTATAGATTTGATGACTACACCATTCAAGCTGATATACAACCCAGTTTTTGGAATTAACTTCTTCAACAAACCGCAGATTCGGTGCTGAATCATATACTAATTTGGAATTGTTGATTGCATACGATAAAAACTATGAATAAAACACAAATTTCAGTTTATAACCCATTTTGACGATGCCACTGTCTGATGTCATAATAGTCAACATGTTGAATAGGTTTCTCCAACCATTACAGGTGGCTTCTTCAGAGCAGGCTTGAACCGAAACTGATCCTTTTGATTTCTGTAGCGGTATTTATTGTAGGAAAAAACTTTCACGCTAATCTGATGCATTTAGTATACAATTACACATAATTAGGGCTCCCCCACGATGCTCTCCAGAAAAATAGACAATTTCTGTTTCTTCCCTGGATAGCAAATGTTTTGTTATATACATTATGTTATTGCTAAAATCTGATTCTTCAAGGAAGACAATTAATTCGTTAACAGTATTTCTCACTCATTGGTAGTTAACATCTCGAGAAAAATAGAAAATTAATTCAAAGTTGTCGGAAATAAATGCATCTGCTTCTTCCCTGGATAGGAAATGTTTTGTTATACAGACGGACAGACAAATATGGGAGATTCCACTAAAACCGAAGTTGTGCGTGGGTACTCTTCCAGCTAAGACATGATATGCACATATGTATATTTTTGGCCCTTTTTTCGCTATTTGTATGATAGTACGTTATATAAGTAATAAACATATTCAATTAGTGCCTAAGGCGCTTAAAAACTAACTTATTAACTAATCTAACCTAATCATATAAAGTTATAAAGTATGATGGTAGAAAATGGGTAGACAATATAGTATTATGCTTTGATTATTCGCTATTATTTGTGATTATATTATGAACAACATCCCTATTCAGGTCTAGCAATTACCTTTTGAACATCTTTTTCACAATGTTTACATTATTTATTTTCCGTATATACATCTTGTATATTTCAGGTAGATAGTTGAATATTTTACTGCTGAGGTAATTATATGTGTGATGTCCAATGTTCTTCTTTGTCACAGTGACTTGTACGTTGCCCTTATGTGTGTTATAGTTATGTTCGAGATTTCGAAGGATAATATAATGTTATACATGTATAGTTGTCTTATATCGAGTACTAGTGAATCCCTGAAAATAGAGTTTGATGGATAATCTTTTTTTTTTGTAATACATTATTCCGAGTATATTTTTTTTGCAATACTTCCATTTTTTTTGGTGAGTGTCAAGTGAACCACCCCAACTGAGAATGGCATATTGCAGTGTAGATTGTACTAAGGCGTGGGTGGCATATCGTTTTAAGATGAGTTGTATCGAGGATTGATCTCAGATGTTTGTTATTGCTGAAATCAGATTCATTAACGAAGACATTTAACGCGTTAACTTTACTTCTCACTGTTTGAGAGGTAAAATAAGCTACATTTAGACCATACATACTCACAATTATTTGAGAACAAATTGTTACACTTTCTGTCAACACAATTTGATGATCCGTTGAACGTTAAACTTCTAGATTTGACACTCTTTCCTCTTCTCTTTTCTGAAAAAACCTTCTCATACAGGACCCAGATGGCCAAATATCAGGTTTCATTACAGCATGAACATCAGTGTGCTTGATTATCAATTCAAATGATTGATAAATAATAGCATTCTTCGTTTTTCACAACAAATTATGTGCCAACATACGTTTTAAAATGGGATATAACCATAACGGATTCAGTTTCAGGAGTACAAATGAATCAGATTATTTGAATCAACTTTTTTGCCATTCTTGATTGAACTTTCCCATACATTAAAAGAGTTTGGTTTCCGTTTACTATCAGTTGATTCTGCCTTTTATTGTCATAGGATACAACAGGTGTTTGCAGTTTTACCTTCTGGTTCAGATTCACATCATTTACAAATCTTCTTTGGCTACGTTTTTTCTTTGGATATATATGAAATCATTGACAGTGTTATTAGTATTAACCTCATAACATATTTTATCTGACTAAATAAATTGTTCAATCACCGTATCGTTGGAAACTGATGTAATTATTGAATATCACCTGCTTTATAAATTTTTAAACACTTCACTATCTTCTTACAGCCTCAAAAATTTATAATAAAGCAATCAGTAAGCTGCTCTCGTGGCTGCTCTACAGTCAGCTTTCAACAGTACAAGTTCTCTTGAATAGATTCGAGCGTTGAACGATATTCAAGTAAAAAACGTTATAGTTTACATAATCATGCTTGTTAAATCAGCTGAACGTACATGTACACATTTTTTGAGTTAATTCAATCTGTTAAATATGAAGGGTTCACGATGTTTATGGTTCATCAGATTAATGAAAGAGGAATATTATGTCTTACCGATGGAATAAGTGCAAACATCAAAGTTAATGTGAATATTTTAGCTCTTAGTGATCTATTTGACATTGTTCTTCGAAAATGGTTGCATGCAGTTTGGTAGAACCAAACATGAAATTATATAAATATGTATAAATATAGATATATACATATAATATAGATATATACATCTTTACTAGTTTCGGGATTTAGATCCCATCATCAGAAGATATCAACTCTACAAAAATAGATATTGCTCAATAATGACTAGTTATTAATCTTAGGTTATCAGTTTAAAATCGTGAAACTACAACCACTTGTATACAGGATGTCCCGGGTTTTAGTAGCAGAACTTACTCTTAATTGGTGAAGATTTTGAAGGGGTAGTGGGTGTTTTTCTCCCCAACTTCTACGACACTGAAAAAAGTACGGTTTTGAGACAAATATTTGAACCGCCAATATTTTCTACACAAAAAAGGTACTCCTGGTCATAAGCTCTAAAGTTGACCGTTTTCGAGAAAAATCAACTTTTATGTTGGAAAACATGGTAAATTCTTACTAATTAAACAAAATTTATTCAAACGTTAGAACAAGTAACAAAACCAAAGGATTGACCATGTTTTTCAACATAAAAGTAGATTTTTCTCGAAAACGGTCAACTTCAGAGCTTATGATCAGGAGTACCCTTTTTGTGTAGAAAACATTGGCGGTTCAAATAATTGTCTCAAAACCGTACCTCTTTCAGTGACGTAGAAGTTGGAGAGAAAAACACCCACTACCCCTTCAAAATCTTCACCAATTATCACTAAAAAAATTTTTTTACCGCACAGAACATAGCTTACTATGAGTGGAAAATGCTCACAAAAGCTGTTTTCTGTACAATAAACGGTTCCGGAGATATTCGCAAAAAACGAATTTTTTTTTCAATTTCAACACCCGGTATCTCGAAAACGAAACCTTCTACGACATATATTTATGGTAGCTTTTCTCCTTAGAAAATCTGTTCTATCTCCTGTTGAAGTTTGTCTACAAAAAACTGACTCACCCTGTATATTTAAATTATGAGCAATGATTATCCTAACATGCAATATTCTTACTTGTGCATACCTATAAAACACATTTACAACACTAATTAGATGAAATGGTATAACATAATTGTATATAGATCATCTTAAACATTACTGTCACCTTTTATAATTTAGTCTGAAATGACATGATTTATTGAACGTTGCGTTTTTGCTAGATAATCTCAAACTACCATCTGTTATTATTTAATGTTATTTTAAATCATCACATTATAATATTATAAATATTTCCTAGCCCTTTGATGTCCAACCGTTCATTAAAACTATTTGTTTGTTTATTTATGTGTAACATCTCAAGTACTTCTCTGGCTTTTTGGTTATGTTCTTACTGTTAAGATTCTAAATTAATTTAAATTGAAAGTATATTTAGTTTGTGTTTCGTATTTTTTTAACGCCGTCACATTTTTCGAATATTTGTGGCCTTCCATTCTTTCCGAAATATTTTGTGATGATGTTGAAAACATTTAAAAGGACTTTAAGAACATGGTACCTCATAAACAGTACGTGTTATTATATCTTTAGGTATTTTAGCTTTCAATTGAGTGAAAATTGACTTTAAATTGTTCGTACTCTTGTGTGCTACTGTAATATTGTATTTATTCAAAGTTCAATAATATTTGATCTCATTTGATTCAACCGTCATTTCCAATATTCCACTTCTTGGTAGGTAAGCTATGAGAATAAACAGCTTTCACCAAGTATATCAAAATATTAAATAATTAATATATTCTTCGAAATATTTTTTCCGAATACTGTAACCTATTTATAACCTATCAAATATGTGGCTAGAGAAAATTTTCTACGAGTACCTCTCTACTCCTTATGAGGTCCTTCAACTTACTATACATAAGCTAAAGAATTTCGGAACTAGAAGAAATGCCAAAAGTTTATACCTAAAATAAGTATTAAAAAATCGTTTTTTTTAGTTTAGTCAATGAATGTGACTATAATTTCGCCAACACAGTAGCTTCTCTAAACAAATATTACAAGTTGTTATCTTACTACAAAAGAGCTACCTAATATATAACTTCAATCATAATCTTAGGATAGATGTTATTGGAGGTTCACCTAATTGACTTTAACTAATTGCGAGATTAAACTATACACCGGTAGCAAACGTAAAATCTAATTCTATAGAATTAAAAAAACGGAGAATTATTATTTAATATTTGTTGATCGTTACATAGGATATCGGACTTCTTAGATTTATTAATTTCTAGGGATGCCAACGAATTTAATTTATTACTTTCATTCAGAATATGAACAATCCTTAAATTATCATTAATGTTATGGTTTTCTATAATTAAATGTACCGATAATGTTGAATCCGATTTATTATTAATGAAACTGAGTTTTGTTCTTTTATCTGTTTTTTGAAGATCCTTCCTGTCTTTTATTGGTACCATTTTGGGTTTTGGAGATTATTTCATTGATTTATATTCATCACTAAACTATTCTAGTGATTGATATCTTTCTGAGATCAGGAATTATCGCTTCGAAACGATTGTTATTAATGAATTTATTAATTATCATTCCAACTACATCCATCTATCTTTCTTCTAGCACTCTGAATCTATCATCATCCTATTCTAGCTGGATTTTTTGGCATGACAGTCAATGACAAAAATGTTGTATCATGAGATCAAGTTATGCGAACTACATCAAGTCTGTGTTTCTCGTTATCACCGACTGACCAATAGCATATATGATACCTGTAGAATACGCTATTAGTCAGCCGATGGTGAAAGGCTGGAACGAACCAGCTAGATGTGTTTTGATTCAGGCCAGCATGAGTTTGAATATACTATAATGCATCTTACAAGACGGTGTTGGAAAATTTGGCACTACGTTCCGTCACTCTGTTTGAGGACTATGTTGGAGGGTTATCTACAAGTTCCAGACATGAGAGAGCGACTAGCAGAAAAATGTGAGTCTAGTTCATCATATCTTGATATATGACGAGCACTCTCTGTTTGCTAAAATCATGTTTTAATACTACCGCTATGATATACTAATACGCGTTATTATCCCTCCCTTGCCGCACTGTCACTGTGTTTTTACAAATTTTTGTAAATTAGGAGTTGACGGGTATGATAAAATATCTTATATTTCTGGCTACGACAACATTGACGACAATAATGATGGCGATAACACCTTCATCATATGTAGTTTTCTATATTCATATTCTATATGTAAAATAAGATTTTAATTAGGAAATTGATACTTATCATTTACAGAATATTCACATGAAATGTAGAGATGTGTCTGAAACTGGAAATTTTTGGGAAATTGACGGTAGTTTTACCACACAAGCATTTTCATCAATGGAGAAGTTTTTTATCTCGATTAGCTCAAAAACGTCTACATTCATGAACATTTTTTGATACCTCTTCTATAGGTCAAGGTCTTTCAATTGGTTCAAAATATGTTCATGGGAATACTGGGCAGAATTGACTTGTATTTTTTGAAATTACGGCAACATATTCCTATTTTATTCCACATTTTAATCTATTGAGTCCATCCAGTGTGATTCTCCTGTGTACTTAGTTTGTATTAAGATCAAATGTTTGATGAGGAGTGTCAGAAACAATGACACAAGTTTGTCCGCATCTTGATTCGATTTTCGCTAGGACCACCAGTGGATTTAGGTATTTTGAAGTTGAAAACTCTTTATTAGTTATTCCAGTTTTTCTAGAGCAGTATCAGAAGTAGATCAATAATTCAATAGAATGAGGAGTTTGGTGAATGTGAGGTAATTAAATGTACAAATATACTTCATCCGGTGAAAGTGATATATTTGTGCCATAAATGAACTTAGGATAAATATTTAAGTTTCTTGCATATGCAAGCACGGTCGCTTATTTTCACTGAGCGGTTTAAGTTAAGCTCGTAGGTAGAACACATTGCGGTTAAGAAAATAAACCACGATTAAAACTTTTATAACCGAAACAGTTTACCTAGCATTATCGTGAAGAATCTCAGTTCAAATATCAGCATATCATTATTTTGCTAGCTCGAATGTTCGCATATTGCACAATTTTCATAAGATAAATCTGAAGTTTCGAACAACAATGATTGAATTCCATCATAGGAATCACAATACGGTTATCATAGATTCATTCTAAGAATCACTGGAAGCAATACGATTCAATGCGAAATGATAAGTACCAACCAAAAAAATAAATAGCAGAATGGGATGTTATCAATAATAACAATCCGCCATCTTATAAAACATACTGTATGGCCTATGTCACAAAAGGAGTTGTTTAGTTGATTCAGGGCAATAAGCCAGGGCAATATCGTCATCGTGTGCTTGGAAATATTAGGACAGCATCGTATATCAATGTAAGCCAGTATTAAAGACAAAAAACAGTCGATAGACTCGCCTAATCTTTCGAAACCAATAACATACTTTTGGCAGCTCTCGTGTGAATATGCAAGTTAATATAGTTGTCAGTTTTATAAACTTTTTGCTTTTTTTAGAATATTCTTGATTCCCACATGGTTTCCGCGTCCCAGTAGCATGATTCAACGTCGACGTTCCGACAACCATTACAAGTGGCATCTTCAGAACAGACTTGAGGTTTCACTGAAACACGCAATGGTTGGCGAAACGATGGCATGAAGTCGTCTTACTGTGACCCAGAACCTATGCGCAAACCAAAAATTTTGTTTACGAGCCAAAATTGTGATCAAACAAGATAAGCTTCCAAAAATCTGGTGCAGGCGTAGGGGTTGTTTATAAACTAACAGCGTAGAACTGGATCTTGCGTGAACATTGTATTACACTAAATGTCAAGAAAAAATGGCTTATATGGAGAAGGAACTATTTGTTGTGATTCGTTAGCGGGACATGCGACGAGCTTAAAACCAAAAAGTTGTAACCCCCCCCCCCCTTACGCTTTTTTGATAATCAAAATGTTTTCCGATTTGATTTTACGCGAGACCTGTTGAAGAACCGCCAAAGAACAAACCTGAATTAACAGGAAAATTAAAAAAAATCATGAGGAACTAATCCTTATATAATACTTAATTAAGAAGTTCTCAATAAAAGTATATCTTCCACGAATCAAAATTTTTTTGAAGTTTGGAATATTATTTTTTCAACGATATCAACATTATGTTTAATTGGTTAATCTTCACATTCATTATTAACAAAATCTCGTATGAGGCCAATATACTGACATCCTAAGGAAAAATGTGCATATACATTTAGTATAGGTTTTTTTGGCTCTACAACTTTTATTTTTCACTACAGTGCAAAAAAAAGTATTTGCTCCGAAAAACTGGGACTGTTGTCGCCTCGTGTGCACAAGCTTTAAGTTGAGTGTAGCAGCATTTGTCAGTCCCACCCAATTGAATAATCAGAGGAGGATTCAACATATGGGGGTAGTGAAACATGATGGGGTACCCTATGAAATAGCTAAAGCAGTGACGCGAATTGCCGCGAATGCTTCGAAAGTAATGCAGACGTACGCGTCAGTCGCTATTTCATCAACATTCTGTTGAACGAAGCCAATCGATGTGCTTATATAGTTTTTACGCTTTTGTTCAAGTGTATTCATTCATTAGACGAGTCTTCAATGATTATTGTTCTGTGGTACCTGAGTGTGGATATCTTCTTCCTGAAATCATAACTACCACTAAACCTATTGACAACGAATCAAACATAAAATGGCGTAGGTGGGGCTACATGATGCATTATTCGAAGGGCAAGATGGGGCAGTGTCCACTCTTTCCCTTCGAATTATGCCACTCTTATGATTTGCTCATCGACCTTGCTTGGTTTGTTTTAACTTGATCACAATTGCCAGAAAATACATTTGCATGACAAACAGAGGGAAATGGTCACCAGAGGCTATGAAATCTGCCATTGAGGTGGTTTTTCGAGGAGAAATAGTGTATAAAAAGCCAACTCCTTCAAGGTTCCTCAATTAACACTCGAACGGAGAATAAAAATGATAAAGTCAACCAATGACCTTGAAATACCGCCCATATCTATCACTGGAAGTGTGTACCTCAACCAACCGAGTCCAATTTTCTGTTTTATTATAAAATTTATGAACTCGTTCTTTGAATATTTTGTTCATTAGATACATTGGCTATGAATTTTGTGTTAATGTTTTTTCAGCTTTTTGTGCATACATTTTTCTCGAAACTGTGCTGAAGTAAGTTTATAGGCAGGCTTACCGCCTCATTACAAGATAATATAATGAACATAAGAAATAGCTTATAGGTATTCACTATACAGCATAATAATCTAGGCGAAATTAATAGATCACAAAACAAATACAAAACTAGACTAAACTAAAATGAAGAACTTAAGTTTAAGAAGAAGGGAAGTTACAAATTGTTGCTCGAGTTGTTAACCTCTGAATGTAGACCAAGTCTAAACTTATCCAAGATGCTTTCAGAAATATCGAGGTTGTTCAAGTTGTTATAGCTACGAGTCATTTCAAAGACAGGAGAGTGTGCGTGAGGAAGTGAATTAGTAGGAGGAGAGTAAAACGTTAAGGGATTTCCCAACGCTAGGCGGGGGACATTAAAGGATAGGAATTGGATGAGGGTGGGATTGCGAATAATATTATTAATGTGTCTACCGCAAGGTTCTTCTCTGGGACTACAATATAAACGTTGTATCAGATGCTTGTTTACAGGAAGCTATGAAGTCACAAGATCGAACGTATCTATCACTGGAAGTGTGTACCTCAATCAACCGAGTCCAATTTTCTGTTTTATTAAAAAATTTATGAACTCGTTCTTTGAATATTTTGTTCATTAGATACATTGGCTATGAATTTTGTGTTAATGTTTTTTTAGCTTTTTGTGCATACATTTTTCTCGAAACTGTGCTGAAGTAAGTTTATAGGCTTACCGCCTCATTACAGGATAACATAATGAACATAAGAAATAGCTTATAGGTATTCACTATACAGCATAGTAATCTAGGCAAGATTAATAGATCAAAAAACAAATACAAAAACTAGACTAAACTTAAATGAAGAACTTAAGTTTAAGAAGAAGGGAAGTTACAAATTGTTGCTCGAGTTGTTAACCTCTGAATGTAGACCAAGTCTAAACTTATCCAAGATGCTTTCAGAAATATCGAGGTTGTTCAAGTTGTTATAGCTACGAGTCATTTCAAAGACAGGAGAGTGTGCGTGAGGAAGTGAATCAGTAGGAGGAGAGTAAAACGTTAAGGGATTTCCCAACGCTAGGCGGGGGACATTAAAGGATAGGAATTGGATGAGGGTGGGATTGCGAATAATATTATTAATGTGTCTACCGCAAGGTTCTTCTCTGGGACTACAATATAAACGTTGTATCAGATGCTTGTTTACAGGAAGCTATGAAGTCACAAGATCGAACGTATCTATCACTGGAAGTGTGTACCTCAATCAACCGAGTCCAATTTTCTGTTTTATTAAAAAATTTATGAACTCGTTCTTTGAATATTTTGTTCATTAGATACATTGGCTATGAATTTTGTGTTAATGTTTTTTCAGCTTTTTGTGCATACATTTTTCTCGAAACTGTGCTGAAGTAAGTTTATAGGCAGGCTTACCGCCTCATTACAGGATAATATAATGAACATAAGAAATAGCTTATAGGTATTCACTATACAGCATAATAATCTAGGCGAAATTAATAGATCACAAAACAAATACAAAAACTAGACTAAACTAAAATGAAGAACTTAAGTTTAAGAAGAAGGGAAGTTACAAATTGTTGCTCGAGTTGTTAACCTCTGAATGTAGACCAAGTCTAAACTTATCCAAGTTGCTTTCAGAAATATCGAGGTTGTTCAAGTTGTTATAGCTACGAGTCATTTCAAAGACAGGAAAGTGTGCGTGAGGAAGTGAATTACTAGGAGGAGAGTAAAACGTTAAGGGATTTCCCAACGCTAGGCGGGGGACATTAAAGGATAGGAATTGGATGAGGGTGGAATTGCGAATAATATTATTAATGTGTCTACCGCAAGGTTCTTCTCTGGGACTACAATATAAACGTTGTATCAGATGCTTGTTTACAGGAAGCTATGAAGTGACAAGATCGAACGTATCTATCACTGGAAGTGTGTACCTCAATCAACCGAGTCCAATTTTCTGTTTTATTAAAAAATTTATGAACTCGTTCTTTGAATATTTTGTTCATTAGATACATTGGCTATGAATTTTGTGTTAATGTTTTTTCAGCTTTTTGTGCATACATTTTTCTCGAAACTGTGCTGAAGTAAGTTTATAGGCAGGCTTACCGCCTCATTACAGGATAATATAATGAACATAAGAAATAGCTTATAGGTATTCACTATACAGCATAATAATCTAGGCGAAATTAATAGATCACAAAACAAATACAAAAACTAGACTAAACTAAAATGAAGAACTTAAGTTTAAGAAGAAGGGAAGTTACAAATTGTTGCTCGAGTTGTTAACCTCTGAATGTAGACCAAGTATAAACTTATCCAAGTTGCTTTCAAAAATATCGAGGTTGTTCAAGTTGTTATAGCTACGAGTCATTTCAAAGACAGGAGAGTGTGCGTGAGGAAGTGAATTAGTAGGAGGAGAGTAAAACGTTAAGGGATTTCCCAACGCTAGGCGGGGGACATTAAAGGATAGGAATTGGATGAGGGTGGGATTGCGAATAATATTATTAATGTGTCTACCGCAAGGTTCTTCTCTGGGACTATAATATAAACGTTGTATCAGATGCTTGTTTACAGGAAGCTATGAAGTCACAAGATCGAACGTATCTATCACTGGAAGTGTGTACCTCAATCAACCGAGTGCAATTTTCTGTTTTATTAAAAAATTTATGAACTCGTTCTTTGAATATTTTGTTCATTAGATACATTGGCTATGAATTTTGTGTTAATGTTTTTTCAGCTTTTTGTGCATACATTTTTCTCGAAACTGTGCTGAAGTAAGTTTATAGGCAGGCTTACCGCCTCATTACAGGATAACATAATGAACATAAGAAATAGTTTATAGGTATTCACTATACAGCATAGTAATCTAGGCAAGATTAATAGATCACAAAACAAATACAAAAATTAGACTAAACTAAAATGAAAGACTTAAATTTAAGAAGAAGGGAAGTTACAAATTGTTGCTCGAGTTGTTAACCTCTGAATGTAGACCAAGTCTAAACTTATCCAAGTTGCTTTCAGAAATATCGAGGTTGTTCAAGTTGTTATAGCTACGAGTCATTTCAAAGACAGGAGAGTGTGCGTGAGGAAGTGAATCAGTAGGAGGAGAGTAAAACGTTAAGGGATTTCCCAACGCTAGGCGGGGGACATTAAAGGATAGGAATTGGATGAGGGTGGGATTGCGAATAATATTATTAATGTGTCTACCGCAAGGTTCTTCTCTGGGACTACAATATAAACGTTGTATCAGATGCTTGTTTACAGGAAGCTATGAAGTGACAAGATCGAACGTATCTATCACTGGAAGTGTGTACCTCAATCAACCGAGTCCAATTTTCTGTTTTATTAAAAAATTTATGAACTCGTTCTTTGAATATTTTGTTCATTAGATACATTGGCTATGAATTTTGTGTTAATGTTTTTTTAGCTTTTTGTGCATACATTTTTCTCGAAACTGTGCTGAAGTAAGTTTATAGGCTTACCGCCTCATTACAGGATAACATAATGAACATAAGAAATAGTTTATAGGTATTCACTATACAGCATAGTAATCTAGGCAAGATTAATAGATCACAAAACAAATACAAAAATTAGACTAAACTAAAATGAAAGACTTAAATTTAAGAAGAAGGGAAGTTACAAATTGTTGCTCGAGTTGTTAACCTCTGAATGTAGACCAAGTCTAAACTTATCCAAGTTGCTTTCAGAAATATCGAGGTTGTTCAAGTTGTTATAGCTACGAGTCATTTCAAAGACAGGAGAGTGTGCGTGAGGAAGTGAATCAGTAGGAGGAGAGTAAAACGTTAAGGGATTTCCCAACGCTAGGCGGGGGACATTAAAGGATAGGAATTGGATGAGGGTGGGATTGCGAATAATATTATTAATGTGTCTACCGCAAGGTTCTTCTCTGGGACTACAATATAAACGTTGTATCAGATGCTTGTTTACAGGAAGCTATGAAGTCACAAGATCGAACGTATCTATCACTGGAAGTGTGTACCTCAATCAACCGAGTCCAATTTTCTGTTTTATTAAAAAATTTATGAACTCGTTCTTTGAATATTTTGTTCATTAAATACATTGGCTATGAATTTTGTGTTAATGTTTTTTTAGCTTTTTGTGCATACATTTTTCTCGAAACTGTGCTGAAGTAAGTTTATAGGCTTACCGCCTCATTACAGGATAACATAATGAACATAAGAAATAGTTTATAGGTATTCACTATACAGCATAGTAATCTAGGCAAGATTAATAGATCACAAAACAAATACAAAAATTAGACTAAACTAAAATGAAAGACTTAAATTTAAGAAGAAGGGAAGTTACAAATTGTTGCTCGAGTTGTTAACCTCTGAATGTAGACCAAGTCTAAACTTATCCAAGTTGCTTTCAGAAATATCGAGGTTGTTCAAGTTGTTACAGCTACGAGTCATTTCAAAGACAGGAGAGTGTGCGTGAGGAAGTGAATTACTAGGAGGAGAGTAAAACGTTAAGGGATTTCCCAACGCTAGGCGGGGGACATTAAAGGATAGGAATTGGATGAGGGTGGGATTGCGAATAATATTATTAATGTGTCTACCGCAAGGTTCTTCTCTGGGACTACAATATAAACGTTGTATCAGATGCTTGTTTACAGGAAGCTATGAAGTGACAAGATCGAACGTATCTATCACTGGAAGTGTGTACCTCAATCAACCGAGTCCAATTTTCTGTTTTATTAAAAAATTTATGAACCCGTTCTTTGAATATTTTGTTCATTAGATACATTGGCTATGAATTTTGTGTTAATGTTTTTTCAGCTTTTTGTGCATACATTTTTCTCGAAACTGTGCTGAAGTAAGTTTATAGGCAGGCTTACCGCCTCATTACAGGATAACATAATGAACATAAGAAATAGTTTATAGGTATTCACTATACAGCATAGTAATCTAGGCAAGATTAATAGATCACAAAACAAATACAAAAATTAGACTAAACTAAAATGAAAGACTTAAATTTAAGAAGAAGGGAAGTTACAAATTGTTGCTCGAGTTGTTAACCTCTGAATGTAGACCAAGTCTAAACTTATCCAAGTTGCTTTCAGAAATATCGAGGTTGTTCAAGTTGTTATAGCTACGAGTCATTTCAAAGACAGGAGAGTGTGCGTGAGGAAGTGAATCAGTAGGAGGAGAGTAAAACGTTAAGGGATTTCCCAACGCTAGGCGGGGGACATTAAAGGATAGGAATTGGATGAGGGTGGGATTGCGAATAATATTATTAATGTGTCTACCGCAAGGTTCTTCTCTGGGACTACAATATAAACGTTGTATCAGATGCTTGTTTACAGGAAGCTATGAAGTGACAAGATCGAACGTATCTATCACTGGAAGTGTGTACCTCAATCAACCGAGTCCAATTTTCTGTTTTATTAAAAAATTTATGAACTCGTTCTTTGAATATTTTGTTCATTAGATACATTGGCTATGAATTTTGTGTTAATGTTTTTTTAGCTTTTTGTGCATACATTTTTCTCGAAACTGTGCTGAAGTAAGTTTATAGGCTTACCGCCTCATTACAGGATAACATAATGAACATAAGAAATAGTTTATAGGTATTCACTATACAGCATAGTAATCTAGGCAAGATTAATAGATCACAAAACAAATACAAAAATTAGACTAAACTAAAATGAAAGACTTAAATTTAAGAAGAAGGGAAGTTACAAATTGTTGCTCGAGTTGTTAACCTCTGAATGTAGACCAAGTCTAAACTTATCCAAGTTGCTTTCAGAAATATCGAGGTTGTTCAAGTTGTTATAGCTACGAGTCATTTCAAAGACAGGAGAGTGTGCGTGAGGAAGTGAATCAGTAGGAGGAGAGTAAAACGTTAAGGGATTTCCCAACGCTAGGCGGGGGACATTAAAGGATAGGAATTGGATGAGGGTGGGATTGCGAATAATATTATTAATGTGTCTACCGCAAGGTTCTTCTCTGGGACTACAATATAAACGTTGTATCAGATGCTTGTTTACAGGAAGCTATGAAGTCACAAGATCGAACGTATCTATCACTGGAAGTGTGTACCTCAATCAACCGAGTCCAATTTTCTGTTTTATTAAAAAATTTATGAACTCGTTCTTTGAATATTTTGATCATTAAATACATTGGCTATGAATTTTGTGTTAATGTTTTTTTAGCTTTTTGTGCATACATTTTTCTCGAAACTGTGCTGAAGTAAGTTTATAGGCTTACCGCCTCATTACAGGATAACATAATGAACATAAGAAATAGTTTATAGGTATTCACTATACAGCATAGTAATCTAGGCAAGATTAATAGATCACAAAACAAATACAAAAATTAGACTAAACTAAAATGAAAGACTTAAATTTAAGAAGAAGGGAAGTTACAAATTGTTGCTCGAGTTGTTAACCTCTGAATGTAGACCAAGTCTAAACTTATCCAAGTTGCTTTCAGAAATATCGAGGTTGTTCAAGTTGTTATAGCTACGAGTCATTTCAAAGACAGGAAAGTGTGCGTGAGGAAGTGAATTACTAGGAGGAGAGTAAAACGTTAAGGGATTTCCCAACGCTAGGCGGGGGACATTAAAGGATAGGAATTGGATGAGGGTGGAATTGCGAATAATATTATTAATGTGTCTACCGCAAGGTTCTTCTCTGGGACTACAATATAAACGTTGTATCAGATGCTTGTTTACAGGAAGCTATGAAGTGACAAGATCGAACGTATCTATCACTGGAAGTGTGTACCTCAATCAACCGAGTCCAATTTTCTGTTTTATTAAAAAATTTATGAACCCGTTCTTTGAATATTTTGTTCATTAGATACATTGGCTATGAATTTTGTGTTAATGTTTTTTCAGCTTTTTGTGCATACATTTTTCTCGAAACTGTGCTGAAGTAAGTTTATAGGCAGGCTTACCGCCTCATTACAGGATAACATAATGAACATAAGAAATAGTTTATAGGTATTCACTATACAGCATAGTAATCTAGGCAAGATTAATAGATCACAAAACAAATACAAAAATTAGACTAAACTAAAATGAAAGACTTAAATTTAAGAAGAAGGGAAGTTACAAATTGTTGCTCGAGTTGTTAACCTCTGAATGTAGACCAAGTCTAAACTTATCCAAGTTGCTTTCAGAAATATCGAGGTTGTTCAAGTTGTTATAGCTACGAGTCATTTCAAAGACAGGAGAGTGTGCGTGAGGAAGTGAATTACTAGGAGGAGAGTAAAACGTTAAGGGATTTCCCAACGCTAGGCGGGGGACATTAAAGGATAGGAATTGGATGAGGGTGGGATTGCGAATAATATTATTAATGTGTCTACCGCAAGGTTCTTCTCTGGGACTACAATATAAACGTTGTATCAGATGCTTGTTTACAGGAAGCTAAGAAGTGACAAGATCGAACGTATCTATCACTGGAAGTGTGTACCTCAATCAACCGAGTCCAATTTTCTGTTTTATTAAAAAATTTATGAACCCGTTCTTTGAATATTTTGTTCATTAGATACATTGGCTATGAATTTTGTGTTAATGTTTTTTTAGCTTTTTGTGCATACATTTTTCTCGAAACTGTGCTGAAGTAAGTTTATAGGCTTACCGCCTCATTACAGGATAACATAATGAACATAAGAAATAGTTTATAGGTATTCACTATACAGCATAGTAATCTAGGCAAGATTAATAGATCACAAAACAAATACAAAAATTAGACTAAACTAAAATGAAAGACTTAAATTTAAGAAGAAGGGAAGTTACAAATTGTTGCTCGAGTTGTTAACCTCTGAATGTAGACCAAGTCTAAACTTATCCAAGTTGCTTTCAGAAATATCGAGGTTGTTCAAGTTGTTATAGCTACGAGTCATTTCAAAGACAGGAGAGTGTGCGTGAGGAAGTGAATCAGTAGGAGGAGAGTAAAACGTTAAGGGATTTCCCAACGCTAGGCGGGGGACATTAAAGGATAGGAATTGGATGAGGGTGGGATTGCGAATAATATTATTAATGTGTCTACCGCAAGGTTCTTCTCTGGGACTACAATATAAACGTTGTATCAGATGCTTGTTTACAGGAAGCTATGAAGTGACAAGATCGAACGTATCTATCACTGGAAGTGTGTACCTCAATCAACCGAGTCCAATTTTCTGTTTTATTAAAAAATTTATGAACTCGTTCTTTGAATATTTTGTTCATTAGATACATTGGCTATGAATTTTGTGTTAATGTTTTTTTAGCTTTTTGTGCATACATTTTTCTCGAAACTGTGCTGAAGTAAGTTTATAGGCTTACCGCCTCATTACAGGATAACATAATGAACATAAGAAATAGTTTATAGGTATTCACTATACAGCATAGTAATCTAGGCAAGATTAATAGATCACAAAACAAATACAAAAATTAGACTAAACTAAAATGAAAGACTTAAATTTAAGAAGAAGGGAAGTTACAAATTGTTGCTCGAGTTGTTAACCTCTGAATGTAGACCAAGTCTAAACTTATCCAAGTTGCTTTCAGAAATATCGAGGTTGTTCAAGTTGTTATAGCTACGAGTCATTTCAAAGACAGGAGAGTGTGCGTGAGGAAGTGAATCAGTAGGAGGAGAGTAAAACGTTAAGGGATTTCCCAACGCTAGGCGGGGGACATTAAAGGATAGGAATTGGATGAGGGTGGGATTGCGAATAATATTATTAATGTGTCTACCGCAAGGTTCTTCTCTGGGACTACAATATAAACGTTGTATCAGATGCTTGTTTACAGGAAGCTATGAAGTGACAAGATCGAACGTATCTATCACTGGAAGTGTGTACCTCAATCAACCGAGTCCAATTTTCTGTTTTATTAAAAAATTTATGAACTCGTTCTTTGAATATTTTGTTCATTAGATACATTGGCTATGAATTTTGTGTTAATGTTTTTTTAGCTTTTTGTGCATACATTTTTCTCGAAACTGTGCTGAAGTAAGTTTATAGGCTTACCGCCTCATTACAGGATAACATAATGAACATAAGAAATAGTTTATAGGTATTCACTATACAGCATAGTAATCTAGGCAAGATTAATAGATCACAAAACAAATACAAAAATTAGACTAAACTAAAATGAAAGACTTAAATTTAAGAAGAAGGGAAGTTACAAATTGTTGCTCGAGTTGTTAACCTCTGAATGTAGACCAAGTCTAAACTTATCCAAGTTGCTTTCAGAAATATCGAGGTTGTTCAAGTTGTTATAGCTACGAGTCATTTCAAAGACAGGAGAGTGTGCGTGAGGAAGTGAATCAGTAGGAGGAGAGTAAAACGTTAAGGGATTTCCCAACGCTAGGCGGGGGACATTAAAGGATAGGAATTGGATGAGGGTGGGATTGCGAATAATATTATTAATGTGTCTACCGCAAGGTTCTTCTCTGGGACTACAATATAAACGTTGTATCAGATGCTTGTTTACAGGAAGCTATGAAGTGACAAGATCGAACGTATCTATCACGGGAAGTGTGTACCTCAATCAACCGAGTCCAATTTTCTGTTTTATTAAAAAATTTATGAACTCGTTCTTTGAATATTTTGTTCATTAGATACATTGGCTATGAATTTTGTGTTAATGTTTTTTTAGCTTTTTGTGCATACATTTTTCTCGAAACTGTGCTGAAGTAAGTTTATAGGCTTACCGCCTCATTACAGGATAACATAATGAACATAAGAAATAGTTTATAGGTATTCACTATACAGCATAGTAATCTAGGCAAGATTAATAGATCACAAAACAAATACAAAAATTAGACTAAACTAAAATGAAAGACTTAAATTTAAGAAGAAGGGAAGTTACAAATTGTTGCTCGAGTTGTTAACCTCTGAATGTAGACCAAGTCTAAACTTATCCAAGTTGCTTTCAGAAATATCGAGGTTGTTCAAGTTGTTATAGCTACGAGTCATTTCAAAGACAGGAGAGTGTGCGTGAGGAAGTGAATCAGTAGGAGGAGAGTAAAACGTTAAGGGATTTCCCAACGCTAGGCGGGGGACATTAAAGGATAGGAATTGGATGAGGGTGGGATTGCGAATAATATTATTAATGTGTCTACCGCAAGGTTCTTCTCTGGGACTACAATATAAACGTTGTATCAGATGCTTGTTTACAGGAAGCTATGAAGTCACAAGATCGAACGTATCTATCACTGGAAGTGTGTACCTCAATCAACCGAGTCCAATTTTCTGTTTTATTAAAAAATTTATGAACTCGTTCTTTGAATATTTTGTTCATTAAATACATTGGCTATGAATTTTGTGTTAATGTTTTTTTAGCTTTTTGTGCATACATTTTTCTCGAAACTGTGCTGAAGTAAGTTTATAGGCTTACCGCCTCATTACAGGATAACATAATGAACATAAGAAATAGTTTATAGGTATTCACTATACAGCATAGTAATCTAGGCAAGATTAATAGATCACAAAACAAATACAAAAATTAGACTAAACTAAAATGAAAGACTTAAATTTAAGAAGAAGGGAAGTTACAAATTGTTGCTCGAGTTGTTAACCTCTGAATGTAGACCAAGTCTAAACTTATCCAAGTTGCTTTCAGAAATATCGAGGTTGTTCAAGTTGTTATAGCTACGAGTCATTTCAAAGACAGGAAAGTGTGCGTGAGGAAGTGAATTACTAGGAGGAGAGTAAAACGTTAAGGGATTTCCCAACGCTAGGCGGGGGACATTAAAGGATAGGAATTGGATGAGGGTGGAATTGCGAATAATATTATTAATGTGTCTACCGCAAGGTTCTTCTCTGGGACTACAATATAAACGTTGTATCAGATGCTTGTTTACAGGAAGCTATGAAGTGACAAGATCGAACGTATCTATCACTGGAAGTGTGTACCTCAATCAACCGAGTCCAATTTTCTGTTTTATTAAAAAATTTATGAACCCGTTCTTTGAATATTTTGTTCATTAGATACATTGGCTATGAATTTTGTGTTAATGTTTTTTCAGCTTTTTGTGCATACATTTTTCTCGAAACTGTGCTGAAGTAAGTTTATAGGCAGGCTTACCGCCTCATCACAGGATAACATAATGAACATAAGAAATAGTTTATAGGTATTCACTATACAGCATAGTAATCTAGGCAAGATTAATAGATCACAAAACAAATACAAAAATTAGACTAAACTAAAATGAAAGACTTAAATTTAAGAAGAAGGGAAGTTACAAATTGTTGCTCGAGTTGTTAACCTCTGAATGTAGACCAAGTCTAAACTTATCCAAGTTGCTTTCAGAAATATCGAGGTTGTTCAAGTTGTTATAGCTACGAGTCATTTCAAAGACAGGAGAGTGTGCGTGAGGAAGTGAATCAGTAGGAGGAGAGTAAAACGTTAAGGGATTTCCCAACGCTAGGCGGGGGACATTAAAGGATAGGAATTGGATGAGGGTGGAATTGCGAATAATATTATTAATGTGTCTACCGCAAGGTTCTTCTCTGGGACTACAATATAAACGTTGTATCAGATGCTTGTTTACAGGAAGCTATGAAGTGACAAGATCGAACGTATCTATCACTGGAAGTGTGTACCTCAATCAACCGAGTCCAATTTTCTGTTTTATTAAAAAATTTATGAACCCGTTCTTTGAATATTTTGTTCATTAGATACATTGGCTATGAATTTTGTGTTAATGTTTTTTCAGCTTTTTGTGCATACATTTTTCTCGAAACTGTGCTGAAGTAAGTTTATAGGCAGGCTTACCGCCTCATTACAGGATAACATAATGAACATAAGAAATAGTTTATAGGTATTCACTATACAGCATAGTAATCTAGGCAAGATTAATAGATCACAAAACAAATACAAAAATTAGACTAAACTAAAATGAAAGACTTAAATTTAAGAAGAAGGGAAGTTACAAATTGTTGCTCGAGTTGTTAACCTCTGAATGTAGACCAAGTCTAAACTTATCCAAGTTGCTTTCAGAAATATCGAGGTTGTTCAAGTTGTTATAGCTACGAGTCATTTCAAAGACAGGAGAGTGTGCGTGAGGAAGTGAATTACTAGGAGGAGAGTAAAACGTTAAGGGATTTCCCAACGCTAGGCGGGGGACATTAAAGGATAGGAATTGGATGAGGGTGGGATTGCGAATAATATTATTAATGTGTCTACCGCAAGGTTCTTCTCTGGGACTACAATATAAACGTTGTATCAGATGCTTGTTTACAGGAAGCTATGAAGTGACAAGATCGAACGTATCTATCACTGGAAGTGTGTACCTCAATCAACCGAGTCCAATTTTCTGTTTTATTAAAAAATTTATGAACCCGTTCTTTGAATATTTTGTTCATTAGATACATTGGCTATGAATTTTGTGTTAATGTTTTTTCAGCTTTTTGTGCATACATTTTTCTCGAAACTGTGCTGAAGTAAGTTTATAGGCAGGCTTACCGCCTCATTACAGGATAACATAATGAACATAAGAAATAGTTTATAGGTATTCACTATACAGCATAGTAATCTAGGCAAGATTAATAGATCACAAAACAAATACAAAAATTAGACTAAACTAAAATGAAAGACTTAAATTTAAGAAGAAGGGAAGTTACAAATTGTTGCTCGAGTTGTTAACCTCTGAATGTAGACCAAGTCTAAACTTATCCAAGTTGCTTTCAGAAATATCGAGGTTGTTCAAGTTGTTATAGCTACGAGTCATTTCAAAGACAGGAGAGTGTGCGTGAGGAAGTGAATCAGTAGGAGGAGAGTAAAACGTTAAGGGATTTCCCAACGCTAGGCGGGGGACATTAAAGGATAGGAATTGGATGAGGGTGGGATTGCGAATAATATTATTAATGTGTCTACCGCAAGGTTCTTCTCTGGGACTACAATATAAACGTTGTATCAGATGCTTGTTTACAGGAAGCTATGAAGTGACAAGATCGAACGTATCTATCACTGGAAGTGTGTACCTCAATCAACCGAGTCCAATTTTCTGTTTTATTAAAAAATTTATGAACTCGTTCTTTGAATATTTTGTTCATTAGATACATTGGCTATGAATTTTGTGTTAATGTTTTTTTAGCTTTTTGTGCATACATTTTTCTCGAAACTGTGCTGAAGTAAGTTTATAGGCTTACCGCCTCATTACAGGATAACATAATGAACATAAGAAATAGTTTATAGGTATTCACTATACAGCATAGTAATCTAGGCAAGATTAATAGATCACAAAACAAATACAAAAATTAGACTAAACTAAAATGAAAGACTTAAATTTAAGAAGAAGGGAAGTTACAAATTGTTGCTCGAGTTGTTAACCTCTGAATGTAGACCAAGTCTAAACTTATCCAAGTTGCTTTCAGAAATATCGAGGTTGTTCAAGTTGTTATAGCTACGAGTCATTTCAAAGACAGGAGAGTGTGCGTGAGGAAGTGAATCAGTAGGAGGAGAGTAAAACGTTAAGGGATTTCCCAACGCTAGGCGGGGGACATTAAAGGATAGGAATTGGATGAGGGTGGGATTGCGAATAATATTATTAATGTGTCTACCGCAAGGTTCTTCTCTGGGACTACAATATAAACGTTGTATCAGATGCTTGTTTACAGGAAGCTATGAAGTGACAAGATCGAACGTATCTATCACTGGAAGTGTGTACCTCAATCAACCGAGTCCAATTTTCTGTTTTATTAAAAAATTTATGAACTCGTTCTTTGAATATTTTGTTCATTAGATACATTGGCTATGAATTTTGTGTTAATGTTTTTTTAGCTTTTTGTGCATACATTTTTCTCGAAACTGTGCTGAAGTAAGTTTATAGGCTTACCGCCTCATTACAGGATAACATAATGAACATAAGAAATAGTTTATAGGTATTCACTATACAGCATAGTAATCTAGGCAAGATTAATAGATCACAAAACAAATACAAAAATTAGACTAAACTAAAATGAAAGACTTAAATTTAAGAAGAAGGGAAGTTACAAATTGTTGCTCGAGTTGTTAACCTCTGAATGTAGACCAAGTCTAAACTTATCCAAGTTGCTTTCAGAAATATCGAGGTTGTTCAAGTTGTTATAGCTACGAGTCATTTCAAAGACAGGAGAGTGTGCGTGAGGAAGTGAATCAGTAGGAGGAGAGTAAAACGTTAAGGGATTTCCCAACGCTAGGCGGGGGACATTAAAGGATAGGAATTGGATGAGGGTGGGATTGCGAATAATATTATTAATGTGTCTACCGCAAGGTTCTTCTCTGGGACTACAATATAAACGTTGTATCAGATGCTTGTTTACAGGAAGCTATGAAGTCACAAGATCGAACGTATCTATCACTGGAAGTGTGTACCTCAATCAACCGAGTCCAATTTTCTGTTTTATTAAAAAATTTATGAACTCGTTCTTTGAATATTTTGTTCATTAAATACATTGGCTATGAATTTTGTGTTAATGTTTTTTTAGCTTTTTGTGCATACATTTTTCTCGAAACTGTGCTGAAGTAAGTTTATAGGCTTACCGCCTCATTACAGGATAACATAATGAACATAAGAAATAGTTTATAGGTATTCACTATACAGCATAGTAATCTAGGCAAGATTAATAGATCACAAAACAAATACAAAAATTAGACTAAACTAAAATGAAAGACTTAAATTTAAGAAGAAGGGAAGTTACAAATTGTTGCTCGAGTTGTTAACCTCTGAATGTAGACCAAGTCTAAACTTATCCAAGTTGCTTTCAGAAATATCGAGGTTGTTCAAGTTGTTATAGCTACGAGTCATTTCAAAGACAGGAAAGTGTGCGTGAGGAAGTGAATTACTAGGAGGAGAGTAAAACGTTAAGGGATTTCCCAACGCTAGGCGGGGGACATTAAAGGATAGGAATTGGATGAGGGTGGGATTGCGAATAATATTATTAATGTGTCTACCGCAAGGTTCTTCTCTGGGACTACAATATAAACGTTGTATCAGATGCTTGTTTACAGGAAGCTATGAAGTGACAAGATCGAACGTATCTATCACTGGAAGTGTGTACCTCAATCAACCGAGTCCAATTTTCTGTTTTATTAAAAAATTTATGAACCCGTTCTTTGAATATTTTGTTCATTAGATACATTGGCTATGAATTTTGTGTTAATGTTTTTTCAGCTTTTTGTGCATACATTTTTCTCGAAACTGTGCTGAAGTAAGTTTATAGGCAGGCTTACCGCCTCATTACAGGATAACATAATGAACATAAGAAATAGTTTATAGGTATTCACTATACAGCATAGTAATCTAGGCAAGATTAATAGATCACAAAACAAATACAAAAATTAGACTAAACTAAAATGAAAGACTTAAATTTAAGAAGAAGGGAAGTTACAAATTGTTGCTCGAGTTGTTAACCTCTGAATGTAGACCAAGTCTAAACTTATCCAAGTTGCTTTCAGAAATATCGAGGTTGTTCAAGTTGTTATAGCTACGAGTCATTTCAAAGACAGGAGAGTGTGCGTGAGGAAGTGAATTAGTAGGAGGAGAGTAAAACGTTAAGGGATTTCCCAACGCTAGGCGGGGGACATTAAAGGATAGGAATTGGATGAGGGTGGGATTGCGAATAATATTATTAATGTGTCTACCGCAAGGTTCTTCTCTGGGACTACAATATAAACGTTGTATCAGATGCTTGTTTACAGGAAGCTATGAAGTGACAAGATCGAACGTATCTATCACTGGAAGTGTGTACCTCAATCAACCGAGTCCAATTTTCTGTTTTATTAAAAAATTTATGAACCCGTTCTTTGAATATTTTGTTCATTAGATACATTGGCTATGAATTTTGTGTTAATGTTTTTTCAGCTTTTTGTGCATACATTTTTCTCGAAACTGTGCTGAAGTAAGTTTATAGGCAGGCTTACCGCCTCATTACAGGATAACATAATGAACATATGAAATAGTTTATAGGTATTCACTATACAGCATAGTAATCTAGGCAAGATTAATAGATCACAAAACAAATACAAAAATTAGACTAAACTAAAATGAAAGACTTAAATTTAAGAAGAAGGGAAGTTACAAATTGTTGCTCGAGTTGTTAACCTCTGAATGTAGACCAAGTCTAAACTTATCCAAGTTGCTTTCAGAAATATCGAGGTTGTTCAAGTTGTTATAGCTACGAGTCATTTCAAAGACAGGAGAGTGTGCGTGAGGAAGTGAATTAGTAGGAGGAGAGTAAAACGTTAAGGGATCTCCCAACGCTAGGCGGGGGACATTAAAGGATAGGAATTGGATGAGGGTGGGATTGCGAATAATATTATTAATGTGTCTACCGCAAGGTTCTTCTCTGGGACTACAATATAAACGTTGTATCAGATGCTTGTTTACAGGAAGCAATGAAGTCACAAGATCGAACGTATCTATCACTGGAAGTGTGTACCTCAATCAACCGAGTCCAATTTTCTGTTTTATTAAAAAATTTATGAACTCGTTCTTTGAATATTTTGTTCATTAGATACATTGGCTATGAATTTTGTGTTATTGTTTTTTCAGCTTTTTGTGCATACATTTTTCTCGAAACTGTGCTGAAGTAAGTTTATAGGCAGGCTTACCGCCTCATTACAGGATAACATAATGAACATAAGAAATAGTTTATAGGTATTCACTATACAGCATAGTAATCTAGGCAAGATTAATAGATCACAAAACAAATACAAAAACTAGACTAAACTAAAATGAAAGACTTAAGTTTAAGAAGAAGGGAAGTTACAAATTGTTGCTCGAGTTGTTAACCTCTGAATGTAGACCAAGTCTAAACTTATCCAAGTTGCTTTCAGAAATATCGAGGTTGTTCAAGTTGTTATAGCTACGAGTCATTTCAAAGACAGGAGAGTGTGCGTGAGGAAGTGAATTAGTAGGAGGAGAGTAAAACGTTAAGGGATTTCCCAACGCTAGGCGGGGGACATTAAAGGATAGGAATTGGATGAGGGTGGGATTGCGAATAATATTATTAATGTGTCTACCGCAAGGTTCTTCTCTGGGACTACAATATAAACGTTGTATCAGATGCTTGTTTACAGGAAGCAATGAAGTCACAAGATCGAACGTATCTATCACTGGAAGTGTGTACCTCAATCAACCGAGTCCAATTTTCTGTTTTATTAAAAAATTTATGAACTCGTTCTTTGAATATTTTGTTCATTAGATACATTGGCTATGAATTTTGTGTTATTGTTTTTTCAGCTTTTTGTGCATACATTTTTCTCGAAACTGTGCTGAAGTAAGTTTATAGGCAGGCTTACCGCCTCATTACAGGATAACATAATGAACATAAGAAATAGTTTATAGGTATTCACTATACAGCATAGTAATCTAGGCAAGATTAATAGATCACAAAACAAATACAAAAACTAGACTAAACTAAAATGAAAGACTTAAGTTTAAGAAGAAGGGAAGTTACAAATTGTTGCTCGAGTTGTTAACCTCTGAATGTAGACCAAGTCTAAACTTATCCAAGTTGCTTTCAGAAATATCGAGGTTGTTCAAGTTGTTATAGCTACGAGTCATTTCAAAGACAGGAGAGTGTGCGTGAGGAAGTGAATTAGTAGGAGGAGAGTAAAACGTTAAGGGATTTCCCAACGCTAGGCGGGGGACATTAAAGGATAGGAATTGGATGAGGGTGGGATTGCGAATAATATTATTAATGTGTCTACCGCAAGGTTCTTCTCTGGGACTACAATATAAACGTTGTATCAGATGCTTGTTTACAGGAAGCAATGAAGTCACAAGATCGAACGTATCTATCACTGGAAGTGTGTACCTCAATCAACCGAGTCCAATTTTCTGTTTTATTAAAAAATTTATGAACTCGTTCTTTGAATATTTTGTTCATTAGATACATTGGCTATGAATTTTGTGTTATTGTTTTTTCAGCTTTTTGTGCATACATTTTTCTCGAAACTGTGCTGAAGTAAGTTTATAGGCAGGCTTACCGCCTCATTACAGGATAACATAATGAACATAAGAAATAGTTTATAGGTATTCACTATACAGCATAGTAATCTAGGCAAGATTAATAGATCACAAAACAAATACAAAAACTAGACTAAACTAAAATGAAAGACTTAAGTTTAAGAAGAAGGGAAGTTACAAATTGTTGCTCGAGTTGTTAACCTCTGAATGTAGACCAAGTCTAAACTTATCCAAGTTGCTTTCAGAAATATCGAGGTTGTTCAAGTTGTTATAGCTACGAGTCATTTCAAAGACAGGAGAGTGTGCGTGAGGAAGTGAATTAGTAGGAGGAGAGTAAAACGTTAAGGGATCTCCCAACGCTAGGCGGGGGACATTAAAGGATAGGAATTGGATGAGGGTGGGATTGCGAATAATATTATTAATGTGTCTACCGCAAGGTTCTTCTCTGGGACTACAATATGAACGTTGTATCAGATGCTTGTTTACAGGAAGCTATGAAGTCACAAGATCGAACGTATCTATCACTGGAAGTGTGTACCTCAATCAACCGAGTCCAATTTTCTGTTTTATTAAAAAATTTATGAACCCGTTCTTTGAATATTTTGTTCATTAGATACATTGGCTATGAATTTTGTGTTAATGTTTTTTCAGCTTTTTGTGCATACATTTTTCTCGAAACTGTGCTGAAGTAAGTTTATAGGCAGGCTTACCGCCTCATTACAGGATAACATAATGAACATAAGAAATAGCTTATAGGTATTCACTATACAGCATAGTAATCTAGGCAAGATTAATAGATCACAAAACAAATACAAAAACTAGACTAAACTAAAATGAAAGACTTAAGTTTAAGAAGAAGGGAAGTTACAAATTGTTGCTCGAGTTGTTAACCTCTGAATGTAGACCAAGTCTAAACTTATCCAAGTTGCTTTCAGAAATATCGAGGTTGTTCAAGTTGTTATAGCTACGAGTCATTTCAAAGACAGGAGAGTGTGCGTGAGGAAGTGAATTAGTAGGAGGAGAGTAAAACGTTAAGGGATCTCCCAACGCTAGGCGGGGGACATTAAAGGATAGGAATTGGATGAGGGTGGGATTGCGAATAATATTATTAATGTGTCTACCGCAAGGTTCTTCTCTGGGACTACAATATGAACGTTGTATCAGATGCTTGTTTACAGGAAGCTATGAAGTCACAAGATCGAACGTATCTATCACTGGAAGTGTGTACCTCAATCAACCGAGTCCAATTTTCTGTTTTATTAAAAAATTTATGAACTCGTTCTTTGAATATTTTGTTCATTAGATACATTGGCTATGAATTTTGTGTTATTGTTTTTTCAGCTTTTTGTGCATACATTTTTCTCGAAACTGTGCTGAAGTAAGTTTATAGGCAGGCTTACCGCCTCATTACAGGATAACATAATGAACATAAGAAATAGTTTATAGGTATTCACTATACAGCATAGTAATCTAGGCAAGATTAATAGATCACAAAACAAATACAAAAACTAGACTAAACTAAAATGAAAGACTTAAGTTTAAGAAGAAGGGAAGTTACAAATTGTTGCTCGAGTTGTTAACCTCTGAATGTAGACCAAGTCTAAACTTATCCAAGTTGCTTTCAGAAATATCGAGGTTGTTCAAGTTGTTATAGCTACGAGTCATTTCAAAGACAGGAGAGTGTGCGTGAGGAAGTGAATTAGTAGGAGGAGAGTAAAACGTTAAGGGATCTCCCAACGCTAGGCGGGGGACATTAAAGGATAGGAATTGGATGAGGGTGGGATTGCGAATAATATTATTAATGTGTCTACCGCAAGGTTCTTCTCTGGGACTACAATATGAACGTTGTATCAGATGCTTGTTTACAGGAAGCTATGAAGTCACAAGATCGAACGTATCTATCACTGGAAGTGTGTACCTCAATCAACCGAGTCCAATTTTCTGTTTTATTAAAAAATTTATGAACCCGTTCTTTGAATATTTTGTTCATTAGATACATTGGCTATGAATTTTGTGTTAATGTTTTTTCAGCTTTTTGTGCATACATTTTTCTCGAAACTGTGCTGAAGTAAGTTTATAGGCAGGCTTACCGCCTCATTACAGGATAACATAATGAACATAAGAAATAGCTTATAGGTATTCACTATACAGCATAGTAATCTAGGCAAGATTAATAGATCACAAAACAAATACAAAAACTAGACTAAACTAAAATGAAAGACTTAAGTTTAAGAAGAAGGGAAGTTACAAATTGTTGCTCGAGTTGTTAACCTCTGAATGTAGACCAAGTCTAAACTTATCCAAGTTGCTTTCAGAAATATCGAGGTTGTTCAAGTTGTTATAGCTACGAGTCATTTCAAAGACAGGAGAGTGTGCGTGAGGAAGTGAATTAGTAGGAGGAGAGTAAAACGTTAAGGGATCTCCCAACGCTAGGCGGGGGACATTAAAGGATAGGAATTGGATGAGGGTGGGATTGCGAATAATATTATTAATGTGTCTACCGCAAGGTTCTTCTCTGGGACTACAATATGAACGTTGTATCAGATGCTTGTTTACAGGAAGCTATGAAGTCACAAGATCGAACGTATCTATCACTGGAAGTGTGTACCTCAATCAACCGAGTCCAATTTTCTGTTTTATTAAAAAATTTATGAACCCGTTCTTTGAATATTTTGTTCATTAGATACATTGGCTATGAATTTTGTGTTAATGTTTTTTCAGCTTTTTGTGCATACATTTTTCTCGAAACTGTGCTGAAGTAAGTTTATAGGCAGGCTTACCGCCTCATTACAGGATAACATAATGAACATAAGAAATAGCTTATAGGTATTCACTATACAGCATAGTAATCTAGGCAAGATTAATAGATCACAAAACAAATACAAAAACTAGACTAAACTAAAATGAAAGACTTAAGTTTAAGAAGAAGGGAAGTTACAAATTGTTGCTCGAGTTGTTAACCTCTGAATGTAGACCAAGTCTAAACTTATCCAAGTTGCTTTCAGAAATATCGAGGTTGTTCAAGTTGTTATAGCTACGAGTCATTTCAAAGACAGGAGAGTGTGCGTGAGGAAGTGAATTAGTAGGAGGAGAGTAAAACGTTAAGGGATCTCCCAACGCTAGGCGGGGGACATTAAAGGATAGGAATTGGATGAGGGTGGGATTGCGAATAATATTATTAATGTGTCTACCGCAAGGTTCTTCTCTGGGACTACAATATGAACGTTGTATCAGATGCTTGTTTACAGGAAGCTATGAAGTCACAAGATCGAACGTATCTATCACTGGAAGTGTGTACCTCAATCAACCGAGTCCAATTTTCTGTTTTATTAAAAAATTTATGAACCCGTTCTTTGAATATTTTGTTCATTAGATACATTGGCTATGAATTTTGTGTTAATGTTTTTTCAGCTTTTTGTGCATACATTTTTCTCGTAACTGTGCTGAAGTAAGTTTATAGGCAGGCTTACCGCCTCATTACAGGATAACATAATGAACATAAGAAATAGCTTATAGGTATTCACTATACAGCATAGTAATCTAGGCAAGATTAATAGATCACAAAACAAATACAAAAACTAGACTAAACTAAAATGAAAGACTTAAGTTTAAGAAGAAGGGAAGTTACAAATTGTTGCTCGAGTTGTTAACCTCTGAATGTAGACCAAGTCTAAACTTATCCAAGTTGCTTTCAGAAATATCGAGGTTGTTCAAGTTGTTATAGCTACGAGTCATTTCAAAGACAGGAGAGTGTGCGTGAGGAAGTGAATTAGTAGGAGGAGAGTAAAACGTTAAGGGATTTCCCAACGCTAGGCGGGGGACATTAAAGGATAGGAATTGGATGAGGGTGGGATTGCGAATAATATTATTAATGTGTCTACCGCAAGGTTCTTCTCTGGGACTACAATATAAACGTTGTATCAGATGCTTGTTTACAGGAAGCAATGAAGTCACAAGATCGAACGTATCTATCACTGGAAGTGTGTACCTCAATCAACCGAGTCCAATTTTCTGTTTTATTAAAAAATTTATGAACTCGTTCTTTGAATATTTTGTTCATTAGATACATTGGCTATGAATTTTGTGTTAATGTTTTTTTAGCTTTTTGTGCATACATTTTTCTCGAAACTGTGCTGAAGTAAGTTTATAGGCTTACCGCCTCATTACAGGATAACATAATGAACATAAGAAATAGCTTATAGGTATTCACTATACAGCATAGTAATCTAGGCAAGATTAATAGATCAAAAAACAAATACAAAAACTAGACTGAACTTAAATGAAGAACTTAAGTTTAAGAAGAAGGGAAGTTACAAATTGTTGCTCGAGTTGTTAACCTCTGAATGTAGACCAAGTCTAAACTTATCCAAGTTGCTTTCAGAAATATCGAGGTTGTTCAAGTTGTTATAGCTACGAGTCATTTCAAAGACAGGAGAGTGTGCGTGAGGAAGTGAATTAGTAGGAGGAGAGTAAAACGTTAAGGGATCTCCCAACGCTAGGCGGGGGACATTAAAGGATAGGAATTGGATGAGGGTGGGATTGCGAATAATATTATTAATGTGTCTACCGCAAGGTTCTTCTCTGGGACTACAATATAAACGTTGTATCAGATGCTTGTTTACAGGAAGCTATGAAGTCACAAGATCGAACGTATCTATCACTGGAAGTGTGTACCTCAATCAACCGAGTCCAATTTTCTGTTTTATTAAAAAATTTATGAACTCGTTCTTTGAATATTTTGTTCATTAGATACATTGGCTATGAATTTTGTGTTAATGTTTTTTCAGCTTTTTGTGCATACATTTTTCTCGAAACTGTGCTGAAGTAAGTTTATAGGCAGGCTTACCGCCTCATTACAGGATAATATAATGAACATAAGAAATAGCTTATAGGTATTCACTATACAGCATAATAATCTAGGCAAGATTAATAGATCACAAAACAAATACAAAAACTAGACTAAACTAAGATGAAGAACTTAAGTTTAAGAAGAAGGGAAGTTACAAATTGTTGCTCGAGTTGTTAACCTCTGAATGTACACCAAGTCTAAACTTATCCAAGTTGCTTTCAGAAATATCGAGGTTGTTCAAGTTGTTATAGCTACGAGTCATTTCAAAGACAGGAGAGTGTGCGTGAGGAAGTGAATTAGTCGGAGGAGAGTAAAACGTTAAGGGATTTCCCAACGCTGGGCGGGGGACATTAAAGGATAGGAATTTGATGAGGGTGGGATTGCGAATAATATTATTAATGTGTCTACCGCAAGGTTCTTCTCTGGGACTACAATATAAACGTTGTATCAGATGCTTGTTTACAGGAAGCTATGAAGTCACAAGATCGAACGTATCTATCACTGGAAGTGTGTACCTCAATCAACCGAGTCCAATTTTCTGTTTTATTAAAAAATTTATGAACTCGTTCTTTGAATATTTTGTTCATTAGATACATTGGCTATGAATTTTGTGTTAATGTTTTTTCAGCTTTTTGTGCATACATTTTTCTCGAAACTGTGCTGAAGTAAGTTTATAGGCAGGCTTACCGCCTCATTACAGGATAATATAATGAACATAAGAAATAGCTTATAGGTATTCACTATACAGCATAATAATCTAGGCAAGATTAATAGATCAAAAAACAAATACAAAAACTAGACTGAACTTAAATGAAGAACTTAAGTTTAAGAAGAAGGGAAGTTACAAATTGTTGCTCGAGTTGTTAACCTCTGAATGTAGACCAAGTCTAAACTTATCCAAGTTGCTTTCAGAAATATCGAGGTTGTTCAAGTTGTTATAGCTACGAGTCATTTCAAAGACAGGAGAGTGTGCGTGAGGAAGTGAATTAGTCGGAGGAGAGTAAAACGTTAAGGGATTTCCCAACGCTGGGCGGGGGACATTAAAGGATAGGAATTTGATGAGGGTGGGATTGCGAATAATATTATTAATGTGTCTACCGCAAGGTTCTTCTCTGGGACTACAATATAAACGTTGTATCAGATGCTTGTTTACAGGAAGCTATGAAGTCACAAGATCGAACGTATCTATCACTGGAAGTGTGTACCTCAATCAACCGAGTCCAATTTTCTGTTTTATTAAAAAATTTATGAACTCGTTCTTTGAATATTTTGTTCATTAGATACATTGGCTATGAATTTTGTGTTAATGTTTTTTCAGCTTTTTGTGCATACATTTTTCTCGAAACTGTGCTGAAGTAAGTTTATAGGCAGGCTTACCGCCTCATTACAGGATAATATAATGAACATAAGAAATAGCTTATAGGTATTCACTATACAGCATAATAATCTAGGCAAGATTAATAGATCACAAAACAAATACAAAAACTAGACTAAACTAAGATGAAGAACTTAAGTTTAAGAAGAAGGGAAGTTACAAATTGTTGCTCGAGTTGTTAACCTCTGAATGTACACCAAGTCTAAACTTATCCAAGTTGCTTTCAGAAATATCGAGGTTGTTCAAGTTGTTATAGCTACGAGTCATTTCAAAGACAGGAGAGTGTGCGTGAGGAAGTGAATTAGTCGGAGGAGAGTAAAACGTTAAGGGATTTCCCAACGCTGGGCGGGGGACATTAAAGGATAGGAATTTGATGAGGGTGGGATTGCGAATAATATTATTAATGTGTCTACCGCAAGGTTCTTCTCTGGGACTACAATATAAACGTTGTATCAGATGCTTGTTTACAGGAAGCTATGAAGTCACAAGATCGAACGTATCTATCACTGGAAGTGTGTACCTCAATCAACCGAGTCCAATTTTCTGTTTTATTAAAAAATTTATGAACTCGTTCTTTGAATATTTTGTTCATTAGATACATTGGCTATGAATTTTGTGTTAATGTTTTTTCAGCTTTTTGTGCATACATTTTTCTCGAAACTGTGCTGAAGTAAGTTTATAGGCAGGCTTACCGCCTCATTACAGGATAATATAATGAACATAAGAAATAGCTTATAGGTATTCACTATACAGCATAATAATCTAGGCAAGATTAATAGATCAAAAAACAAATACAAAAACTAGACTGAACTTAAATGAAGAACTTAAGTTTAAGAAGAAGGGAAGTTACAAATTGTTGCTCGAGTTGTTAACCTCTGAATGTAGACCAAGTCTAAACTTATCCAAGTTGCTTTCAGAAATATCGAGGTTGTTCAAGTTGTTATAGCTACGAGTCATTTCAAAGACAGGAGAGTGTGCGTGAGGAAGTGAATTAGTCGGAGGAGAGTAAAACGTTAAGGGATTTCCCAACGCTGGGCGGGGGACATTAAAGGATAGGAATTTGATGAGGGTGGGATTGCGAATAATATTATTAATGTGTCTACCGCAAGGTTCTTCTCTGGGACTACAATATAAACGTTGTATCAGATGCTTGTTTACAGGAAGCTATGAAGTCACAAGATCGAACGTATCTATCACTGGAAGTGTGTACCTCAATCAACCGAGTCCAATTTTCTGTTTTATTAAAAAATTTATGAACTCGTTCTTTGAATATTTTGTTCATTAGATACATTGGCTATGAATTTTGTGTTAATGTTTTTTCAGCTTTTTGTGCATACATTTTTCTCGAAACTGTGCTGAAGTAAGTTTATAGGCAGGCTTACCGCCTCATTACAGGATAATATAATGAACATAAGAAATAGCTTATAGGTATTCACTATACAGCATAATAATCTAGGCAAGATTAATAGATCACAAAACAAATACAAAAACTAGACTAAACTAAGATGAAGAACTTAAGTTTAAGAAGAAGGGAAGTTACAAATTGTTGCTCGAGTTGTTAACCTCTGAATGTAGACCAAGTCTAAACTTATCCAAGTTGCTTTCAGAAATATCGAGGTTGTTCAAGTTGTTATAGCTACGAGTCATTTCAAAGACAGGAGAGTGTGCGTGAGGAAGTGAATTAGTCGGAGGAGAGTAAAACGTTAAGGGATTTCCCAACGCTGGGCGGGGGACATTAAAGGATAGGAATTTGATGAGGGTGGGATTGCGAATAATATTATTAATGTGTCTACCGCAAGGTTCTTCTCTGGGACTACAATATAAACGTTGTATCAGATGCTTGTTTACAGGAAGCTATGAAGTCACAAGATCGAACGTATCTATCACTGGAAGTGTGTACCTCAATCAACCGAGTCCAATTTTCTGTTTTATTAAAAAATTTATGAACTCGTTCTTTGAATATTTTGTTCATTAGATACATTGGCTATGAATTTTGTGTTAATGTTTTTTCAGCTTTTTGTGCATACATTTTTCTCGAAACTGTGCTGAAGTAAGTTTATAGGCAGGCTTACCGCCTCATTACAGGATAATATAATGAACATAAGAAATAGCTTATAGGTATTCACTATACAGCATAATAATCTAGGCAAGATTAATAGATCACAAAACAAATACAAAAACTAGACTAAACTAAGATGAAGAACTTAAGTTTAAGAAGAAGGGAAGTTACAAATTGTTGCTCGAGTTGTTAACCTCTGAATGTACACCAAGTCTAAACTTATCCAAGTTGCTTTCAGAAATATCGAGGTTGTTCAAGTTGTTATAGCTACGAGTCATTTCAAAGACAGGAGAGTGTGCGTGAGGAAGTGAATTAGTCGGAGGAGAGTAAAACGTTAAGGGATTTCCCAACGCTAGGCGGGGGACATTAAAGGATAGGAATTGGATGAGGGTGGGATTGCGAATAATATTATTAATGTGTCTACCGCAAGGTTCTTCTCTGGGACTACAATATAAACGTTGTATCAGATGCTTGTTTACAGGAAGCAATGAAGTCACAAGATCGAACGTATCTATCACTGGAAGTGTGTACCTCAATCAACCGAGTCCAATTTCAGTACAATGTTTAGGACCAGAAGAAACAACGTTCTCGGCTGAAGCAGAGAATTTGTTACAGTTTATAGAACGTGTTAAAAAAGGGAGAAAGGCTATTTGGTTCAATGTCGTATGATTAGTTTCACCTTACCAGCGGGCTGAAAAATTAGGTGAAGCCAATAACTTCTCAGCGACTTGGCTATGTTTCAGTACTAGTCATTGTCAACTGTCCTTGAAGATTTACTAACTCGAATTGTTGAGGACGATTTTTTCAAAGACTAGTCTATCTCATGTTACTCCTTCAAAATGAGGTGTTTGATATAGTCCTCAGAAAACCTTTTTATTTGTTGGATAAACTGATAATTAAACTTTTTTCATTCTAAATTGTTAATAAGTAGTGTATGAATGGATGTGCTTCTTATAATACACGTTATTTTTAGTTCAGGCGTAAGCCCAGAAGCACTCAGCCATTTTGTCCCACCCTTCCCAATGATTCCAGCTTTCCAAGTAGAAGCCTTAAACTATTATGATATTGCAAGGATGACTCTTTCGAGCGAGGCTTTCATGACACGAACATGAATTCAATTGGACGTTCAAAGAAATTCAGGAATCAAGCTGTGCTACAATTGTGTAGAGCGAACCATCATTTATCAGAATTCCTGAAGAAATGTCAGTTCCAAAAATTAAGTTATACTTTTTTATTGTTCCTATCCGTACAAAGCGATTAAAAAGAAAAACAAACTTCATAAACACACTAGTTTCAGGGGTAGTATTTCCGCTAGGAAAATTCTGTAGTTGCGTCTTTCCAATGAAAAGTTTATCAACTGTAGGAAATATAGACGATCCATTTGACCCTTCATGAACGTTTGACAGCTTCTACCATCCTTACTTTTACATAAGTTGAAATACTGGTTTGGATTATGTCATGCAACCATAAAGTATAAAAAGATATGTGTGGTAATCAAAGACTGGCCCAACGGTTGCCAGCTGATTATTTAGGTTCGTCCTAGGATTTAGTTGTAGACTTGATATAATGGCATTATCTCTGGAGATAACAGAGTCCGGGATCATACAGGAGAATCACACACATAAATATAAAATGTGATGTATCTGTAGTATTTACAATAGCCACTATATTGCACTGTGATTTATTGTAACTTAGGCTATTAATTGGTATAATTTACAGGTATAGGCAAGTTAATTACTACCTATCTAATCGCTTCTATTATCACTCCGTTAAAATACATAATTTAATACTCTCTTATTACTCTTACTTCTTTTCAACTTTTTCAATTACCTTATCGATGACTATATGGATCTTATCTCAAGCACAATCCAAACCCCTTTTTGATATGTTTTCCCTAGTTATATGATAGTTGCAAGGATTTGCCCGTGTATAACAATGACCGGCAATGAGTAATATACAATCATTGATCTTGTGACTGCATACTACAACATACCAATATAGTAAGAATGTATATCGTACGTGCCTTAGTTCAAGATCACGTATATTTATAATATATTACACTCTTACTACGGAAATTGGAATGATTGAAATAAGGTATACACGTATGTATGGGATTAAGGTAAATTAAGTATATGAATATTATAATTCCTTATTTCATCTATATTTTCTTTGCCGTTGTATTTATTTATTTAATTTGTTTTCCCTAATTAATACACATAGATTATAAAACCATCTTTACTAGTTCCAGAATTTAGATTCCATCATCAGAAGATATTCTCTCTACAAAAATACATACTGTTTAATATGACTTGTGTTTACATTTAGGTTACTACTTTAAAATCGTGAAAATACAAGCACTTGTATATATAAATATAAATTTTGAGCAATGATTATTCTAGCATGCACTATTTTCACTTGTACATACCTATAAAAACATTTACACCACTAATTAACCTAATCTACTGGTACATAAATCAGTTCAACTATCTCTGTTAACTTTTATAATTCGGTCTTAAATGATATGATTTATTAACCGTTGCGTTTTTGCACTATTTCACAGGATAATCTCAAACTACCATCTGTTATGATTTTATGTTGTTTTAAAATTTTATGTCATATTATAAATATTTTCTAGCTTTTTGATGTCTGATCGGTCATTAATACTATTTTTTTGTTTATTTATGTGTAACATCTCAAGTACTTCTCTGACTTTTTCGTTGTGTTCTACTGTTAAGATTCTTATAATCGTTTAAATTGAACGTATGTTTAGTTTGTGTTTTGTGTTCTTTTAACGCTGTTACATTTTTCGAATATTTATGACCTTTCATTCTTTCCGAAATATATTGTGATGACTGTCCGATATATTTAGATGGACACTGAGAACATGATACTCCATAAACACTATGTGTTATTTCATGTTTGGGTATTTTAGCTTTTAATTGAGTGAAAATTGGCTTTAAATTGTTTGTACTTCTGTGTGCTACTGTAATATTATATTTATTCAAAGTTTTATTAATCTCTTCTGATAAGTCTTTTACCTATGGAATTGGAATATATTTATTATTTTTGCTATTATTATTTTCTTTATTCATGTCTTCTGTATTATTATAAAATTTATGAACTCGTTCTTTGAATATTTTGTTCATTAGATACATTGAATATGAATTTTGTATTAATGTTTTTTTAGCTTTTAGCATACATTTTTCTCGAAACTGTGCTGAAGTAAGTTTATAGGCAAGCTTACCGCCTCATTACAGGATAACATAATGAAGATAAGAAATAGTTTATAGGTATTCACTATACAGCATAATAATCTAGGCAAGATTGATATATCAAAAAACCAATACAAAAACTGTACTAAACTAAAATGAAGAACATAAGTTTAAGAAGAAGGGGAGTTACAAATTGTTGCCCGAATTGTTAAGCTCTAAATGTAGACCAAGTCTAAACTCATCCAAGTTGCTTTCAAAAATATCGAGGTTGTTCAAGTTGTTATAGCTACGAGTCACTTCAAAGACAGGAGAGTGTGCGTGAGGGAGTGAATTAGTAGGAGGAGAATAAAACGTTAAGGGATTTCTCTACAATAGGCGGGAGACATTAAAGTGAAGGAATTTGATGAGGGTGGGATTGCGAATAATATTATTAATTTGTCTACCGCAAGGTTCTTCTCTGGGACTACAATATCGGTGTATCAGATCCTTGTATACAGAAAGCTGTGAAGTTACAAGATCCAACATATCTGTTTCCCAGTATGCAGGATAATAATGAATGCAGAATAATAATTTTTAGTCGAATACACAAGCATTTTGCAAGCTCCGGATTGCTTCTAATCTCTCTCAAATTCAGCGTTATTCTCCTCCGAAGTCAACTTCAGAGTATTTTGTTTTTCTGTAATTTCACTACACGAGAGGAGAACCTATAAGATTCAGAGAATATTGTGTGAGCCAGAGGTTGAATGTTGGGAGAGGAAATAAGCATTCGAATTTTTCCTGAAGGCATAAGAATTTGATGAGGGTGGGATCGCGAATAATGTTATTAATTTGTCTACAGCAAGGTTACTTTCTGGGACTGCTTATATTGATATACAATATAAACGATGTATCAGATGCTTGTTACCAGATCGAATGTATCTGTTTTCCAGTGTACAAGATAATGATGAATTCACACTCATTGCGCAAGCTTCGGATTGCTTCTAATCTCAAATTCAGCGTTATTCTCCACCGAAGTCAACACGGAGAAACCTTCAGTATATTTTTCAGTATATTTTTCTTTTCTATAATTTGACTATATGAGGGGGAAACCTATAATGTTCGAAGAACATCGTGTGAGCCAACGTTGAAATGTTGGGAGAGGAGATAGGTATTCGAATTTTGGGAAGATCTAACTAGACAAAAAGTTCCACAACTTCTCCATTCGATAGATAAATGAAGTCTGGTAGGAAAAAGTTCAGCAGGTCTCGAACTTGACGATGCAGGGGTGACTAACTTAAGCTCATCTAGTTCGCCTACCCCTGGAACCTCTCGTGTTGGAGTAACAGACATGATTTCGAACACCGACCATGGAAATATCCATGAAAAAGGGAGAGATCGCCCACATTTCATTCGAAATATATCATTTTCTTTCGATATACTTCTCATAAACAAAGGAAATTGAGAAGAATCCAGTATGAATGTTTCCTCAATAACTGAATGGGAGGGCGAGCCAAAAGTCGAATACCAGCTTTTCTCAATTTTTTTTAATGAATCACCCTGTATTTTATTTTAAAAAGTGCTTTCATTTTATTAAGGTACCTACAATTATTAACTTCCGAGATATTCCCAATTTATTAGCAAATAATTGTTTCCTATTTCATTATTTCTGAATAAAAATTTGTCTCACTGCCATTTTTTTACGGCTAGCTAGCTAATGATAAAAAATTTCTGAATACTTATCTCTTCGTTATTGAATATCTCAGAAATCAATGATTTCAGGTAAAGGGAGTGCTTGATAAAAATGAAAGCACGTAATAAGTCTTTTCACTTCCTACACAAAATACAGGAGGGATATTCATTGAAAAAAATTGAGAAAACCTGGTGTTCGACTTTTAGCTCGCCTGCTATTCAGTTGTTGCAATATTTAAAAAACAGTAATTTGTCATAAAAACTGAACCAATGTCAAAACCTAATGCCTGCAAAAAATTCAGGACAGGTTATTTTATTTGAAGCTTTGAACTCACAACGATTTTCATCCACAATTGGACATAAATCCCGAAATATACCATACAATTAGAAGAAACCCTATATTCTAAGTATGAGGAAGAAGAGCATGATCTAAATTCGGACTGATATATAAGAAGTATCATTAAAAAAATGTGTATCGAACTTCAACACACTAATGCCTTTATCGTTTTGTTAATTAAATTTTAAAGGTATTATTTGAGATGAAAATAAAAAAGAACGTTAGGCAGAAACGCTTTGGAATATTTATACAAATTTTTATTCATTTATTAATTATAATTAAATTTTATATTTTTATTATTAGATTGAACTATTTATTAATATTATTTAATTAGTTTATTCATTTTATTAATAAAATTTTATGTTTAGTTTTTATCCAATTAAAATAAAGTTTTATTAAAATAAGAAATTATTTTTTTTCAGCATTTTAATATGAAATTTAAAAACTTTATTTATGAATAATTAACTAAAAATTAAAATATTCATATATTTGATAAAAATGTGGCTTCTTTAATATTTACTAGTATATTTTAGATATTTGAAAATAAATGGAATGTTTATTTATTTACAAACAAAATTTTATTGAAGTAATAATTTTTCATCTTCATCATTTCTTAAATGAAACTTTAAAGGTATATTTTTGTAATTTTTTATAAGTAATTTAAAAAAACCATAAGTATTTATTATGGTTTTTGAACATGACAAATTTTAAACTAATTTGTGGGGAACTATTATTAATTTTTATTTTATTCTAGAAATGTTCTAGAGAGGTCAATGAATTCGTATAAGTACGACAAAAGCTGTATTACGTAACTTGATTGATACTCTAATTGGGGAGATTGTTCTCAGCTAACCGTTCTTCATTTCATCCCTTAATAAATTATGAACTATTGATTTTGGGTCATAATATCAGCGTTTTCATTGTAAAGAACCTATAATTCACTACCCTATATTTCGAAGGAACCTGAACGATTTCCGTGAACACTATCGTATACAAAGCAGATCTCAACAGTGATTTGGAATAACATGTTCAAACTAAGACTTCCATTTCCAGAATCATGTTATTCAAAAGAACATATTTAGCATGAATATTATATATACATACATGGATAGCGCATCAGGGATTTTCATTGACTCCAACATATGGAACAGCTGACAAGTGGCAAAACATCGTTCTAACCATAAGAGTACATGTTACTATAATCTATCATATTATGTTGTTTTCAATTGAAAATAGCAATATTTTGATACACAAAACTTCTTCAGTGCTTTGTTTCTCAGTTGTGATTAGTTGTTTGGCTTTTACTTTTATTTTATCAAATGATATTGTGTAATAACTCTTCGACGACAATAAGGTTATAATAGTGAAGTGTGTGATTAATTAGTCTTCCAGTGGTAGTAGATACTTAATTGACAATAATTTAATTAAAACGTAGACGTTAGAAGTACAATTTTAATCTTCTATTCACAATCGAAAATAGAAACTAATAGTGTAATAATTACTGTTCATTTCAGTTTTCCTTCAGATGAAAATTGAAACAAAAATGGCCAATAGCAATGAAGAGAATAAACTTCGTGCCCAACAAGAATTATCATCTTTGTAGTGAACACTTTACAGAAAATGGTTTCGTGTATTCATTTGGAAAGAAATCAGTAAAAGACCATGTAGTTCCTCCTAGTATTTTAAATTTTCAGGGGAATGTCTTTAAACGTAAAGTGAAACCCAGAGAACTTAGAAATCAGTAAACAATATGAATTTGTCATAATTTTAGCTGGGTATATGTTGTTATTATTATGTTTTTACTAGTGATGATGCAAACGTTGTTGTTGTGAGGGCACCTCATTTAGGATCAATGAAGAACAACCTGTAAATGAACCAGAAAGGTGGTTGATTATATACTCAGTAGATTTATAACATTTTGATACCATCTTTTCTGTCCTATACCGTCATGCCGTAACATGAACATAATTTTTCAAATTGCGAAGCAATAATAGTAATCCATTACTTGACTACGAGGAATCATAGAATGAATGCAAAGGTAAAAAAAATCTGAAAAATTTACCAAAACATGTGAAGGATAGGCAGGACATTTCAGAACAATGTTTACTTTTATTCCCGAAGAATTTGTATTTTTAACAGTAACAGTACATAATATTATATAATAATGTTCCTCTGTTGGTAAAATTTTAGTTTAAAATTGAGGTGACCTATAATCTAATTTGTAACTATAAACATCAATGCTGTGAACTAAAACCCTGCTTATATTACTTTTACCTTCTTTAGAAACTGGAATATTTTGCTAATGTTTATTATTATAACACAAAAGATAAGCTAGCGATATGGCATCTGCGACTGACCACAATACCAGAAGTTCACCACTTTATAACAATTACTGTTCATTTATGCAATTTCCAGTTCTTCTTCTTTATATTTAGCATCTTGAGGCACAATCGGATTTGATCTCGGCTCAGGAAAAATCCAGGTTTGGGTTATATGGTAGCAGAATTAGATTAATAATTTTGATAAATGACATACTTCTTTTTTTTTCGAACCACTCCAAGAAATAGTTATATTATTTCTGTCTAATTATTTAAGCATTTTGATATTTATAGATATATTTCTTCTATAGCTTAATTAATTTTGAATATGTATATGTTACTTGTCTTCCATATTATAACCAAATCTTCACGACATTATGAAAGATGTTGTTTTATTTATTAGGTCATGTATGCTAATGATTCTGTAGTTGAATATATATATTAATTAATAATTGAAGCGGTTGATAACTGAATATGTCATTTAACGTGAGGTAGTGTTATTTCAGTTAATTACCAACTACAGTTTTCCATTGATGAAATACTGAATAAGTTGCATATGGGTGCTTCATGGAAATATGACTAAATTTAAAATGAGCGATATTTAATTCTATATCTTTAATGTAATTTTGTACATAATACTATTATGTATTGTTGCTGAATCATAAAAACCGATCAAATAGGATTAAAACTTGATAATTCATGAAATTCGTAAAGTGCTCCATATAAAACAATGTAAATTATGCACGTTCTTGCCACTTGTCACGTGGTCAGAATGATCTTCATCTCTGTCTAATACCTGGCTGAAATAGATATTCTGTTTCTCTTACATGTTGGAGTCATCGACTGAACAGAGGTTTGTATAACATGCGCTATCCATATATGTATATATAATATCTATGATATTTAGGTACGATTTACCATTTACGAGGTATTGAAAGGGTATAGGTAATCCATTTGCATAGAGGCAATCGAATGCACATTGTAGAATGGCGGTGATGATTGGTTAATTGAAAATTAAATAGTATTGGTGGTACGTGGCTGTACAGAAGATCACATCAGATGTGTTTTGTGTCACCAGTCATTCGTTTAACCTGTGGTCTGTCGCGCTACGTTTATGGGGTATCATTAAAAACTTATATTGTTGAGGTTGTATCTTCAAATTCCAGTTCAGTACAAGATAATCTGGAATGAGGCTTTGATGCATAGAATAAGAACGCAGTTATTACTATCATTAAGCCTCGTACGACCATCTGGAGGTTAAATCAAAGAGTTATACCTACCTGGTGACATAAGAAGCGTAAGGGACGACTCGGCTATGGATTTAAACTGACACTAAAACTGATATTCAATAAACTTGCAAAGCTCTTGATGTATATTAGGAAATTTATCATGATGTCAGTTACTGTGTTATATCCTCAGTATTATAGTGTATAATATCTTTAATGTGAACGCTTGTATTAATTCGTGCAATGCAAAACCAAAACATTCTGCTGAAAGCTTTTCGATATAAAGATATAGAAAAAGAACGAGGACTAACAAAGGGATTTCCTCCTCTTTCAGTGGTTGCATATCGAGTTTTAATTTGTTCTTGGTTTTGCAAATAATGAATCTGTCATAAAAAAATGTATTCATTTGAAATTCGAAGCAACATTTAAAAAAAGTAGTACATTAATTCAATCGTTTACTGATTTTTTTTACAATATTTTTTTACCGACTGTTTATACCAATCAACAAATAACAACTCGTTAAATGGGTCGACTTAGGTTGAATCCGGCATCCATTAATTGCCTTTCTTTTCCAGATTTTTTTGAGGTTTACGTAAACTGAGTCCCAGGTTTGTACCTGATGCTTGTCAGGTTAGATAATTAGCATCCAATCTCTGCTACCTAAGCCAACCTTCCGTTTGTGCGCAAGTATTTGAACAAAAACCAACAATGATTGTTTATTGTACCCCCTTTGTTTCTAACCTGAACTAACCTAACATTGTTGAAATAGAATGCAAATATTGTAATCGCGCTAATCTTAACACTCTCAGAATAACCAATAATGATTGTTCATTGTACCCCCTTTGTTTGTAATATAACCTAATCTAAGTTTACCTAATCTAACCTAATCTACTAACATAACTTTGTTGATATAGGATGCAAATATTGTAATCGCGCTAATATTAACACTCTTATAATAACCAATAATGATTGTTTATTGTACCCCCTTTGTTTCTAACTCAATCTACTAACCTAAAATACGAATTGTAATAGCGCTAATCTTAACACTCTCATAATAACCAATAACGATTGTTTATTCCGCCCCTTTGTTTGTAATCTAACACAACCTGACCTAACTTCGTTGATATATAATGCAAATATTGTAATAGCGCTAAACTTAACACTCTTATAATAACCAATAATGATTGTTTATTGAACCCCCTTTGTTTCTAACCTAACATAACCTAATCTACTAACCTGGAATACAAATATTGTAATCGCGCTGATCTTAACACTCCTGATGATTAATAATGATTGTTTATTGCACCCCTTTGTTTCTAATCTAACCTAACCTATTTTTGTTGATATAGAATGCAGATTTTGTAATCGCGCTGATCTTAACACTCTTATAATAACCAATAATGGTTGTGTATTATTCCCCTTTTGTTTCTAACCTAACCTAACCCTACCTAATCTACCAACATAGAATACGAATATTGTAATCGTGCTAATCTTAACACTCTCATAATAACCAATAATGATAGTTTATTGTACCCTTTAGTTTCTAACCTAACCTAACCTAACCTAATCTATTAACCTAGAACACAGATATTGTAATCGAGCTAATCTTAACACTCTTATGATAACCAATAATGATTGTTTATTGTGCCCCTTTTGTTACTAACCTAACGTAACCTAACCTAATCTACCAACATAGAATTCGGATATTGTAATCGTGCCAATATTAACACTCTCATAATAACAAATAATGATAGTTTATTGTACCCCCTTTGTTTCTAACCTAACCTAACTTTGTTGATATAGAATGCAAATATGGTAATCGTGCTAATCTTAACACTCTTATAATAACCAATAATGATTCTTTATTATACCTACCCTTTTGTTTCTAACCTAACCTAACCTAATCTATTAACCTAGAATACAAATATTGTAATGGAGCTTATCTTGCACTCTCATAATAACCAATATTGATTTTTTATTGTACTCCCTTTGTTTGTAATCTAACCTACAATTTACGTAGTATGATTTTATCAATTTACGTAGGAATATGGCAATGGCACTAATTTACTTTTTACGCGTAAAATATTAGGCTAGAGTATACATATTTTATAATTTTATCACTACTGCTAAAATAAGAATAAGTATGTAAAGCATTATACTAGATGCATTTGTTAAATAATATATTCAAGTTCTGGCACATACAGAATATTATATATATTAACCAGATTGTTGCTGTGCATGATTTATGATGACGAGATAATTTCTAACAAGTCAGCTCTGATCTGACTGTGTGATTTATGGATCCCCTTTTGCATAAATGAATTGCGTGTGTAGCGGTCAATATGAAAGAGGGTTAGTACCGAAAAGGTTCAGAAAGGGATGCATGACCCGAAGGCATATGGTCTCTCCGTAGCGGTTATAGAAGAGCTTTCCTGTTCACTTCTTAGGTACAGAAAGTCTTTGAGCTGACTCACTTCAACTACGGTCTAATTAAGTAAAGAAGTGCCCTCCATCTCGCCGAAGCATTCTGTTTATAAGCGTTCAGCCAGCAATTTAGGTAACAAAAAAGTTTCCCTCAGTGATATTCAATTACTTTGGATTTTATTAGAATCATTCCAGGGTTTATCAAGCTATTTCATTCGTTTATTGGGATTTATTCAAATACCGATACAGGTGGACCGAAGCTTACTGGATGGCAACATTATTAAAATTCAGAGTTCCTGTTATTTTCATGATCATGTATTAAGTTATAGCATAATACACGAATGTTACAGGAGTTTTGAGGTCATTTGGACTAGTTCTTGATAAATATCTCTGAACGTTCATAGGTCATACAGGTACCATTAATGAATTGAAGACTTAGACTATTCTAGCTAGTGATCGAAGGAATATGAGGGTAAAGTCAGTGATTCTCAACTCAACTTACGCTGAGAACCACTTGTGAAAATTTGCAAACTTTGTAAACCATGAATTTAACTGACACCCCCACCCTACACCCAAGCTATTAAATACAAAAACAATTAAGTTTGTCTAGTAGGTCTATGCAGATGAATGAACGAAAACAATTCAAAATGAACTATGATGAACTTCTGCGGGTCAAAAATGTATGATTTTAGGAAAAGGTAGAAAAAAGAAGTTGAATCATACTCTATTTTACTTTGACATTTCATTCAAATGGTCTATAACATATTTTTATAATTCTGAGTTTCATACTGATACCTGCTATCAGGTTGACTTTCGAAAATATCCCATAATATAACATTTTCGCATTTTGTAGAGTAATGCATTCGACTGCATAGCAACCAGTACTACATACAAACATCAGTATCATTTGAAACACAATTTTACCATAAAGGAAAACTTCCGACCTCCCTGCATTAAATAGTTGTTGCTGAATATTTTTTTATTCACCAACATTTCTAAAGGGGCTTTGACCATTTTTTTCATTCACCAAAATTTCTGTAGGGGCTTCTTGGGATTGTCCAAGTTGGAGATTGTTAAATATCCTTTTAGAATTTTTTATTTTATTACCAATGCTTTCTTCCAAGTATCAGTTAGCTACGATTGTGTATCGCCATCCTCCATGCTGTTTAAGAACCTGAATATCAGCGCCAATGTTAGCTAGAAAAGTTGAAGAAGTCTTTCTCAGGCAATGGCCGGTGTAACTTGAAGCATCAGGAAGTTTTAAATATCCCACGATTTCGTGTGTACATTTCCCATGACGAAAAAAGAGGGAAATCGATAGTAAGTACTGAGGCTAAAGTGAATACACGTTTTTTCTCTGTTTTTGTATCGTGTAACGGTACAATCAACATTCTTCCAGAATCTTATATACCATTAGTTGTTAAACTTCATAATTCTATATGCCGACATGCCCCATTCAGCCCAAAAATTAAAACCACTTCATTAACAGAAACGTATCGTTAGGAGCCTTGTTCAAAAACTTTGTAACATTATCCATTCGTAAAACTTTTCGATTTTTTCAAAAAACCGATTACCTTTTTCCTAAAACAAATAATAAAATTAATTCTCAAGGGGCACAATAAGAATCTATACAGATGTTGTCATAGCTCATGAGAAAATCGGCTAATGATCGATTTTCCTAGAGAAGGCTCGAATTTTGTTCTCGAAACCAAAAACGTTCGCTGAACCAAACAGCTTCATTCTTTCAGAGTCCTGTAGCAGCAAATTCAAATTCAAATGAGAGAATTATGTTATCAATATATGCAAGTTCTAATGCAAATTTCGGTAAGGTCATCATAAGCTGGCACCATCCACTCGCGCACGTTCAAGAGTTTTGTGTCACGGTTATGGTACGATTTCATTCAACCATTGGTCCAAATGGACAGAAATAATGAAGATAAATGTTATCAGGCGGTACTGAGAATGTGTATGGAAATACCATTGAAAGCAACTAGTGCTTAGCGGAGAGCGAAACAAGGGCAAGAGTTGACTTCCTCTTGGTGAGGATAAGCTACTCTCGCACTCGTTCTCGACTACGAGAACAAGAACTAGAAATCACCAGTTCTGGCATTAGTTACTCTCGTTCAGACAACAAGTGAATAAACCTCCAATCATCCTCTAAACGCGCTTGATACGTCATAACATGTAAAATCATTGGCTCACGACACAGTCTAGTCCTCTACTCGACAACATCGTCAATCACAATCACAATTAGCAGCAGAACAGTAGTAATAATGGAAGAGTGAAAATTTTCCAATGGAGCTTATATAGAATAATCAGATCATTGATTTAATACGAAGAATGTTGTTACTTCAAAAGTAATGAAGATGGTGCCGGTTTTACAAGAATATATAGTTCCTTAGCAATTCCTACATAGAATTGTTTTGTGTGACTACGATTTGTGTGCATAAATATAGTTATATTTCAAGTTTAGTGTTGGTAATTATAGTCTCCTGGATGTAAGTTGAGCAACTGTCTTCTTCCCAGAAAGGGAGAGGGGCAAGGAAGGTAATTGCCCCCCAGGAAATTTGAAAATTTAGCAGAACAAAACATAGATGGGGTCTAGAATGTCAAACGAATAAGTTCAGTTGCCATAATATCAATTCAGGGAGTTAGTCGATAGCTGCACTCCAAATGTCTTTGCTCATTTGAAATCCATTATACTGATGGGTTCCCCATAATAGAGTACCCATTTTAATATTTGAATTAAATTTTTTTTAGTTAACTAAACAAACTTTTTATTTTACTAAATTACAGCTAACTCTTTGGGATTTATGATAACTTATAAATATTTGGCTAATTTAATTATAACTTTTGAAAATCACGTCTTCTAAATGACCTCCACCAACTTCAACACATTTTTCAATATTAGATAAAAAGTGGTTCATTACACGGCGTAGCAAACCTTCGTCTATTCCTTCAACTTCTACACGAATTTTGACTTTCAGTTCCTCGATTGTACCTGGACGACTCGCAAACACTTTGGCTTTTACATATCCCCACAGGAAAAAATCGGGTGCCGTTAAGTCGGGGGACCTCGAAGGCCAAGGCAAATCTCCGAATCGAGAAGTGAGTCGGCCATTAAACATTTCTCGCAGGACCCTCATTGAGTTTCTGGCGGTATGAGCTATTGCCCCATCTTGTTGGAATAGTAAGGCATTGTTTAGTAATCCTCGTCTATTTAATTCTGGAATGAGAAATGTCTCTAGCATATTAACGTAGCGCTCGGATGTTACTGTTACAGCGCGGTTGATTTCATCCTCAAAAAAATAAGGGCCAATAATACCAAAAGATCCTACACCACACCAGACAACAGCTTTTGGATTATGGAGGTTCTCTGTAAAGATTTCACGAGAATGCCGTTCAAATAAAAATTTGCTTCGTCGGTCATTAAGAGCCTGTGAATTGCTCCTTGATGTAAATTCAAAAATTCTTAACAAAATGCTAACCTTGCTTCTTTATCTTGATTACTAAGGTGTTGTGCCATTTGGTATTTATAGGGATGCAATTTTAAATCCCTTTGAAGAATTCGATCTAAGCTTCCCTTCGATATTCCTAGGATAAGGGTTTGTCGATTAGCAGACCTTTTAGGATTTCGACGTCCGGGCTTCTTCAAATTTTGTACAGAACCATTTTGACGCCAATGACGAACCCATAACTTAACAGTTTTGCGATTTGGCGCGTGACCCCTATTGTTGTTATAAACTGAATCCGGAATACACGCCTAACTTCTTGTATCGAATTGCTTCTTACGTAAGTTTCTACACAAAACACACGTTGTTGGACTGAGTAATTCATGAAAATTCAAACGGATGTTGAAATAATGTCTCAAAGCAAAAAAATTAAATAATTATTGATGAAAACTAACAAACTTCTCGTAGAAAAATGGCATTCCACGAAATTATTAATTTGAAATTTATTTGTGACAGGCGCCTACTTGATTAATAATTTACTTAAATCCCAAAGACTACAGAAGATAATCCCACAGAGAACAACCTCGTTATCTCGTAGGGAATTTATTAATAATATAAAATGGGTAGTCTATTATGGGGAACCCAGTATAACAAAAGAACACTACACTAATATAACACTGTAGAAAAACCATCCAATTTATCACAAACTAGCAGCATAATATAGTATGGTCCACATACTTTCTCAACTTCATCGCCAGCTGAAATTTTCCAAAATGAACTAAATCTTATAAAACCGATAGCAATCAACAATAATTTCGGTCACGATCTGCCAAATAATATGTTCAAATAGAAGGAATATAATACTGCTATTAAAGAAATTGCTATCAAAGAAATGAGAAAAACCTAGGTTAACATATGGAAAATAACAAAGATCCAACTTAATCACAATTTTGTAATCTTAAATGTGGTAACTAGATAACTTAGAACACTCATAAATTAATAAATGTAAGTACAATAATATTTAACTTAATAATCAGGTAGATTTTTCTTATTCTCAGTATTAATCTCTCCCCACGCACAAACAACCTGTCCCAAGCTAATTATTAGATTTTAATCCCATAGTTGTAAACAACATGTATTCTTGTAATCATTTAGTTTGCCTCAAACAATCTGAATTCCTAATCAAGTCAGCCGCCTTGGTCATTATCTGTTCATATATATAGCTAGTAACACCGTTGTATGTTTGAGAAACATTTGTTCACCTGAAGAAGCTACAGTGTTTTCTTTCATTTTTATAATAAAAGTTTATTTGAGAGTTTTCCTTCAGTGTATTATTCTGTGTAGTGTTTATTTGTAATGAATAAGTTTTTCATATTGAATTTTTTTTTTATTATTTTTTTTATAGTTTGGTGGTTTTTATAAATAATGTTTATATTCACTTATATTCTTATATAGCTCGAGTTTTTTAGTTGTGCTCCACCTTACGAAAAATTCTACGGGCGCCTATGTTTGTAATAATATAGCAAATATACACTCATACTCTATGTATGCAAGTTCTATATATTTCTCTTAGTGGTTTGTTTTGAACCGTCATTAAGCCCGAAGAACCCATAATTGAACGAATCATTAATGAAAATCGTAAAATCAGTGTTGAATATTCATTGGCCAATAGCTATCATCATTATTTCAATTTCCAGAGTATACATTAATCAATGGTTGCATTTAATATGATAGAATAGAATAGAATTGAATAGGTCTTATTTCGATTAGGCCATTACGGCGTAGAATAAGTCAATAGTTTACATATATGTTAATAAAATAAATCAATACAACCATATAAAAAAATGAAAAAGCACAAATCACATATTACAAAGTGGAAACCAATAATGATATCCATATAAACACAGTACTCAGACTCAGTTATACTTTTAAATAATTAATTCAATAGGTATGAACATTATTATAGAATGAATAAATCTAAGAGTAATCACAGTTGAGAATATTAAGTGAAGATAATCAATTCAAACTACATGTGTGAACTACATTTTTTGGTACCAACGTGAGATGAGTACTCATTGGTACATAATGATCTCTTTTTCTAGTTTCATCGTAATATTTCTATTTATATTTTTTAAATACTTCCGAATGTTCATTTAAAAATCACGGCGCTTCTAATATATATATACTAGTAAGGGTTAGTTTTTTATTGTCGTTGAATGCATCTCTACAAGATTGTCGGTTTGATTATTGATTGCCTAAAATTGATCTTATAGTCTTTTTTTGTAACTTCAAGATTCTGTCTGCATTACTGCATTCACACTATTTCCCCACAATATTATGCCATAGTTAATCTTTGAATATTTGTATTCATAATAGGCTTCAAACAAGCCTTCAGGGTGGGACAGTTAGAAAGTGTTCTTGAAGTAAAAACAAAACTGGTAAGTTTTGGAGCTAGCTGGTGGACTTGTGCTTTCCAATTCAACTTTGAATCTATTTCTAAACCTAAGAATTTGGTTGGGTTCGTAGAACTAATAATTGTTGTATTACCAACTTCTACTTCTATCAATGATAGTTCCTTAGCTGAAAAAGTTATTATTTTCGTTTTGTCTATATTCAGTTTCATATGTTTATCTGTGAACCACTGTTGCATTTTTAGGATATTGTTCTGAATATCATATTTCAGTTGGTACATAGTGTTACCTTGTATGACCTTCAAGTTGTCATCCGCAAACTGTACAGTTTTACCATTCTTTTGAATTTCGGGAAACTCATTTACATATAATATAAACAGAAGGGGCCTCATCTATTTCACGAAGGATCGTAGCGTTTTGATCAGGGTAATGACAAAATATTTTGACATAGTATATGTCATTTCCAAATCGAAATTTATGTAGAATTTGTGAAAGTGATGTCCAATATGAGTCTATAAAATTAGTAAGACACCAAACTTGCAATTCGCGCTATCATTCATGAAATTTAGAAAAACCTGGAAACAATTTTTCTACCAATTTAATTGGTATCATGATTTTTTCTATTCACATGTTTGGAGGCTGGTTCCCAAACATACGCACTGAAGCTCTTGGATTCTATCCAGAAGAGAGCTATTCGTTCGATTGATGATGTCACACTTACGAGTTCCTTGACCTCTCTAGAATCTCGTAGAAAGGTCGGAGATCTCTCCCTTTTCTATGGATATTTCCATGGTCGGTGTTAATCAGAAATCTCGACTGTTGTTCCATCTCGAGAGTATTCTATTCAAGGCGGACTAGACGAGCTCAAACTAGTCACCCTTCACTGTCAATCTCGAGACCTGCCGAACTTCTTCCTTCCACACTTCGTTTTTTATCGAACGCGAAGTTTTGGAACTCTACCCAGTGAGGTCTTTCTCTATGCCTATAACATTCAAGCTTTCAAGAAAAATAGGAATGTCTATCTCCTCTTCCTACATTCCACTACTGGCTCACACCATGTTCTTCGAACATTATAGTGTAGTCAAAAACATGATCATTTTGTTATTTGCATAGCGGATCAAGAGAAAAAATAGGGTGCTAGTGTACTTCTACCTTATTCGTCCATTATCCATTGTCGAACAAGAATATATCCAGATGAGAAAAAGGTCCCCATAAATATTATCCAACTCGATAAGACTATGATAATAATATATAGATAAGTTTGTTGTGAATATATTTTTATTCATAATATCTCACGTTTAACGAAAACAATGTGTGGAGGGGAGCTCTCTTGAACCAATTTCCGGTTACTTCCCTAACGAAGGAATTCACTAGAACAATCCATATTATGCAAAAATCAAAATAAACGTAAATGTTATGAAATTGAGCGCACATTTGTTCGGAAATAAATAGTATGAGGTAAACAGGTATAAGCAATAGTATCGAATGCATCCAATTATTTCCAGATATTACTACACCAAAATAAAATGAAACTAGAAGACCTCAAAGCTAATTGAACATCTTGGTAAATTGGTCCGACGTATTTATTGAGTCAAGTTCACTATCAGATTTTATACTGGACTTTCTTGCCGTTCCTAATTAAGATTATCTGGAATCAACTGCGGTCGAATCGAAACTATCTTTCCAATCTGATTCACATAAACATCAAGCGTTTTATTCAAAAATAACACACATGTGAGGTTTAATGGGCTAGTCCAGCATGTTGAGTACCAAATAAAAACTACTGGTTTTCTAATTAAAAAGTAAAACAGTATTTTTGACCCATTAAACACAGCCATAAAACCTTAAGAAAATCATAAGATATATCTAACAATTCCTGTTTCGGTAGGTATAGATACACCAAACATTGATATATGACAACTAGCTTCACGCCTATAAATGAATGTTAAAGATTCTATTATGGAAAAAAAAATCAATGTTTAATCAATTAGAATCTCATGGTTGTAGTTTCAATGTTCCATTGTAATGATGAGTCGCATAATTTTAAGAAGAAGACTATTGTATTTTCAATGAATCTTCATTCAGATTGGCTATTACAATATTAATTTAGAATCTAAGTTATTCAACATACAATACAACATGTATAAGTTTACCTTGAGTAATGACATGCAGTTTTGGACTTCCTATTATCCTAGCCAGTTTCCATACGCGAATATTCAATTTCTATATTAGCAATTTTGAAGTAGTTAATAATTTGACAAATTCAAATAACTACTGGGCCTTAATTTGATTGCCACAATTAACAAATTGCATTCGGCACTAAATATGTGGATCTCATGATGATCCCTTGAACTTCGAACAACTTACGATACACGCCCATGAATAATGTAACTCTCTTTGTAATACATATCTAATAATAATACAAATCAAGCATGCTTCTGATCTACATCATTGAACCACAGATCAGGTTTCCTTTCAGAAGCGACACTAGAAGTCCATTGAATTAACATGTAGACTAGTTGATCATAGTAGCGTTTCGGATCAGTAACACCTTGTTGTCAAATGTAATAGTAATTCCCATTATATTAACTCATTCATAGTTGCTACATTGTCAAATTTATGGAAACCAATTCAAATAGGTATTGCACAGAAGATGAGTTTATTTTTTAGTGATTGATAAGTATATTATAGTAGCTGACATTGAATGCACATTATGTATTTTGAGGAAAATACATTTTTACTTGAATTTTTGAACAAATAATGTATGAAATGTTTACTACGAATTCTATATTTTTTATGAAACTTCGATAAATGTAACGATTCTGACTATATTACACATTCACGTCCTCACTTCAAACCAATCATCATACCTTAAAAATATGTAATATTTCAGCAAACAGAATGCCATAATATAAATCCATTGATGCTATAGTAGTTATACAGAGTATTACAGAATGCTGTGAGGAAAATTCAAGAACAGATTCTACATCTAAAAATACGAAAAAAGTTCATATAAGCGTAGGTTCGGAAATGTTCGGTTTTCATGATACCTTTAAGGATTTCTGCCTTTAATAGTTTATTTTACATATATCGAAAATTCCTTGAGATCTTGGGATGAGTTTTGGTACACGCAAATGTATCTATAAAGGTCACGATTACATATACAACATTGTTTTCTAAAGCATTTACATCAGTGGCGTTCTTTCTGGCAGACCTTTATATCTAGCGAAAAATACTACGGCACAGGTTTTTCCGAAAATTATAATCGCTTTCTTGAAGTCCGTTTAATTTTGCTCAAAAAGTGCCTTGTTGACTTTTTTGTTCTGACGCACCGTTTTCGAAATAAAAACTATTTTATTAATCAGTACAATAAGTTGTTTTCAGAATCGTAATTGAGAAATAGTAATAATGAATCTTCATTCAGATTGGCTATTACAATATTAATTTAGAATCTGAGTTATTCAACATACAATACAACATGTATAAGTTTACCTTGAGTAATGACATGCAGTTTTGGACTTCCTATTATCCTAGCCAGTTTCCATACGCGAATATTCAATTTCTATATTAGCAATTTTGAAGTAGTTAATAATTTGACAAATTCAAATAACTACTGGGCCTTAATTTAATTGCCACAATTAACAAATTGCATTCGGTACTAAATATGTGGATCTCATGATGATCCCTTGAACTTCGAACAACTTACGATACACGCCCATGAATAATGTAACTCTCTTTGTAATACATATCTAATAATAATACAAATCAAGCATGCTTCTGATCTACATCATTGAACCACAGATCAGGTTTCCTTTCAGAAGCGACACTAGAAGTCCATTGAATTAACATGTAGACTAGTTGATCATAGTAGCGTTTCGGATCAGTAACACCTTGTTGTCAAATGTAATAGTAATTCCCATTATATTAACTCATTCATAGTTGCTACATTGTCAAATTTATGGAAACCAATTCAAATAGGTATTGCACAGAAGATGAGTTTATTTTTTAGTGATTGATAAGTATATTATAGTAGCTGACATTGAATGCACATTATGTATTTTGAGGAAAATACATTTTTACTTGAATTTTTGAACAAATAATGTATGAAATGTTTACTACGAATTCTATATTTTTTATGAAACTTCGATAAATGTAACGATTCTGACTATATTACACATTCACGTCCTCACTTCAAACCAATCATCATACCTTAAAAATATGTAATATTTCAGCAAACAGAATGCCATAATATAAATCCATTGATGCTATAGTAGTTATACAGAGTATTACAGAATGCTGTGAGGAAAATTCAAGAACAGATTCTACATCTAAAAATACGAAAAAAGTTCATATAAGCGTAGGTTCGGAAATGTTCGGTTTTCATGATACCTTTAAGGATTTCTGCCTTTAATAGTTTATTTTACATATATCGAAAATTCCTTGAGATCTTGGGATGAGTTTTGGTACACGCAAATGTATCTATAAAGGTCACGATTACATATACAACATTGTTTTCTAAAGCATTTACATCAGTGGCGTTCTTTCTGGCAGACCTTTATATCTAGCGAAAAATACTACGGCACAGGTTTTTCCGAAAATTATAATCGCTTTCTTGAAGTCCGTTTAATTTTGCTCAAAAAGTGCCTTGTTGACTTTTTTGTTCTGACGCACCGTTTTCGAAATAAAAACTATTTTATTAATCAGTACAATAAGTTGTTTTCAGAATCGTAATTGAAAAATAGTAATAATGAATCTTCATTCAGATTGGCTATTACAATATTAATTTAGAATCTGAGTTATTCAACATACAATACAACATGTATAAGTTTACCTTGAGTAATGACATGCAGTTTTGGACTTCCTATTATCCTAGCCAGTTTCCATACGCGAATATTCAATTTCTATATTAGCAATTTTGAAGTAGTTAATAATTTGACAAATTCAAATAACTACTGGGCCTTAATTTAATTGCCACAATTAACAAATTGCATTCGGCACTAAATATGTGGATCTCATGATGATCCCTTGAACTTCGAACAACTTACGATACACGCCCATGAATAATGTAACTCTCTTTGTAATACATATCTAATAATAATACAAATCAAGCATGCTTCTGATCTACATCATTGAACCACAGATCAGGTTTCCTTTCAGAAGCGACACTAGAAGTCCATTGAATTAACATGTAGACTAGTTGATCATAGTAGCGTTTCGGATCAGTAACACCTTGTTGTCAAATGTAATAGTAATTCCCATTATATTAACTCATTCATAGTTGCTACATTGTCAAATTTATGGAAACCAATTCAAATAGGTATTGCACAGAAGATGAGTTTATTTTTTAGTGATTGATAAGTATATTATAGTAGCTGACATTGAATGCACATTATGTATTTTGAGGAAAATACATTTTTACTTGAATTTTTGAACAAATAATGTATGAAATGTTTACTACGAATTCTATATTTTTTATGAAACTTCGATAAATGTAACGATTCTGACTATATTACACATTCACGTCCTCACTTCAAACCAATCATCATACCTTAAAAATATGTAATATTTCAGCAAACAGAATGCCATAATATAAATCCATTGATGCTATAGTAGTTATACAGAGTATTACAGAATGCTGTGAGGAAAATTCAAGAACAGATTCTACATCTAAAAATACGAAAAAAAGTTCATATAAGCGTAGGTTCGGAAATGTTCGGTTTTCATGATACCTTTAAGGATTTCTGCCTTTAATAGTTTATTTTACATATATCGAAAATTCCTTGAGATCTTGGGATGAGTTTTGGTACACGCAAATGTATCTATAAAGGTCACGATTACATATACAACATTGTTTTCTAAAGCATTTACATCAGTGGCGTTCTTTCTGGCAGACCTTTATATCTAGCGAAAAATACTACGGCACAGGTTTTTCCGAAAATTATAATCGCTTTCTTGAAGTCCGTTTAATTTTGCTCAAAAAGTGCCTTGTTGACTTTTTTGTTCTGACGCACCGTTTTCGAAATAAAAACTATTTTATTAATCAGTACAATAAGTTGTTTTCAGAATCGTAATTGAAAAATAGTAATCTAGTTGGCATTTTTTGTGAACGTCATAAGTTTCTTGTCAAACTAAAACAAAAAGGAATGACGTAAAGTGCTTAGCGATTTGAATTTGTGGTGTTCCAGTTAATTTTTAATAAGTGCCCTCCAAAATGAGCATAATTACTACGATGAATTACGTGTGAGGAATTGGCAGACATACATTTCATTAATGTAAAAGCGAATAGAAATCCGTACGAAGCAAGGCGTCTCTATGAAGAAGCATTTCCTGACATTCATTTACCTTGTGCAAACACCTTTGTAAACGTTCATAGACGTTTGAACTATTATAGACGGGAAACCTTAAACACCCCGTGCCATGAAAACCGAGCATTTCCGGTCCCAAGTTGTATGAACTTTTTTCATATTTTTAGATATAGAATCTGCTCTTGAATTTTCCTCACAACATTCTGCAACACCCTTTATATAACAGTAAGTGTATAAATAGGTGAATAAGATAATATTTATTTCCGCAAAATTTATAAAAACATGAACTATGTGATGTCAGGATTGTGAACATAGAACATTAAAGATTGATTTTTGTATAGGCAAACGGAGAGGAGCCCAAGCAACAATGGCGGCTCGAGAATGTGAATGGTTATTTATACCTATGTAGTTCGCAATAAAGTTTAGGTTGAATAATCAATGTGTAGTTAATCTAATAAACAAGTGTCATATTTCCAAAATATAAACAACAATATCAACTGTTATTCATGCATCCATAAACGGAAATGCAGAATGATAAACGTCAAGTGTTAGGTTATCTTCAGTCCAGCCAAAATATGAGGTTTTTAATGGAATAATCGAACTCTCTTATTTCTGCAAACCAACAAAATGTAGGTTTTGGTATCCGAAAACATATGCCACCAGTCCGGAAGTCAACTGGTGGTGGGAAATAGTTTGTTTGCAAAAATAAGACGTGTCGATTCAAAACTCCTGTTTAGCCTGGACTACTTATAACAAACAATGTCATGTGAAACAGTTGGACTAGGTTTTACCGGCTTCGGTAGTGAAGTACCTAGTTCGCATTCACTCCGGGGGCCCGGTCTCGTACCCGGGTCACGGCTAACTATTCTCGATATACAGGCTGTCCCAGGTTTTAGTCGGAGAACTTCAACAGTCGATAGAAAATTTGATTTTGAGAAAAAAATTCCTAACAACATATATGCACAGACGCTTAGTTTTTGAGATTGAAATTGATTAAAAATTTAGTTTTTTGCGGATATCTCCGGAACCGTTCATCGTACAGGAAACAGCTTTTGCAAGCATTTTCTACTCATAGTAAGCTATGTTCTGTGTGATGAAAATTTTTTTTTTCGTCATAATTGGTGAAGATTTTGAAGGGGTAGTTGGTGTTTTTCTCCCCAACTTCTACGCCACTAGAAAAAGTACGGTTTTGAGACAATCATTTGAACCGCCAATATTTTCTACACAAAAAGTGATAAAAACCGTATCAAAATACAGGCAGTTTTTCTTATGATTCTGCGGATCGGATGTAAATAATGAGCAATTTTCTATATAATGATAGTCTAATGACAATATAATTGACCAAGGCAATAACAGTAGTGTCAGTATTCATTTTTTGCAAACCTGTGAGGCCCCTGGAAGTTGTAAGGCCAGTAAACAGTCAGCTACTTCGCCCATTTCATAATCCGGCACTGGTGACAGCTGATGAATAGAGGATATTATTTGAGCAGGGTCTATATTTCTGATTATAATTCATAATTCATGAACGAGCTCATATAAAAAGATCAACTTGTTATCCTTTTGTGTTGAGCTATTTCAATTGCAGTTAGATTTGGAGTGATGGGCGATTCGAAATTGGATCGTGAGTCCAATGCATATACGGAATTGAACCAACCTAATCTTGCAACTTTGAATAATTTTTTAGTAAATGTATGACACACTTCAGAACAAATCATTTTTAATAGTACCTTTCTTTTCGCCTAAAATTTTAGAAGTTTATTTCCAAGGAGGATTTTTTTCTAGTATTTTATAATATTTCCATTAACAAACATAGGTATATATCGTTCTTAAGATCTATTATTCTGAAATTTGAATGGAATATGAACACAGAACAATTGGAGGATTTCTACCGGGAAGGAATAATTCTTCAAAACTATGTAAAGGTACTACATCCACAATCCATCTTCAAACTCCATGATATAAAATTGATAATATTTGCTCAAATATCTCATCAATAGTACATACTAAATTCCGAAACGGAAGAAAAAGTTGAACAATTCAATCAAAAACAAAACTAATAAGGAAGTTAAAATCACACTTCCCCAGTAGACAACCAAGAATTTGATTACCAACTTATCCGAAGTAACCTTCAGAAATTAATTTACTTAACAAAGGCTTCAAATATAATATCTCATTCAAACCTAGTGAAAACCTTACTGGTCAAATAGAAGTTTCACTCAAAAATTACATACCTTGCAAAGCGATATACTGATGAATTCCACTATAACCTGAGTATATTTGTAAATACGGAAATTAAAATTGCTAAGTTACTTAATGAAAAAAGAGCTGAGAATAATATCCTGTTCACTAAAGCTGATGAAAGTAATACAATAATTGCAATAAATAAACCCACATATTAAGATAAGACTGATCAATTGTTAGAGCCAACAAAATTTATAAATTTCTAAAATTAAAATCTGATTCTACAACAAAATCCCAGGCAAACATCAAACGCTCTCTCAAAACATCAATTATATTTCCATCGAATATGAGGAATCTCATTTATTAAACATGAATCCTCAACCACTTTCTCCATATGGCTTATTAAGAATTTACAAAGACAATACTCCTATGAAACCCGTGTGTTCATATATCAATGCCCCCTCTCAAAAAATACGAGGAAATTAGTCAAAATAATAGCAAAATATACAAACTTCAGCCCTAATTGAAGTATAAAAAATCAATTCATTTAATAGCAAAAATTTGAAGACACATACCAAACTTGTATCATTTGATGTCTAAAATCTCTTTCCTAGTATTTCCATATAGCTGATCATTAGACTAGTTGAGGAATATTTAATCCGAAATAATATATAACCGCGATAATAGCCCAGGGAATAATGAGTTTAACCTCATTTTACGTAGACCAAAATTAGTTTAAGTTCAATAATAAATGTAAAAAACAGAATACGAGGCCCCCATTCTAGCAGAAATAATTATGAATTACTTTGAAATTAAATACTTAATTTAAAATTCCAGCCTATGTTTGTACAGGGTGTTTAACATTCGAGCCACACACATCATTGGGATCTTGGAAACTATAAGAAATATGAAGATGGTTAAATTAGGGCAAAGTTGCGTATTTGATGCTTAGCAAAATTCCGAATACTTCAAGAAGGTATTCGAAAATAATTGAAATTTGCAAAACTTTTTAATTTTTTCCTGACTTCATTTGAAATGATATTTCAAAATACAAACACTTTATTGTTGCCACTTGTTCCCTTCTATAAGATGACGTTGCCAAATATAAAATCCGATGTTCCGTTTGTTGGAAATCATCAACTTTACGATTTTGAATACGGACTTGGAATTTTTATTTTTTATTTAGAATCCTCTTTGTATTCTAAAGAAGAACAACGTATCACGTGTTTGAATTTTTTGACGTTTTGACGTTGTCTTACCACTATGATTCATTAAAAAAATCAATTCTTGTCATATTATCATTTAAATTATCAACATGTTAAAAATATTTTACAGACATATGATATATTTAGTTTAAACAACAGCAAAAGTTACTCAGCTACGCACCACATTGACAATAAACTATGTCTAATTATAAATTCTACTTGAATTTATAAAACATGAACTGAAAATACTACGACTCGATGCAAAGAAAAATTTAAGAAAAGCTCATAGTAAATATTCATAAAAATTAATACATAAATTATTGTCTGCGTGCTTCGATGTCTGGGCCCAATGTCCTAATGATCTTATCTTCATGTTTTTATGAACCCTTGTTTTTAAAAGGTTTTGAGCATAATTTTGTACTACCCAGGGGAGTTATGTACCGCCCATAATTCTCCTAAAATATTTTCATGGAACTTTTTTTCTATATGCATTAATACTGTCAATTTGTAGTTTTTCGTTTAAATTCTGGCTGAAGCTTGTTGGTAGATCCGTTCCTGTATTATGTTGCAATCAGATATGCGAAATATTTGAATTGCGAAGGTTTGTCCGTAATTGTATCCAGCGAATGTTACACTCCAACAATCTATTAATATTTAAATGAAGACCTTTATGAGTTTAACAAAATTATTCAACCGATAAATAGCTTATTTACATAAAGATAACTCCGATGATAACCCAAACACAATTCATTCTAGTCGAAGTCATTGTTCAAAGTCAATTCCAAGAATTATCTATTGCATTTAAATAGCTAATTCTGATCGAGTGTCATTAAATTCTTTTCGATTCTGAGATATCGATCGGGGCTGTATACTTATTCATCAAGAACCTGATATTAAGATCTCACTTTTTGTTGCAACGAATCAATATCTCTAAGAGGCTGGATATCAATTGATGAATAAATTAATAATATTTACATAGATATAATTAGAACTTCCACTTGCTTGATGCTGCTAGATTTCTTGCTGTTATGATTTATTTATCGACGGGATTGATTATTACGCATACTTAGATTCATAGCATATTTAATTTCCATTATTTTGGAATAGCAAGATACATTCAGAGCTGAACTACGTACAGATGCAATTTTGTAGAAATAACAAAATACTATAAAATCAATCTGCTACAATCAATTCATATTGAATATGCTTAAATAAATATTAATAGTCAATAGTTAAATAGATTAACAATAATAATATTATATCAACCCAGTGAAGAATGTTGATAAAAATATTTGTCTTTGATATTGCTACCTAAAATATTAATGTTTCTGAATATCTACGTTTTCGACTTTTATAAATAAAATAGTTAAATTTGATTAACACGAAAATTACAGTCACATAATAGTATAGCATAATTTACTGTTTCACCTCATGCTGAGAATGCCATCTAGTGGTGGATAACTTGGTTTCGAAAAATTACTAACTATAACATCATTTCTTTGTTGAACAGATCATAACAAATATCGTTCAGCTAATATGTCGGTACCTATATTAGATCTGTATCAGGGGTGAAATCAGCTTGCCATAAAATCAGGATACAATTCAAGTTACAGACGTTTTTCTTCTAGTGTGTTTTGTATTTTGATAGACTCACATTCATTATTGTATCCATTTTGCATCACTTAGTTTTAGTAAAGTAGTTTTAGTTCTACGTCGATGTCAAATTATTTGATCAGTAGATTGTCAAGTTGAAGAACAACGGTCCACTTACAGTCCTGAAATGGGTACCTCAAGGTTCTGTATTTGGGCCACTCATATGGGCATGGAAGCACTCATCCAAGCCTCCAACTATTGTGTTACATGCAGATAACATATCTGTGGTGCGCATCGATCGTATTCTTGTTTGAATTGCACCAAATAATATATTTATAATAATGGAAGATTTGTTATTTTCTTACAATATTACAAACTGTTGTGGATGTATTTTAGATGGATAAAAATAAAATTAAAAATAACTAAGTACACATATGTTTTAAAATCGTAAAATTTACGATGGTGTAGTTATTGTGTAACGTCGAAACAAGTTCAGAACTGTAGGGTTAAAGTTATATCTTGTTGAGGATAACATACAGGGCATCATGAACTAGATTCAAAGATTAATGACATACAAAGAACCAGATAATCAGATAATTCGACGTGTAATTATAATGAAAGGCAATATTCGAAAATTGGTCACACCAGACTATATTAGTCAGCCACTATAATCATACCTTTTTAATTAAATCTATTTTATGTGTTGAAAATACAATAATATACTTTCATCACGATTTAAACAGACATGGCATAATAAAATAGATTCATCATCATCATCATCATTTGAGGGAAGGGAGTTTCACCCCCAAATGCACTTGGACAACTCAGTTGGGGCTATTGTGCACCTCGTGGTCAGAAGCCTATTCTATTCTATTAGGTTTGTGGCCCGCCAGGTTCCCAGACTATTGCCAACGCTGGCTTTCATAAGTTCATCTGGGAGCAGTTTTGATTCTCTGAAGTGACGGTGCCTGAGGGATGTCAATGCAGGACATTCCAACAGGATGTGAGAGGCAGTTTCTTCCACCTCTCTTCATTTTCTACATAAAGGATCATCTGCGATGACCATAGTATGAGGGTGTTTGTTAAGACGATAGTAACCGATTAGATCTCTCTGATGTCCCTTCTGTTCAGAGGAAGGAGCTCCTTTGAGAGCTTAGGCACAGGTTCTTTGATGAAGAGCTTGGTCTGCTTCATACGTGGTGATTCTTGCCATAGTTCAGACCACTTTTTGTTCAGTTGGCTCAGAAGAGCTGATCCCAAACAATTTGATAAAGTGACCATTGTCTACGGTCCGACAGGGGCGCCGGACGACCCACGCCTAACCAGGGAGTCGGCCATTTCATTTCCTCCATCTCCACTGTCTCCAGAGACCCAGGATTCAAACTTTGGCTTGTTTATCGCTGCATTCTTCGACAAGCCTTGATGTGACTCTAGGTGACTTGAGAGCTCCTAAAGCCGACCGACTGTCTGTGCAAATATATATGCGCCTATTGCAGGTTTTCCATGGCATAAGTCAATATTGCGTAGACCTCCGCCTGGAAGCAGTAAACGCCTAGAGTCACTGAGATAGTGATCTTTGGCCTTTTTAGATATACTCCCGCCCCTGAAGTCTGACCTGCCTTCGACCCGTCTGTGAACCATACGAGCCCACCTGGTGGCAGTAGGGTGACAGTTTCGTTACTCCAATCTCCTCTATCTGAAATGAGGATTTTGGGAGAAGTGGGACATATAGCTAGAATCATGCTATCCTGCTCCATTTCCAGTATGGGGCATTTAGAGACAAGGCATGATAAACTAGATTCAGTAAATATTCAAAAATTAATGATATACAAACAACCAGATAACCAGATAATTCAATGTAACATTATAATGAAAAACAATATTTGACAAGTATTGGTCTCACCAATGATTATATTAGTCAGTCACTATAATCATACATTTTTATTGAATCTATTTTATCTCTTGAAAATACAATAATATGCATTTTTGCATACAGATTTACATATGCGTTGGCAAACATCATGTTTACACATATAAGCAGTAAAATATGAGACCATGAATTTGAGAATAGTACGCTTTTATGTGCCATTTATTTTTATGTGGTTCTACATACATCTTTCAAGTGATGACTGAGCTTTTAATTCCGCTTTCGCAAGAGTATAATATGTAACACTAATTATAGCTCACTTCAATCCTGGCGGCATGGAGAGCCGCACATCACATTTACCTCAGCAACAATTACAATGAATCTAATACTCATCGTCAGCTCGTACAATAAGTGTCGGATTCATACCACAGCTGACTGATTGGTTTTCCACAATATCGACGTCGAATACACTCATAACATGTATCTATATTAGTTTTATTACAAAACTAGGATACAGCCAGTTGTGCTTGCAAATACGAATCAGTCAATTAGTCAATTGTTAATTAATTACATGTTTTTAATGAGACTTACCTTAATATTATTGGCCGTTAATCGATGACCACTAATGAGTTAATGGTGTGAGGCACTTATTCAATGAGTGGTCTCAACATTTAAGTCAATATTAAATTTGAATTAAATTTAATTCTAACCTAATTGTCATTTGGGAATTGACTCTTCAATCATATGACAGAACATTCCATTAAAACCAGTTAATTTTATATAATTTGATTGACAGGCAATTTATAAGTCACGTGATTTGCGTTTCCCAATGTAGTAATAAGTTGTTGAAACTATATTGGCGAATTACTGTTATGGCATTCGATTGATTCGTGCCGGACTTCCACAAAGGAAAGTATATCTGGAGTTTATTTGATTTAAATGAACTAGATTATACTACTATAGAAATTACGTCTCTAAAGTTGACAGATCAAAGTTAGCAGAACTAATAGGTGCACTGTATCATTCACCCGTCATACAATATTCCTAGATCATTTTGAAAATATATGTGAAGAACTGTTCCAATCAAACTTTATTCTACCTGGAGATTTCAAAATTAATTTTAAAAAAATTAGTCTTACTCAACTCTAGAAAATGTATTGAGTATGTTTGGAATAAGTCAAAGTGTGCACGAATATACCAGAATTTACTAATAATAGTATAAGGTTAATTGATTATGTCATTAGTAACATTGACCTTCAAACAGTAGTTCATCATGTGCCTAAGATAAATGATCACTCTTTAGTCTCGATAAATCTGCTAGATAAAATAACCAATTCGCCCAAAACTTAAAAAAGCTATCGTAATGTGGGAAAGAAAAATATTAATAAAATCTGTATTGAATTAATTTACAATAATTATTTGCTTAACTGCGTAGACATTGAAAGATTTTACGGTGACTTTATTAGTAAAACAGAAGAAACTTTCCACATAATTGCTCCTGTCAAAACATATTATTTCCACCCAAAATAGTCTACCTTGGTTTGACAGTGAATTGGATTGAGTACAAAAGACTAAGACACGTTTATAGTTAGTTTACTTAAACAAGAATATTATTATAACAAAATTGATTGCAAATAATCGGAAACTTATGTGGAAAACTATAAATCATTAATAAATATAAACTAAAATACTAGTGTTATAAACAATATAGAATTTGAATGAAAAATAAAAAAAAATAAAAAATTTATTCATTTGATATTTTGCATGTTTGTGAATTTTAACAAAGTCGCGATGTACAATAATGAACATGTCTGTGACAACAAAGAAATAGTTTTATATCGTTCATATCAATGCAGAATATAATACAGTATATGAAATTTGTATGAAACTTGTAAACCTAATTAATTTAATTTATTACATTAGTTGTTATTCTTATTTATAGATATAAATATAAATATAAATATAAATAAAAATATGAATATAAATACAAATAAAAATATAAATATAAATATAAATATAAATATAAATATAAATATAAATATAAATATAAAGGGGGAAATTGCCAGAGATATAAACAACAAAAATAAATGATGATTTTCACAAAAACAGAATATTTCTGAAATTAATTAAATCATTGACCTGCTATAATATCATCTATCAAATCTTTTGACGTCATAATTCATTTTTTCAATTTTTTAATAAAAACTGAAATACTTAGTTTGTTTTCCTGATAAAATTCATTTCGATCGGTAACTTGTTATAAATTTTAGAGAAATAGTATTTGGTAAAATGTTGTCCTTCGTTTTTTTTCTTTTGAGGAATCAGACTGAGTCCAGCAACTTTGGACCTGCAGAAATATTGGAGCGAAGGTCAAGTAAAAGTTTTTAAAGACGTGACTGAAATAGCACAAGCTTTTGATAAATATTTTGAATCCAGCTTAGAAGATATTGTTAGCTCGATCCGCGCCCCTAAAGAATGGCAAGGTGAACCATTGTGGAGTCTAATTTCGAATTTTTTAATGAACTTGAATTAAACGATCTCACTCTAAAGGTTAATGAATTGGAAAATATATCTGGGGCTCAAATTGAATACTCTTTGGGTGATAGGTCATGTTCTGTTACACCTCAATGATATTTCGCTTCAATGTGGTCAATTTTCAGATCAGCTATAAAGTAGCATAATTATTCCTATACCCAAAGTTAAAAACACGAATAAAGCTATCGAATTCCGTCCAATAGACACCTTGCCAGGTATTGAGAAACTACTAGAGGTGGCTGCCTATGAGTAGCTTTTTAATTATGTTGAAACCAATAATCTTCTAATGACCAATCAATCAGGCTTTCGAAAGAATCACTATTGCGAATCGGCTTTACAACTAACCGTAAGTGAGTGGACTCAATCTATCGACAACGGAGACTATGTCGTTGCTGTTTTCTTGGACTTAATAAAGGCTTTTGAAACAATTCATCTTGATATACTAGGAAAAAAATATCGAAATAGGAGGAATTTTACTTAAAAGGTTTAAGGACTACTCAAATGATCGAAAACTAATCAGAAAAGTGGATAATGTTTATTTAAATCCTATTAACACAAAATTTGGTGTAACTGAGGGTGCTGTGTTGGGTCCCTTGCTATTTTTAAATCACATTAATGATATCGGATTATCTCACAGCTGTGATTTCATGAATTTATTTGCTGATGATACTCTGTTGTCTGTATCTCATAAAAATGTAGATGTACCCTTAACTGAAATGAATACTTGCTTAGAAAAAAATTATAATTACTTGAACGTCAATAAATTGGAATTGAATATATCCAAAACAAAAGTTATGATTCAAACTACACCTCACAAATATAAACAACTGAATATAAAGTCATGCTTATAGGAAATCAATAACCAACAAATTCAACTTGTTTCCGATTTCAAGTATCTCAGTTTTACGTTGAACAACAGTTCATCATTCAATACACATCACACATATGTCACACAAAAAAATCAAAGAAATTTTTTCACGATAATTCCAACTTATTTGTCAACTGATACCAAGATATACACACTGTTTATGGTGTTTCAAAATAAAATTATGTTGGTATTGGTATACCGGTCTAGCATTTCTGCTAGATACTTCACTATTAATGATATATTACCATTATATTTTGTCGAATTTATTATATGTTATGGAAATAGTACTCATAATCATGAAATAAGACGAATCAGTTATTTTCATCTGATTAGATGCAGCCTAACTAGTTCAATAAAAGTATTATTTTATATGCTTAAATCAATTCAATAAGTTATCTCAAGACATGAATAATAGCAAAAGTTTATATAGATGTAAACCAAAACTAAATATTTAAAAATGAATGATATAGTACAATTATAAAGCGATTACCCAAATGACTTTTTCAATGATGTTTCCAAACTGTTAGTATATCAGTCTGATTTAGTGTTAGTTTGAGATTTACTTTAGAGTCGTTTTTTTTGTAAAACATGTATTAATTAATTAATATTAACATAATAATGTATAGTTTGTATATAAGGATTACTATGCAAATAAACTGATTCGACTCATTCATTGATTGGATGCTAACTAAATTCTAATCAAACGTAAACAATCAAAGTTCAATTATCTTTTTCCTAATCACATATTCTGCAAGCTTTAGAAAAAGTTGGCAGAACAAAGGTTCAAAAATTGTACGATTATTATGAAATAGATTTGTAATTATGCAGGTAAATAAATATTAACGAAATAATAAAACTACTTTGTTTTACTATCACTGATATTTAATATAGTTGTTACTATAGTTTCAACACTAAACGTGTCATCTTCAGACGAAAAATTAATTTAACAAATATTATATCTACTATTTATAGGTTAAAGAAGGATTACAAACAAATTTTATGGCTATAGCAAAAAGTTCTAGGAAAAACCAGAGAGGGGTAAGGTGATTAGGTAATTCCGTGAGGACCTTAGTGGTGCGGGTATATTTACTAACGGACTTTAAATACGAAAATCAGGTTATTAATACATTGAAGAGATCACTGTAATATAAATCTGGTTGATCGTTTAGGATCTTATTATCATACATCTTCATTCCTTTGAAAATTTCCATTGACTCTAATATATTTAGTTTTGAAGTTTTATCTTGACTATGTAAAATTTGGACATTATTCAAATTAGGAAAGGTATGGCCTGTTTCTAAAATATGATTTGCAAATGAAGAATCGGTTTTATTACTTTTAAAGGAACGAAAATGTTCTTCATATCTAACTGCTATGTTACGGCAAGATCTACCTATGTAAAAACTATCACACTCTGAACAAGTTAGTTTATAAACTCCGGGTCTTTTAAATTTGTCAGTTTTATCTTTCGCATCGAACAGAATATGAGATAATTTGTTTTGGGGTTTAAAGCTGATGGTCAGGTTATGATGGCATAACATGTCTGCAATTTTTTCGCTCATTATTTTTGTCTTTTTTATTTATTAATTAAGACTTAATTAATAAACAAAAAAGACAAAAATTAATTTACAATAGCATTTATCCCTTTATAAAATACAAAGATAACTCATTAAAATATGTTTCTTTAACTTCTTTTGGTCCTATAAGCGAAAAAATTGCAGACATGTTATCCCATCATAACCTGACCATCAGTTTTGAACCCCCAAACAAATTCTCTCATATTCTGTTCGTTGCGAAAGATAAAATTGACAAATTAAAAAGACCCAGAGTTTATAAACTAACTTGTTAGAGTGTGATAGTTTTTACATACGTAGATCTTGCCGTAACATAGCAGTTAGATATAAAGAACATTTTCGTTCTCTGGTTTTTCCTAGAACTATTTACTATAGCCATAAAATGTGTTTGTAATCCTTCTTTAACCTATATATAGTAGATATAATATTTGTTAAATTCATTTTTCGTCTGAAGATGACACGTTTAGTGTTGAAACTATAGTAACGACTATATTAAATATCAGTGATAGTAAAACAAAGTAGTTTTATTTATCATTTCGTTAAAATGATAAACTATCACAAAGTAACGGCTTCCACAATTGAATTTTAGGTGAATAAATGTTGATAAAATGTCCTAATTAAAATTTATTTCTTTCTTTTTAAATCACATCTTCTGCTAGCTTTATAAAAAGTAAACAGAATAATGGTTCAAAAGTTTATGAATAATAAGAAAATATGTGAAACTGAATAATTGAATGTAGGTATCAATCAGAGCAATGCGCCTATTTTTTCGATCTTATTTTCGGCTAGCTTTAGAAAGAGTTATCAGAAAAATGTTTCAAATATTGATGAATAATTATGAGATGTGAAATTATTCCAGTAGTTAAACGCTAATTGAATGCATCAATTATTTTTGGACGAGAACATGTGATGCTCTATGAAAGATTCATATTTTTAATCAGTGCATTTAATTATCTGAATAATTATGAACGTAACTATCTTCCAATCCAAAATTTATTCAATCAAGTCAAACAAGATAGTTTCCTGTAACTCATTCCAAAGCTGAGGAAACTAATTACGTATAGGTATTTGAAAATCCTCTATTTCTGCCGAACAAATTATCCGCGTTGTATTGATCGATTGATGCGATTGTTGATAGATTGCTTCCCGCTTCGTAGTTGAGTAGTGCTATACATTAACCTGTAGCCACTTCCGGATATATATATATATATTGCCAACCGAAAGTTGTACGGACAATTCTTCTTTGTATTTTCGTAGATACATGCTTCACCTATGGTGAAATTAAAATTCTTACAGCGATTAAGAACGTTTAACTTTTATATTCATTTTATTGACCAATAAAAACAACAATGGATATGTTAATAAGTATTCTCTATTTCTACCAGGTATAAAAATCTGTTGGAACGTCTTTGTTCATTATTATGCAGTTACTGTTCATCGAAAATAAGTTCTTCCAACGATGAGTTTTGTTGAAATGTTGAGGTGGATAGTTTGATTCAATTCCAAAACAGCCTTTAACCATGATGGTTCATTATTATATGACTATTATCTACTAATAGTACAGTCATTTTATGAATTGGTCGTACCTTTTTTCCGACTTAAGGTTTGAAAATACAGAAAGTTAGGAAACTTTCCGTAGATTACGAAAAAAATAGTGGCTGTAAACCTCCAATGAAGGAAAATGTCTTAATTTATACATAATTATATACGATTTTCCGTGTTTTTCCGGGAAAGAACACTTATATCTTCGAAAATAAGCATTTTAGAAGGAAAAGTTTCTCACAAAAGTTGTTCAGCATTAAATTTTACATCGGAATTGACTATTCTGAATTTAATTTTCATCGAATTTTCCAAGCATTGGATTGGAAAACAAAATATTTTCGAATAAAAACTATATATGAAAAAAAATTGCATTTGGCTGGTAAATATGGTATGATAATTTTATATTGGGGTATATATCGTTACTGTAAATGATTATAATTAATAATTTCCCAATATTTGCCCTAATTTTCCGGATAAGGAAATTTAATTTTTTTTTCAATCTCAGTGTATGATATGTCGATTTTTAGGTTTTATAGAGCTCTGATAACGATTTTTCAGTTCATTTTATCGTGAAAAGTCATTGAAAACGTACATTCGGAAAATGGGAAACTTTTTTTTTTTTTATTATGGCGTGTGACAGATCAATTCTTATATTTTTTAGGGTTCTGAAAATGTTTTTTTACTTTGTTTCATCGTGAAAAATCATTGAAAATATATATACGAAAATTTTAATTTAAACAATTCAATATTAAAAACGAGGTTGTTAAAATCGAATTGTTTTTCACTTAAACGATTTTTTAATCAAATGTATCAATAAAATAATTGTTTACACGGAATACACAACAGCTCAGCTCTAAATATTTTATAATAACGTACATGTGACGTTATTTTGGGCATCATATGATTGAACGCTTGCGCACAAATTCATTGCAGTGGTGCTACATACATAGTCCAGCGCATCGGAAGATTTAACGCTCGATCGAGAATTTCAAACGCGCGAGAGAAGTTTTATAATTTTATATAATTTATTTTTTCTTATTGCTCTACATACTAACGAAGACAATTGAATTTCGTGACAAAATTAACTAAAAAACGTTTTCCGAAACCTAAAGAACATAAGAATTGATCTGTCACACGCCATAATAAAAAAAAAAAGTTTCACATTTTCACGACAAAATGAACTGAAAAATCGTTATCAGAGCTCTATAAAACATAAAATTCGACATATACAATAAGATTGAAAAAAAAATGAAAAATTTTCCTATCTCGGAAAATTGGGGCAAATACTAGAAAATCCTTAATTATAATCATTTACAGTAACGATATATACCCCAATATAAAATTATCATACCATATTTACCAGCCATATGCAATTTTTTCTCATATATACTTCTTATTCGAAAATATTTTGTTTTCCCATCCAATATTCAGAAAATTTGATGAAAATTGAATACAGAATAGTCAATTCCAATGTAAAATTCAATGCTGAACAACTTTTGTTGGAAATTTTTCCTTCTAAAATGCTTATTTTCGAAGATATAAGTGTTCTTTCTCGGAAAAACACGGAAAATCGTATATACAGGGTGTCCTCGAACTGCGTGGCTAAAATAAAACCGAAGATTCTTTGATTCGAAAAAAATTTGATGAGCCTTTTCACTTTTGCCTCAAGTGTCTTGTTTAGCCGGTAGAGGGCTTCAAAGTTGCAAAAATAATTTTGTTTTTTCGGTATAACTTGAGAACGTGATGGAGGACTTTTACAATATTTGGCAGGTGAGTTACTGTCAATAATAGCCGTTTTTAAGAGCGGAGCATAGAGCCTTAGAGCCCATAGAAATGGCTCAAACGTGAGGATGTAACGGAAAAAGTGTCCAGAACTATTTTGTGTTCGATGTAATTCACTCTATATTTTTTATGTAGATAGCTTATCTAATTTGAAAACTTTTCTTACTGTTAGAAAATTTTGATAAAATCAACGGATTAGCTTGAAAAAAATAATTTTCGAGTCTCTGCAATTTTGACTTACTAATTTTACTTGATTAAAATACCTTAGTTGCCTTTGCTTTTCTAATGTCATTTTGGCATTTTGAGAATTTATTCTCAAAACTGTCAGTTTTTAATTTGCTTTCCGTAAAAATTTTATAAAATTATGGCTCAAAATTTCACTAACACTGAAATGGTTAATATCTCGGTAAAACACGAATAATAAAAACGATAGAAATGAGGTAACGATGTGATTATTTAGGAAAAAGAAATGCTAAATTAAAAGAAACAACAAAACTTTTTGGGAAATCGCTAAGGAATCAATTGTTCGAAATGTTGCCCATTTTCCTTAATACACAAATTAATTCGTTTCAAGAAATTGGATTGAACTCTGGCTAGTACTTCAGGATCATTCTTCAATAAATCCGCTTCATGATTAATTTGTTGCAACAATTCCTCTCGTGTGTTTACTGTAGCTGCATAAACTTTCGACTTCAAAGCGCCCCATAGAAAGAAGTCGCAGGGCGTCAAATCAGGGGAGTGGGCCGGCCAGTTCACTGGTGCATCGTGTCCTCTACCTATCCAGCGATCTGGATATTCCGCATTCAAATGTCGCCTCACAGCTAATGTGAAATGAGGAGGTGCACCATCATGGATAAACCAGGCCACGACCAATGTGTAAGGGCAAGTCTTCCAACAGTTCAAGTAGCCTTTGTTCCAAAAAGTTCAAGTAGTTCTCCCCGTTCAATCGATCGGGTATAACGGTAGGGCCAATGATAAAGTTATCCACAATTCCAACCCAAACATTGATTTTAGTTTGATTCTGAAAATATGTAACTTCCGTTTCATGAGGATTTTCATCAGCATAGAAATGTTGATTATGGAGGTTAAAAAGACCACATCTTGTGAAAGTATCTTCGTCCGTGAACAGAATTCTTCTACAGAAATTGGGGTTTGCGTTTTGTCTTTGGACAATAAGCCGACAGCAATCTAGCCGATGACCTGGATCCATGGGCAATAAGTCTTGAACTGTTTTAATATGATAGGGATACAACAGTTCTTCTTTCAGTACATTATGAACTAATGATTTTGAGGCTTCAATACGAAGTCCCAAACGTAGTGTGCTTATCCCAGGTTCAGTTTCAACCGCTTCCAGTATCGCTTCTTCGAGCTCTAACGTCCTTCTTGTCCGTCTGCGTCCAGTTTCTCTGCGATTTGCTTCAAATTTGCCAGTTTCGCGAAGGTTTGCCGATTTGGAATTCTGCGATGCGGATATCTTTCCCTTCTCCGGCCATTGCAACGACAAAGTCCATAAATCAATAACATATCAACCATTTCAGTGTTAGTGAAATTTTGAGCCATAATTTCATAGAATTTTTACGGAAAGCAAAGTAAAAACTGACAGTTTTGAGAATAAATTCTTCAAATGCCAAAATGACATTAGAAAAGCAAAGGCAACTAAGGTATTTTAATCAAGTAAAATTAGTAAGCCAAAATTGCAGAGACTCCAAAATTAATTTTTTCAAGCTAATCCGTTAATTTTATAAAAATTTTCTAAGAGTAAGAAAAGTTTTCAAATTAGATAAGCTATCTACATAAAAAATATCGAGTGAATTACATTGACCACAAAAAAGTTCTGGGCACTTTTCCCGTTACATCCTCAAGTTTGAGCTATTTCTATGGTCTCTAAGCCTCTGTGCTCCACTCTCAAAAATGGCCATTATTGACAGTAACTCACTTGCTAAATATTGTAAAAGTTCTTCATCACGTTCTCAAGTTATACCGAAAAAACAAAATTATTTTTGCAATTTTGAAGCCCTCTACCGGGTAAACAAGACACTTGAGGCAAAAGTAAAAAGGCTCATCAACTTTTTTTCGAATCAAAGAATCTTTGGTTTTATTTTGGCCACGCAGTTCGAGGACACCCTGTATATATAAATTAAGACATTTTCCTTCATTGGTGGTTTTCAGCCACTATTTTTCGTAATCTACGAAAAATTTCCTAACTTTCTGTATTTTCAAACCTTAAGTCGGTAAAAAAAAGTACCAAATCTCAAAAAAGTCCATAAAATGACTGTACTGTAACCATGAGCGTCAAATACCGGAACTGAACTTCAATCAGTCTCAATATTTGTTCCTCTATCATTTTCAAGAAAGAACGGAACGTATTCCTCTCAAAGATTATTAAAACTAACAATTTCGGACGTTCAAAGTGGTCGGTGAAATCACTCTAAAGCCGAATAAATTAGTGTACTGTTTGCGTTTTAGGCTCCGTAGGCCGTGGAGACAATGAAAGATGATTTGAATTTTTCGTCGAGATTTTGTATCTATATGTACTATTGTCAATTATTAGACGTCATCAAATTTGTAGAACAAATTCGCTTTTACTACGAAAGAAAGATGTTTATTTCAACTTATCAAACAATATTTGAACGACTAAATAAAAAAATTAATAAACTAATTATTACGGAGAATATTATTTTCTGTTGATAAATGTTGAAAATTGTTACCTATTAACCTCCACACACTTTATATACTCTTCTGAAATGACTGGCTTATTATAAAAAGAAGGACTTTTTTGAATCGCTCCAGAGGCTTGCACTGTTATCTGCCAGAGGTACTTACTACTATTTATACTGACCACTGAAGACTTCATAAATCTCCATACGTAGATGACTCGTACTTGAAAATGTTTTCGAGACATCTTGAGGAGGACCGAAACTAATCTAAAACGTAATCGACCAATCACATGTGATATACATAATAAGTGTAGAATGAAAAATACCTCAAAAATTGGTTTCATCCAAACAAATCATCGACAAAGGTTGATGATGGTTGTATATCACTCTATCATTTCAATGAAAATAAGGTCATTTTCCTCAAGAATTTAAATCGGCAAAAGTAGTTTCAATATACAAGAAGAAAGGAGACAAAAATGAAAGCGAAAACTATAGGCTCATTTCACTTTTACGTGCCTTTTCCAGAGTTTCGAAACATTTATCAAAACAAGAATGGTACAATTTTTGAAAAGTTATGGGCTTCTAAGTAACACACATCATGGGTATAGGACAAACAGAAGCACAACAACAGCTCTACTGACTATGACTAAACATTTAACTCATTTTCTAGATAACCAAGACTTGGTGGACTTGGTTAACTTTGATTTGAGTATTCGATTCAGTACCCCATAAACATTATCGGAAAAGCTGAACTTCTATGTAATCAAGGGAATACTATTTAATTTATCCAAATCCTACTTGTAAAATAGGACACAAAGAGTCTGTTTGGATAAAGAATTATCTAATAAGGTGAGAGTTCAGTAAGGAGTACCACAAGTCCCTGTATTAGGTCCAATACTATTTATTGTATACATAAATGACCTAAATATCAAAAAAAGTGGGTTAATATGACAATAATGTGACGGTATATCTGCTTCAGCCACTGGAAAGAATGAAGAAGAAGTGAAAACCAAAATAAATAGTATTATCCTAGAAGCTAAGCTAGGGTTGATACTAATAAATTGAAATTGAATGAAAATAAAACATCATATTTTACTTTTGGTTACAAATGTATTCCGCAAAATATTAAATTCCTGGGCCAATATATTGATAGCAGACTCAATTGGGCAACTCATATAGAAGTTTTTTTTAATTATTGAGAAAATTGACTACTGATGAACTTATGAAACAGCGCATTTTGCCAATATACATTCATTATTGTCTTATGGTATTTCATATAGGGTACGTCAGCAAATGTAGATACTTTTCAAAATCTAAAAAGATACTTACTTTACCTTGTATATATATTTGAGAATGCTTAAAGTATAATCATAATGATTTGATCAATTTTAAAACTAATGGTGAACATCATAACTTCAATACTCGCAATCGCTACTTTTCAAACACCTCTACATGTAAAGAAAGTCACCAAACAATTCGTTCGTTATTGGGGAACTAAGTTATACAATAAGTTGCCAAATAATTTAAAAAAAAGAAGCCAATAAACAAGTTTAATGTGTGTGTCAAGAAAGTTCTTATTGATAAAGCATTTTACTGTATTGAAGAATATTTGAAGTGCGAATGTTTATAATTTGTGTAATCTTGAATTTCAACTATTATGAATATGTCTCCTGTTTATCGTTTATATTTTATTATGTTTTATTATTATGTATAAATTTGGATTAAACAAATCTGACGTGTGTGATTTCTATAATTCAAATTTTAATTATGAACTTGTCACTACTTCATCTTTCATTATGTATATTTGAAGTAGTCATGATGTAACTAACTTGATGACTTAATAAATTAATTATTATCATACTTTCATATGCCCATTCATCCAAAACTGTATCTGTTAGTGTTTCCGATATCCCCACGATGGACATACTGTATAATATAGATATGAATTAGTAAATTAGAAAACGTATAATCATATGTTTATAGTACAGTGTGTAAGAAGGAGTAGATTATATCACTATATCGCCTACTAGATCGCCTCGGTTTGTTGATTACCGTTGTCTACAAAATTGTTCTATACAAATAATTGTTGATGAAACATTGCGTGTGAATATACGATAACGCATGCCAATTTATTTTTCTAAACAGAATGTATTGTAATATTAGTAATTTTTAACTAAGATGTCATCCTAGGGCCATTATTTGTAACATTTCGTGTCTAATTCAGATGAATAAGCAACTCCGAAAGCAGAAGCTCTACCGATCCAGTCTCTCCCTAACCTGCACATGCCCTTAATTGCCTTTATTATTAAATCATCCAATTAGTGATTAAATGGAAGCACCCGCCTCTAATAAAACAATAATAATATAAATTGAACAATTAAATTCTCATTTAATTGGTAAAGTATGAAAAAGGAATTCTTTTCTTCTATTAAATCCCGTCATCTTTTCGAGAACAATTGAATAAAGGAAAAAATTATAAAGATCTAATCATCCCATATAAAAATACAATTAATGTATTGCTACTCATTTCAAGATTTGTTGAAATTCAATTAATGCTATTCTCCCGACTATGTGAATGCATTTGCTGAAGATAATCCAAAACTAACTTGACTACAAAATAGATGATTGTTGATTTCGACAATAGCTCCAAAACAAATATTAGGTTCACCTTCCCCCGATTGTTCCACTGCCAATTCAAATACGATGAGATAGAACGAAACTTGTCTTTACCTAACAATTTACCTGCTATTTTCATTTAAAAGAATACTGTGTTTACTGTACGACCCATATACTTAACCGCAAGTAATATTCTGATTTGAACATTGTAATTCGGTCAATTTGGAGAAAACCTGGTAGAATTCTAAAGTTCATCTATTTCCAATAGGAGGGGCCGTCTTCATTTGAACTGGAGCATCAGCATAGCATTCCAAATATTCTAATGGGAGAAATTAGGCGGTAAAATGTCCGATAAAAGGTGGCTTCGTTCAGATGTTATATAGGGTGTTTATAAACAACTTGTACAAACTTCAAAGAGTGAATCTTTGACTAATTTCATGATTAAAAGTTCATATGAACATGGGTCTCCAACGGATTGATTCTTGAGATACAGGGCGACCAAAAAAAATATTTTATCTCATTTTTTGATTATTTTTTGTTCAATAACATGGACATTTGACGAAATTTGGGATACTGGGAGTAGTAATGATGAGAATCTCAATTATTTACTTGGTTTTTTATTTAATGTTATAGGGCGCTACATACAATCTTGTATAATTCAACATAGAACATCGTAAACTTAACTCAACACGGCACTCAAAAAATTCCATAAAAAAAGGAGAATTCATTGTAAGATTTTCGGCGTTTTTCCAGGAAATGATATTCTTGAACTTTTTAATTAGCAAATTCGTAATCAGCGACCGTAAAAACCCCTATAGTGACCTATCACACGATAATTTCGATGATTTTCTTTTCCGATTTTCCACAGTTTTCAGCAAAGTTTCCTGGTTTTTTGCTATTTTGGATAGAAATACGCGACTGTCGACCTGTTACGTATAAATAACTAATCACATGGAAATGACCAAATTTCACAGATTTTCCGTCCATTGAATGAATTTCCCGGGGAAAAGTCCTCGGATTCGTGTTCAGCGACCCAAAAACCTCCTAGAACTCATTTTGGGTGCTTTCCATTGATAGATAAATTAAAAATTATGTCAAAAATAGGGTTAATTCAGCATATAGGGGTGAATTGGGGAAAGAGTCGCTCAGTAGTCACGAATGACCTTCATGGTCCATAGAACCTCATGCAAAAAGAACTTTTCAGATTCGACCTCCTGCAACGAAGTTAGTAAGTCCCCCCCCCCACTTTGCAGACTGGAGTAGTTTCAAAGTATCAATACTCTTCACCATATTGTAATATCCCTATTAATCTGGTAAAATTGGCATTTCACATCGTAATTTTGCTACTATTGATATACAGTGCGATATTTTTTTGTAATGTTCAAACAAAATATATTTATCAATGGTGGTGTATAACCAATTTTGGCTGAAATTTTCCATGAAAGTGTCGAGTTTTCCGGTCAGTAAAGTAGAATTTCCCGATTCTAACAAGGGATTCGTGATCAGCGACCTCGAAAACCCCCGAGTGATTTTTTTTACGCTAGTGATGCATTGTTCACAGATTTTGATTGTAATTTTTCATGAAAATGTCGAGTTTTCCTTAATTGTCCAATTCTGACAATGGATTCGTGATCAGCGACCTCGAAAACCCTCGACTAACCATTTGCGGCCAATTTCCTTCCATATTTTTTTTGTCAAATACATTATAATTATCGGTCCAAATCAACAATTTATTAGAGGCTTAATTGTTAATTATCAAATGGGAATAACAAAAACGCGGGTTCAAAATGGGGTCTTCTGGTTCGGTGTGCTTTCCCAAACATTTTGACACCCAGAACGTCCAAATCGGTCAATAGTAGCAAAATAGCTTCATTTTCGATTTATGAGGGCTATTTTTACAGAACTATATGTCACGTGAGATAATAAATATGATCAAAATTCATAAATGATAAAATAATCTCAATATAACATGCAATAACATTGTCTTAGAACCAAGTCAAAACACGAGATTTTTAGGAGTCGTCGTTGATTCTAATCTAGACTGGTCGGAACATATTAGTGAATTATGTTAAAAAAAATTAGAGCTTATTATTCAATGCATGTTCTGAAAAATACATTTAACCATGAAGTCTTGTTACAGGTCTACTATGCAAATTTTTTCTCACTAATAAACTACAATATCGCACTATGGGGACAAGCTACAGATATCAAGCGCATTTCTATTTTACAAAAAAGAGCTCTGAGAACTATATTCAATCTTCCTTACAATCACACATGCGTAGACATTTTTAAAAAATATAAAATTATGACAGTTACAAGTATTTACTTGTTTAAAACAATGAAGCTCGTACACCAAAATATATCCTCATACCCCACCTGTGGGTCTTCTAATCAATATCCTTTAAGAAATAAAGATGACTTATTTATTGCAACACCAAAACACGAATTTTATAAGAAATCGCCCGAATATGCCGGTAAACTTTTCTATAACATGCTATCAAGTCACATAAAGTCTATCACATGCTAATTTTAAAAGCAAATTAAAACTATTTTTAACAGAAAATATATTTAACAAAATCTCCCACTTCGAAACACATTGTAATAATATAACCTGATGCCGTGATTTCAATTTTATTTCAACTTTATTCTTAATTTTAAAAACTTAGTACTCTTGTGTGAAATATTCTATATTATACTTATATCTCGTTTTTGTAGACGTGTCTAATCTGTACTTTGTACGGGAAAAGACTAAATATATTATTATTCTTATTCTTATTCCTATTCTTAATCTAATAGATATTGCATAGTGTATAATATATGATAGCCATATTGTAAAATGCGTCTGTTTACAAAACTCTTCTGAGAATAATAGTAATGTATAAGATAACAATCTTCGTATTGGAATTCTGAGGCAGAATATAGAGCCAACGTAGACGTTCCTCGTCGGTGACGTAACATGTGAGACGGCGAAAACAATTTTTTATCGTTTGCTTATAGCAGGTACAGCTTACACTTCAATTTGAATATTATTCAAATTGATATTATTTTAATTATTATTATTACTGTTTTAATTAATACAGCAACAGTTATTTCATCAAAAGATTCAAGTAGACACATTCTAATATCAATATAAATGAATGTATTTATTTTATGTACATATTAAATTATGAATTGAAGTATTTATTTTACGTATTTACAAATTTCTAAATGACTTTATAATACCATTGTACCGTGATAAATACTGTTATAAATTTATATAACAATAACTCTGTTGCAACTGCTTCAATGTTTATTAAGAGATTTACCTACAAACAAAGCTATGGGAATAATATTGAACTGTCGAACGATCAATAGTCCAGTAAACGGGGGACTTGAATACAAAATTTTTTCTTATGGACCGATTTTGATCTGTGAAGGCTCATTCGATTCGTCTTGACACCTACATCAAAGCTTACCACTTTTGGTCCTTGACAAATTGTTTATTTTGTTAATAAACAATAAATAGTGTCGAAAAAAAAATTTAACGCTATTTTTCGTCTATTTTACGCAGGCGAGTGTATTTTTTCATTTATTTGACCGATATACAGTGTTTATTCAATGCTTATAACAATTTGTTAATAAATAAGCAATTTGTGAATTAACAAATCAACAACAAAAAATCTTAATTAGCTGCTAATATAATTAGTTAATAAACAATTTCTTAGTTAACAAATTAACAATAAATATTCGACATTAGAGTCATGTTCGGATAATTAGACTGTGTTAAACATGAATTTGATGTAAATTTTCCAATTAGTTGCTAATAGCATCAGTTAATAAACAATTTGTTAGTTAACAAATTAACATGAAAATAAAATCTGGAATATTTAGAAAACTATTTTTATGTTAATATGTTTACTAACAAATTGTTTATCAACTAATTATGTTAGCAACTTATCAAAAAATGGACATCAAATTCAAGTTTAGTGAGTTAAAGTTATCCAAAAATGATTCTAACCTCGAATATTTGGAAAATTTTGATTTTTTTTTAATTCGATAATTAACAAATTGTTTATTGACTGATTATAATAGTTATTGGAAAATGAACATCAACTTCGTTAATTAAGCTTATGTTAATTTGTTAACTAACAAATTCCTTGTCAACTAATTATATTAGCAACTAATTGAAAAATGGACATTAAATTCATGTTTAGTGAGTTAAAGTTATCCGAAAATGATTCTAAACTCGAATATTTGGAAAATTCTGATTTTTTTTTAAATTCGATAATTAACAAATTGTTTATTGACTGATTATAATAGCAACGTATTAGAAAATGAACATCAACTTCGTTAATTAAGCTTATGTTAATTTGTTAACTAACAAATTCCTTGTCAACTAATTATATTAGCAACTAATTAAAAAATGGACATTAAATTCATGTTTAGTGAGTTAAAGTTATCCGAAAATGACTCTAATCTCGAATATTTATATAATTTTGATTTTTTTGTTAATTTGATAATTGGTAATAACTAATTATATTAGCAACTTGGTGAAAAATGGACATAAACTTCGTGTTTGAAAGGTCCAAATTATCCGAAAATAACTCTAATCTCGAATATTTATGAAATTTTGTTAATTAACAAATTGTTATAAAAATTTAATGAACACTGTTTATCGGTCAAATAAATAAAAAATACACTCTACCCGCTTGACTTAATCAATGGAAAATGGCGTTTAAAAATTTTTTTACCTCTATTTATTGTTTATTAAGAAAATAAACATTTTGTTAAGGACCAAAAGTGGTGCTTTGATCTAGGTGTCAAGACAAATCAAAGGAGCCCTCACAGATAAAAAATTTTAGTTTGTCAGGGGTCGATTATGGGCTTCATTTATTTAAATACAATGGAGAATCGAAAGTGAGGAATTTCCATATTTGGCTATAGCTACTACTATCTTTAATGCGGCTTTGAAATTATCAACAAATAATTGTGGAAAATTAATTGATATAAATCCAGGGGGGCTCCCGAAAATCAAAATATAAGGATGTTTTGATTCATCAATATTAATAATAAATGTAAAAAAATACATCATTCTTGAGAAATCGATACTTGTTATGATTCGTAAGGTACACTTTTCCAATTGTTGAAAAAAAAATGATTTTCACAAGATGTTTCATTCGTCCAAGAAATGTTTAATCCATTAGAAAAATATGAATGTGTTGCCGCTTGGAGATAGATAAACAGTGTGCGTGGCAAAATTACTCTCTGCTAAGCATTTTATTTGGTTACTGATTTTTAAATAATTTTTTCACATTCTATAAGATACTCGCATTTGTGTAAAGATACAACTAAATAATATTCAAATTAAGAATGTTTGAAAGAAAATGTGAAAATTTTACTATTACTTCAAGTACAAACTTCCGTCGATTAGGTACCTTTTAAAATTCTTGGTGTAATAAAAGAACATTTTAATAGTTCCAATAAAAATTTGTTAAAGTAATATATTATTCAAAACAACGTTAATTCATAATAATTGAAACAATATCAACTCAAAATATATTTCTATTGAAAGATGTAAAACATCACGATAAAAAAGATTTTTCGCCGTATACACGAGAGATTTTCACCACCGAGGCACCGATTACGATGGCTCTGTATTTCGCCTCAAATCGTCTTGGTTAGCTGTTTAGGCAGTTTGGTATGCTCTCTACATTATTCATTGATTTGCAAAATGCGGCTAGGTTGTTCGTTCAGCATTGCTATAGAATCTGGCTAATTATTTTTTGAAACTACTAGACATTTCAACAAAGTGATTGACAATATCATGGTGTACTGTCAAATTTATCAAAATCAACTACTTTCATATTCTGCATCATTCTGTAAAACTCATAGCTTTTGTTTCACAGGTTCAAAATATTAGCTTCTTTATGAAGCATGGCCTTGAATGAATAGCAATTTTTCTTTATTGAGGTTTGTTTTTCTTGCAATTTTCATACAAAACACAGTCTATCGAATCTTTTTTCGTTCAAATTTGAGCGAAATTTCGCTGTTGTTTCAACATGTTGTGACAGGTTCATGATGGAATTTTGTTAGATAGAGGTGCATCGTTCTACTTTACCAGTCTAAGTTCAAATTGATTTGAAGAAATTATTTGCTCTGATGACCATCATTGAGAAAGTAGAAAAGTTTTCATCGCAAAACTAAACATAATTATTGTTTTCTAATCCCATATTTTATTCATATTAATTAAATAAATATAATTATTCACATTAAAGCAATATCACATTAACGACTCTTTTTGAATCATTCTCCACTTCTACTTTTGCCGGAGGAAACATTTCAATTTGGCTTACTTTCGGTATTTAGGATGATGGTGTTTATGATTATGAGGGAACGCAATACACATTTCCAAATACAACCAAAGTAGGTGCGAGGCAATCTGCACAAACTGTGTAATAATGAGTGGAATATTGATAGGAAATCGAAACTCTATAAACGCGGAAAATATTTGTGAATATCGGTGATTCAATATCAATTAGTAAACAATTTTATCAATTCTAGAAATCCATCGACTATTAGGTGTAAATAATTACATTATGTATTGCATGATGCATGATGGATAAAACAAAGGATTAACAAGACCATAATATTGTTATTCAAGTGTATTGTATTCTATTAACAATTTGCTATTCAATTAATAATTTTCTTAGTTTTTTATTGAATAGGAAAAATTTCCATGAAAATGAGGATTTATGACAAATGCAAGTAAAGATATGAATTTCTCATAACCTGAATGAGGCGTTATGAAAGATTGCAGTAATCATCAGTTCATTCAGAGATGCCAACAAATTTGCAAAATAGATTGAAACTAACACCATTAACGGATAAAAATGCAATATTATAATTACAGAAATTAGATCGACTATCAATCAAAATTGACGTTCTCGAATGCTTTCACAAGCTATCGGTTCAAGTAAATATTTGTATTGAAGAACTGATATCTTAACATGCTTTAAGGGAACACAAAGACAATTAGATTCTTTCATTCAACATTTAAATAATCTACACCCTAAAACTAAATTCTCGGTTGAAGTATAAATCAATCACAATATTAACTTTTTGGACTTAACCATAAATAAACCAAATAGTAAACATTTCTTTTCAATATATCATAAGCCTTCACATACGAACATTAAAATCCACAAAAATTCAAGCCACCCCATACAACATAAACTAGCTGCTCTGCAAAGCATGATACATAGACTTCTTATTATCCCCATTTCAGAATTAGATTGTGATAATAATAAGCATGGTCTCGTCCAATATTTTCAGAAGTATTTCTCATTCAGCTGCTTTGGAATGATACTCATTCCAAGAGCAAAATTCATATTTTGGAGATTCTGATATATCTACGGATTCAGAATATTTCAAAAAATATGTAGAATAGTGAAATGAAGCAGATTCTTATTTACACGAACTGCGAAGTTTACTTGCTGGCAATTACTTTTTTGTAACACAGTAACGAAATTTAGATAATTTTTGAGAGTACGGACTTGAAGAATTAGATTTCGGTTTTTCTTTTATTGTTTTTTAAAAAATATGAAGAATAGTGGAACGAAACATAATTTTAAATTCACACGAACTGCAAACTTTACTAGTTTACTTTATTGTTTCGTCATCGGTTTCTTCACACCGTGACAATATCAAAGCGACATATCAACTAGTTGATAGTAGTTGAAAACGCCCTTTGATAATGTTACTGTATGTACAAATCAAGAGAGCGATGAATCAGAGTCGTGTATTGTGCAACTAATGATCATATTTTTCGTGTTTGAATATGTCATGTAGTTGCAGTACCTAATTAAATGAGTTTCGTATATTTGAACGTACGTCAAAATGAATATACGCTCATATAGTGGGTGGTAGTTGGCGGTACTTCCTTTATGTCATTTCCGCCTCCGCAAGATTATTATCGTTATTCATAATCCCTTAGAAAACAATCTGGCAATAGACCAACCATCTCGAGCAGAAGTCAGACTGTCCCGGGCTGTCCGTTTTCCAATATGTATTCAATTTTCTATGAGAACTCATATTCATAATATACCTCTGGTATCTATCAGTAAGACATTCTTGTTCAATAACGCAATGCCTTTACATCATTTATTGAGTCATCAATTTTATAATAGCTAGGCAATTATGGTGTATTGTTTTGTCAGTGATAATGGACCTAATGAAGTATAGTAGGTACACTATGTGTAGACTCTGGTATTTCATTGTCATGTTAGTGTATATTGTGCGAACATTTTCTAGTGTATTATGTCACCTACTTTTTCAATCACTTTTTCAGGAAGCGTTTAGAAGTGAGATGTAATGTATCATGTTTCCCATGCTATGGTTATTGCATTCTGCGCGAGTCATTACTGTGCATTCTTTGAATCAGTATCTTTGGAGAGTCCTTGTATTTATCACTATGAAGGAATCATGATCACCGTTACGATCCCAAAATTCCTAGTGTCCATAAGGTAATAGAATCTAGTAAATGTAGATTTTGGCAATTTCCAGTGGAACGTATTTTGGTTATTATAGACATTTTTGCGTGCTTTGTGTATGAATATGAGTTTGTGAAATTTGACCCACCTTCTTTTCTATTCTGTTTATTTATTTAACATCGGCCTATTGCTGCTACTGTGATGAAGCATCGACACCAGGAGGAAAGTTCTCCCCAATCTCTACATTTTACCGAATCTGGACTTATTTCCAATTGCAGATAGATCTTTAGCCTGCGGTGAACTGTGTTACTCCTTTTCCGAAGGAAGGCATGGTTAGATACTATTCTGCCCAATGAATATTACAGCTTTGGCCTTAAATATTTATGATATGTATTGAAAATAGCTGAGGTGTCACACAGGTACCAAAATGAGTCGACGGAGTAAGTGGCAGCAGTGCTAACCACTACACTACCGAAGGCGAAAGTCTCAATCTTCCTTTAGTACACTTTTTTGCTTTTTCGGGAGGTGTTGGCTTTTTCTTGGTATATGTTCCAATTTCGCGAATTATCTGTGCAATATCTTAGACGAATACATTTTTATATCCTATATGTTGGTGGTTTTTATATTATGTTCTCGCCCTTCTTGCAATCTTCCTACGCAATCTTTAGATGTATGAATCTATGAGTCGTAGTTTCCTTTGTTTGTATAATGTTACCATTTCATCAATTGGAACAACTTGGAACATGAATTATATTCGCGAATGGAAGAATTTCAATCATGACGAACATAAGTTATCCCAGTATCGATATATTGTTATAAAACTGTAAATTTGGATCTTATTCCCATTTTACTTTTGGTAATAATCACATTTGTTTGATATTTTAACATACTCATATGATTTTATTGTATCCATTGGAGTTAATAGACAAAATGAATAATACCCCTACCTATTCCTATTTAGGCTCTTTATTCAAAAGCCAGGATGGACTGTAAATTACATTGAGTTTTTGTGATAAAGCGGAGCTGATATTTTTACCCTGAAAAAATAATCGTCCAAATATAAATGGATCATTTTCAGAGCTAATCCACAATTTGCATTCGAAGTGTTCTCTGTGAGTTTAACGCAATTTCAATAAAATTTTCCTCATAGCTGACATTAATAATACCAACATCAAATGATGTTATTTACGAATTCAGACATTCAATAATAATCGTAGACGATAGCTTCATGAATGTTCTTGAAAATGTATGCTGTAGTTTCTCCTATATGTCCTATGTAAGCAGCAATAACAATCATCATATATCAACTTATAAACTTCAGATTTTTTTTTAATTTCCTCTTTTTGATTCATATAAGAATATAAGTTATTCAAAGTTTTAAAGGATACGTTTTTATCTATTTTTTTTGAAATTTAGATATTTTTTGAGAATATGCAACCAGATATGTATTATTTTTTTTTTGAGAAATGTGAAAAATAGTGGAATGAAACCTAAATTTAAATTCACAAGAACTGCAAAGTTTACTTGCTGACAATTATTGTTTCGTCACACCGTGGCAATATCAAAGCCAGTTATCAGTTAATTGATAGTAGTTGCAAACTCGCTTTGATAATGTTACTGTATGTACATTGTAGAAATCAAGAGAGCGATGAATCAGGGTCGTGTATTGTGCAACTAATGATCATATTTTTCGTGTTTGAATATGTCATGTAGTTGTACTACCTAATTAAATTAGTTTCGTATATTTGAACGTATGTCAAAATGAATATACGCTCATAAAGTGGGTGGTAGTTGGCGGTACTTCCTTTATGTCCTTTCCGCCTCCGCAAGATTATTATCGTTATTCATAATCCCTTAGAAAACAATCTGGCAATAGACCAACCATCCCGAGCAGAAGTCAGACTGTCCCGGGCTGTCCGTTTTCCAATATGTATTCAATTTTCTATGGGAACTCATATTCATAGTATACCTCTGGTATCTATCAGTAAGACATTCTTGTTCAATAACGCAATGCCTCAACATTATTTATTGAGTCATCGATTTTTATAATAGCTAGGCAATTATGGTGTATTGTTTTGTCAGTGATAATGGACCTAATGAAGTATAGTGGGTACACTATGTGTAGACTCTGGTATCTCATTGTCATGTTAGTGTATATTGTGCGAACATTTTCTAGTGTATTATGTCACCTACTGTTTCAATCACTTTTTCGGGAAGCGTTTCAAAGTGAGATGTAATGTATCATGTTTTCCATGCTATGGTTATTGCATTCTGCGCGAGTCATTACTGTGCATTCTTTGATTTAGTATCTTTGAAGAGTCCTTGTATTTATCACTTTGAAGGAATCATGATCATCGTTACGATCCCAAAATTCCTAGTGTCCATACAGGTAATAGAATCTAGTAAATGTAGATTTTGGCAATTTCCAGTGGAATGTATTTTGGTTATTATAGACATTTTTGCGTGCTTTGTGTATGAATATGAGTTTGTGAAATTTGACCCACCTTCTTTTTTATTCTGTTTATTTATTTAACATCGGCCTATTTCTGCTACTGTGATGAAGCATCGACGCCAGGAGGAAAGCTCTCGCCAATCTCTACATTTTACCGAATCTGGATATTTCCAATTGCAGATAGATCTTTAGCCTGCGTTGTACTGTGTTACTCCTTTTCCGAATGAAGGCTTGGTTAGATACTATTCTACCCAATGAATGTTACAGCTTTTGCCTGAAATATTTATGATATGTATTGAAAATAGCTGAGGTGTCACTCAGGTACCAAAATGAGTCGACGGAGTAAGTGGCAGCCGTGCTAACCACTACACTACCGAAGGCGAAAGTCTCAATCTTCCTTTAGTACACTTTTTTGCTCTTTCGGGAGGTGTTGGCTTTTTCTTGGTATATATTCCAATTTCGCGAATTATCTGTGCAATATCTTAGACGAATACATTTTTATATCCTATATGTTGGTGGTTTTTATATTATGTTCTCGCCCTTCTTTCAATCTTCCTATGCAATCTTTAGATGTATGAATCTATGAGTCATAGTTTCCTTTGTTTGTATAATGCTACCATTTCATCAATTGGAACAACTTGGAACATGAATTAATTCTAATATTCGGGAATGGACGGATTTCAATCATGACGAACATAAAATATCCCAGTATCAATATATTGTTATAAAACTGTAAATTTGGATCTTATTCACATTTTACTTTTGGTAATAATCACATTTGTTCGATATTTTAACATACTCATATGATTTTATTGTATCCATTGGAGTTAATAGACAAAATGAATAATACCCCTACCTATTCCTATTTAGGCTCTTTATTCAAAAGCCAGGATGGTCTGTAAATTACATTGAGTTTCTGTGATAAAGCGGAGCTGATAGTTTTACCCTGAAAAAATAATCGTCCAAATATAAATGGATCATTTTCAGAGCTAATCCACAATTTGCATTCGAAGTGCTCTCTGTGAGTTTAACGCAATTTCAATAAAATTTCCCTCATAGCTGACATTATTAATACCAACATCAAATGATGTTATTTACGAATTCAGACATTCAATAATAATTGTAGACGATAGCTTCATGAATGTTCTTGAAAATGTATGCTGTAGTTTCTTCCCATATGTCCTATGTAAGCAGCAATATCAATCATCATATATCAACTTACAAACTTCAGTTTTTTTTTTAATTTTCTCTTTTTGTTTTATATAAGAATATAAGTTATTCAAAGTTTTAAAGGATACGTTTTTATCTATTTTTTTTTTAAATTAGATATTTTTTGAGAATATGCAACCAGATATGTATTATTTTTTTTTAAGAAATGTGAAAAATAGTGGAATGAAACCTAAATTTAAATTCACAAGAACTGCAAAGTTTACTTGCGGACAATTATTGTATCGTCACACCGTGGCAATATCAAAGCCAGTTATCAGTTAATTGATAGTAGTTGCAAACTCGCTTTGATAATGTTACTGTATGTTCATTGTAGAAATCAAGAGAGCGATGAATCAAGGTCGTGTATTGTGCAACTAATGATCATATTTTTTGTGTTTGAATATGTCATGTAGTTGTACTACCTAATTAAATGAGTTTCGTATATTTGAACGTATGTCAAAATGAATATACGCTCATATAGTGGGTGGTAGTTGGCGGTACTTCCTTTATGTCCTTTCCGCCTCCGCAAGATTATTATCGTTATTCATGGTCCCTTAGAAAACAATCTGGTAATAGACCAACCATCCCGAGCAGAAGTCAGACTGTCCCGGGCTGTCCGTTTTCCAATACGTATTCAATTTTCTATGGGAACTCATATTCATAGTATACCTCTGGTATCCATCAGTAAGACATTCTTGTTCAATAACGCAATGCCTTTACATTATTTATTGAGTCATCGATTTTTATAATAGCTAGGCAATTATGGCGTATTGTTTTGTCAGTGATAATGGACCTAATGAAGTATAGTAGGTACACTATGTGTAGACTGGTATTTCATTGTCATGTTAGTGTATATTGTGCGAACATTTTCTAGTGTATTATGTCACCTGCTTTTTCAATCACTTTTTCGGGAAGCGTTTCGAAGTGAGATGTAATGTATCATGTTTCCCATGCTATGGTTATTGCATTCTGCGCGAGTCATTACTGTGCATTCTTTGAATCAGTATCTTTGAAGAGTTCTTGTATTTATCACTTTGAAGGAATCATGATCACCGTTACGATCCCAAAATTCCTAGTGTTCATACAGGTAATAGAATCATATATAAAAATTCTCGGGAAATAGGTCACAATAACACTTTGTTTTAACTATTCGTCTTTACGTACGTTTCGGTCTCACGACCATCATCAGAAGACTCACTATGTCTAAAAAGGGGGTTTATTAAAACTAATTATAAAACAAGCGTCCAAATCGCACAATTTAACTTCAATTAAAAGAGCCCACGCCGTCGAAACGAACAGAACCACGAATAATCGAAATTGTATCGTCAGAATTAATGTATAAAAAATTATTTTTTGTAGTAAGAATCCGCTATTCAGTAATATTATTAAAATATATTAGTGCATATTGATTGGTATTCTCACAACAAATGAGAAGAACGAAGTTATTTGTCAAGTATCTACTTTCGAAACCAGATGTGTAGGATTTATGACATGGCACTTAAGACAGGTTTCAGACCTGTACTGGGAAATAACATTACGAATTCTTCCTAAAAACATTTTCTACACTTATAAAGACGTATGTAAGAATTTGCAAGAGATTATTTAATCAAATTAGTATAAATATGACTTAGATTTTGTGTGTCTACCCTATGATTTACAGATTTGGGGTCCCGTTTTATGTGAATCATCTCCAGGATAGATCTTTTATTATAATTGGTTTCCTTAGTTAAGGAAACTTGGTAATAGAATCTAGTAAATGTAGATTTTGGAAATTTCCAGTTGAACGTATTTTGGTTATTAAAGACATGTTTGCGTGCTTTGTGTATGAATATGAGTTTGTGAAATTTGACCCACCTTCTTTTCTATTCTGTTTATTCATTTAACATCGGCCTATTTCTGCTACTGCGATGAAGCATCGACGCCAGCAGGAAAGCTCTCCCCAATCTCTACATTTTACCGAATCTGGACTTATTTCCAATTGTAGATAGATCTTTAGCCTGCGGTGTACTGTGTTACTCCTTTTCCGAAGGAAGGCATGGTTAGATACTATTCTACCCAATGAATGTTACAGCTTTTGCCTGAAATATTCATGATATGTATTGAAAATAGCTGAGGTGTAACTCAGGTACCAAAATGAGTCGACGGAGTAAGTGGCAGCAGTGCTAACCACTACACTACCGAAGGCGAAAGTCTCAATCTTCCTTTAGTACACTTTTTTGCTCTTTCGGGAGGTGTTGTTTTTTTCTTGGTATATATTCCAATTTCGCGAATTATCTGTGCAATATCTTAGACGAATACATTTTTATATCCTATATGTTGGTGGTTTTTATATTATGTTCTCGCCCTTCTTTCAATCTTCCTACGCAATCTTTAGATGTATGAATCTATGAGTCATAGTTTCCTTTGTTTGTATAATGCTACCATTTCATCAATTGGAACAACTTGGAACATGAATTAATTCTAATATTCGGGAATGGACGGATTTCAATCATGACGAACATAAAATATCCCAGTATCAATATATTGTTATAAAACTGTAAATTTGGATCTTATTCACATTTTACTTTTGGTAATAATCACATTTGTTTGATATTTTAACATACTCATATGATTTTATTGTATCCATTGGAGTTAATAGACAAAATGAATAATACCCCTACCTATTCCTATTCAGGCTCTTCATTTAAAAGTCAGGATAGACTGTAAATTACATTTAGTTTCTGTGTTAAAGCGGACCTGATAGTTGTACCCTGAAAAAATAATCGTCCAAATATAAATGGATCATTTTCAGAGCTAATTCACAATTTGCATTCGAAGTGCTCTCTTCCAATAAATTTCCCCTCATAGCTGACATTAATAATACCAACATCAAATGATGTTTTTTTACGAATTCAGACATTCAATAATAATTGCATGAAAATTCTTACCTTATCGTTTATTATAGGGAAATATCCAAAACAATAACAAATATCACAAATTTCACAGAGAGAAAAATAACCACCAGAATGTATTCACAAGTTATTCATTCACAAAATACGTAGGTAAATCTAACAAAGTCCTATATTTGCCCTGGAGATTACAATATCAACAATTCGCATTGAATGAAGAACACGTTGATCGCGTTTCCTGAGCGCTCGCAACGACGTTCGGTCCTACGCGCACGACGTTTGCCAACAAACTACTAAAGCTGGGTTGTCTGGAAGCCGCCTACCAACCGATGTTCTTGTGTTCAACTATTGCGCACAGTTGAGGAAAACCTCCCTGACTAGTTTAACTATTCAAATGACCAAATTGTTTTTCAATGGATTTAACTGTTATTTGATCTTTCAGTTCTAACTTTGTATGATTTGTTTACAAAATCATTCCGTTTCAAATAAGCACTATAGATTTACATCAATTTGGAAAGAACATTTGAACCTCGAATGTTCAATCAGTTATCAAGTGTATGTATATGTTCAAAACATGTGAAGTTTTTAGGTATATAACATAACGCTATAAATAAGAAACAATCACACATAACTACTAAAAATACCATTGAAGTACTGAAAACGTTTCAGCTACCCTGTAGCCATCATCAGAGTGAATTAAGTAGGATTCAAAATGTGCAGGTTTCATATACCTAGTATAATGAAGATTCTTGACCCAGGTTTGAATTATATAAATTCTCGGGAAATAGGTCACATTAACATTTATGCTTTATATTTTCTTGTCTTTAAAGACAAGAAAATATGAAGCATAAGTGTTAATGTGACCTATTTCCCCGCGAATTTATATAAAAGACAAGGAAATATAAACCATAAATGTTAATGTGACCTATTTCCCGAGAATTTTTATATATAATAAACTAGAATGAAGCATGTTGAAATATTGTTCTCGTCTTCAGACATAAATAGTATATTATGAGTAAAATGTAAATATAACCACCCCTAGCAAAAAATCTGTCCATTTTTGGGGGTTGGCGCAATGATAACATTGTTCAGAATTAAGGTAGATGTAGTGAAAAACGCGTACAGTCAGAAAATTCTGAATTTTTGTATATTTAATAAGGACATGATAATACAATTACTATTAAAATTTGAAGTCAAGTGACCGTTTCTAACTCAAGATACACTTAATTAAAAATCGGTCCATTAACATGAAGAGTATAGGCACTACATAGAGTTTGTACCAGTTTATCAGTTTTTATAAGAAACTAACTGTCAGAAATTTTTAAAAAAACTAACAGTCACTTAATGTTTGTATTCTGAATTAAAAAAAAAAAAAAAAAAAATATCGACCGTCTCATTGTCAAGAAATATTAATTTCAAGTTCAACAATTTATGAGAAAGTATACGTACTAGCGAGTACGTCTCCATGGGTACAGTATTACACAAAAATTATAGCACATTCTGCTACAAGCTCGTGTGCTCTCTGACCGCGCGCATCATACAAGACTTTCTTACAATATTGTACCACGACAACTACCTTAAATGGACTACATCATATCAAAGATTCTGAAATATCCACCGAGACCCAATTCCTGTAAGGAATTTGCGGTTTCCTTTTGATACAATCTTCTTTATTATAGCCTTTCTTTATATATACCTGAGGATGAGGTGTAATAATTGACCTCAAAACCTGGTGGAAGGGATCTACAAAAAAATGGTGTGTTAGAAATAAACATAACAATATTAATATCAATATAAACTCATACTTGGTGATACCAATTGTTTGACATTAAACTAAATCATAAATCAAAATGTGTCTGTTTAAATACTAAGTATATTATATATAAATTCTAGGGAAATAGGTCACATTAACATTTATGGTTTATATTTTCTTGTCTTTTATATAAATTCTCGGGAAATAGGTCACATTAACATTTATGGTTTATATTTTCTTGTCTTTTATATAAATTCTCGGGGAAATAGGTCACATTAACATTTATGCTTTATATTTTCTTGTCTTTTTACAAAATCTTTCCGTTTCAAATAAGCACTATAGATTTACATCATTTTGGAAAGAACATTTAAACCTCGAAGGTTCAATCAGTTATCAAGTGTATGTATATGTTCAAAACATGTGAAGTTTTTAGGTATATAACATAAGTCTATAAATAAGAAACAATCACACATATCTACTAAAAATACCATTAAAGTACTGAAAACGTTTCAGATACCTAGTAGCCATCATCAGAGTGAATTAAGTAGGATTCAAAATGTGCAGGTTTCATATATCTAGTATAATGAAGATTCTTGACCCAGGTTTGAATTATATAAATTCTCGGGAAATAGGTCACATTAACATTTATGCTTTATATTTTCTTGTCAGACAAGAAAATATGAAGCATAAGTGTTAATGTGACCTATTTCCCCGAGAATTTATATAAAAGACAAGAAAATATAAACCATAAATGTTAATGTGACCTATTTCCCGAGAATTTATATATAATATACTTAGTATTTAAACAGACACATTTTGATTTATGATTTAGTTTAATGTCAAACAATTGGTATCACCAAGTATGAGTTTATATTGATATTAATATTGTTATGTTTATTTCTAACACACCATTTTTTTGTAGATCCTTTCTACCAGGTTTTGAGGTCAATTATTACACCTCATCCTCAGGTATATATAAAGAAAGGCTATAATAAAGAAGATTGTATCAAAAGGAAACCGCAAATTCCTTACAGGAATTGGGTCTCGGTGGATATTTCTGAATTTTTGATATGATCTAGTCCATGTAATTCTGAACAACGTTATCATTGCGCCAACCCCCAAAAATGGACAGATTTTTTGCTAGGGGTGGTTATATTTACATTTTACTCATAATATACTATTTATGTCTGAAGACGAGAACAATATTTCAACATGCTTCATTCTAGTTTATTATATATAAAAATTCTCGGGAAATAGGTCACAACAACACTGTATTTTAAATTTTCGTCTTTACGTACGTTTCGGTCTCACGACCTTCATCAGAAGACTTATTATGTAAAAAGGGGTTAATTAAACTAATTAGCGTCCATATCGCATAATTTTCAATTGAAAAGCCCACGCCGTCGAAACGAACAGAGCCACGAATAATCGGAAATTGTATCGTTAATATTAAAGTATAATTTTGCTTTGAGACCATAGCAATATGCGTTTGTATATTATGAGAATTTTACTGAACAGTGGATTCTTGTTACAAAAAAATTAACGATACAATTTTCGATTATTCGTGGCTCTGTTCGTTTCGACGGCGTGGGCTTTTTGATTGAAAATTGTGTGATATGGATGCTTGTGCTAATTAGTTTAATTAACCCCTTTTTACATAATAAGTCTTCTGATGAAGGTCGTGAGACCGATACGTACGTAAAGACGAAAATTTAAAACAGAATGTTATTGTGACCTATTTCCCGAGAATTTTTATATATAATTCATACTTGGTCAAGAATCTTTATATTATTCTAGTTTATGTTGCATAATATGGTTCTTATCCCACAAAAAATGTTAAAGCCCTCCCTAACCCCCCTTAAATAAAAAAATAAACCTTTTTCTGGATCACTTCAAAAATCATTGGAGAATGTTTTAATTAAGCTTAAATACGGAATTCGCACTTGTATTTCAAATTTCTGAATTTTCGATATGATGTAGTACATGTAGTTCTGAACAAATTTTACCGATGCGCGAACACCGAGAAATAAACAGTTTTTCCGCTAGGGGGGGTTATATTTACATTTTACTCATAACAGACATTCATTTCTGAAGGTGAGTACAAAATCCCTACATGCTTTACTCCAGCTTATGTTGCATAATATTGTTCTTCTTCCATAGAGAAATGTTGAAGCCTCCCCTATCCCCAAACCTTTGAACATTTGTTCAGAAGGCGAGTACAAAATCCTTACATGATTTACTCCAACTTATGTTGCATAATATTGTTCTTCTTCCATAGAGAAATGTTGAAGCCTCCCCTATCCCCCAACCTTTGAACATTTGTTCAGAATTACAGGGACTCATCATATCAAAAATTCAGAAATATCCACCGAGACCCAATTCCCGTAAAGAATTTGCGGGGTTCTTTGTACCTTTGTAAAAATCTTTTTATTTCAAAATTTGATCAAAATAATATTTTAATTAATAATTTGTTAATTTTTAATTTGTCCTAAAATTTCTCAAAAAGATTTACTTACATTCAATACATAAATTTACTTATATTTCAGATGTTTTATTTACTGATTATTAAAGTTTATATGAAAATTTAATTTTTTAATTTATATGATTCATGTTCAAAAGTTGAAACTCGGGAAGCTACAAAGCAGTTTATTCTAATGGTGAGGAATATGTAACTTTAGATAACAAATAAAAAAAGGATGTGTTTCGAAAGTTTGATGCTTATGCGTTCAAGGAATTAATGACATCTACTTCATGTAGTCCTAATCCTTATAATCGCATCAAACATCAAACATCAAACTTTCAAAACACATCTTTTTCATAATAATTTTTTCCCAATTTGTTATCTGAAGTCACAAATTCCCCATCCTCAGAATAAATGCTTTATAGCTGTTGAACATGAATTACATAAATTGAAAAATTAAATTTTACATATAAACTTCAATTATCAAGAAATTAAATCATATGATAATGATAAATTTATATACTGAATGTAAGTAAATCTTTTTTGAGTAATTCACAACAAACTAGCAATTTACAAATATTGATTGAAAAATACTACTTTGATCAAATTTTGAAACAAAAAGATTTTTACAACTGTTTTAACAAATTTGATACAATTTTCATCAGTACTTTAACTGTATTTATAATGCTTGTGAGTACGAAATGATTAACCTTATTCACTAAAAATACCATTAAAGTACTAAGGACCTTTCAGCTACCATGTAGCCATCTAACAGTAAGCTAATGTACCTGTTTAAATACTATTTGGGATTATAATAATGCAAACAAGGGGTTACCCTCAGCTGGAAATAAGTCTGAATTTGATGAATTGCTTTTTCGCTATAGATTTCCATGGTTTCTAAATTAAATAGATATTTCTCCGTACTGTGTTCTAAAAGTGATAACCTTTCTTGAGAAATGGTGTAATATTCAAAATAAGTTCTGCTATTGCTGATTTTTCATTACTATTGTTCTTCATATGGGAGAATGTTCCTTATAACGAGTTTAAATGTTCCTTCTAGTTTGACCCACATAGCATTTTGATAACGACAATCAATTTTGTAAATTCCAGATTTGTCGAAATCGTGAACTTTGACAAAAGTATTGCCTAATCAGTTTTTCATCATGTTATTGCATCTATAAAAGGATTTTATTGCAAATTATAAAAATTATGGAATTTATTGATTGCTAAAAGGTGATACCTTAAACTAGTGAATTTCATTGAATTATTTGGAAGTAATAGTTCTAATTTGATAAGTTGTTGATTGCGTTCCATTTACCGTTTTTGGTTAGAAATCAAATTATTTATCGAAGATTTGTCGTGAACATTGTCCGTCGCTATTCGCTGAAGTTTCTTAACATCGTTTGTTATACTTTTTCTCTCTCAAAGGATCGTTTAATAATCTAAGATTAAGACTATTGAATGGAGCTATTTTATAATCCATTGGTACACATGAATCCGCTGAAACATGCAGGGTGTAACAGAACTACATTGTCAAAATTTAACATCGGGTTCTACATCAAAAAAATATCACGTACGCAAATACATTGTTAAGGAGATACAGGGGCGTTGAAATATGTTAAAAATATATTATTTTTCAAGTATCTTACAAAGTAAAAGAGATATTGGAGCGAAAATTCGTACACACATAATGTCATAAGCAGCCACAAAACGTGATGACATGTCAGAAGCAACCAGTGGCGGAAGAATGGGGGTCTAGTCAAATTAAATTTGCAAAAATGTACAGACCTGGGCAAAATAAATTTATCAACATTTTGTAACCGAAATTTTTGTTTCTTGCACTATACTTTTGGCCATACATCCTTTTTTGGGAATATTTCATTTGTTGTTAGAGATTCCTGAATAAGTCCCATCGCAATCGAAAGAATTTAATTTGTATACTGTGTGAATTTGGTTATCTTTAGGTATTAAAGATTTTAGGTTTAAAAAATATTTCCAACACAGTTATAGTAGGTTTATGGCAACATCCATATCATACTTTTTTAAACGTTTCCTAATTTTCTCCGAGGTCACCGGAATGTATGGTAATGTTATAAAATTATTCGTATTGCCGTTTACGTCATTGATATATGACGTTCCACCATAGACTTTGTTTATTCTTTCTTCAATGATGGGATTGAAAAATATTTTTGGGTAGCCAGTGTTTTTAGTAAGGGCGGTGGTATTTTCTAAGTTTTTGTTTCTTGTACTATACATTACATTATTTTCTGTAAATTATGTTTAGAAATTCCTATACCCCAGCAATCTAAACAATTTAATTTTTACACTGTGTGGGTTTCTCTGTCTTTAGGTATTAAAGGTTTTAGATTTGAAAAATATTTCCTAACACATTTAGTAGGCTTATGCCCAACATTTATATCGTACTTTTTCAAACATTTCCTAATTTTCTCTGAGGTCTCCGGAATGTATGGTAATGTTTTAGTTAGTACGATGAGGACGCCTTGTGAGGATACGATTAGTTTTAAGAAATCATGATCATACTGTTATACGTTTTCTGATGATGGTCGTGAGACCAAAACGTACGTAAAGACGAAAACAATAAGCATATGTGTTAGTGTGACCTATTTCCCGAGAATTTATATATAATTCATACCTAGGTCAAGAATCATTATTAACTAGTTAATAAGTATCGATACAAAATATCGTGTATCATTCAATAAAATATCGACCCCTCCTAGAATCCATACATACGGAACATCTCTATTGGGAAACTTCATACAGCTACCAGTTCCCATCCATCATAAATACTACCGGGAATGATTGCTAAGTTAACAATTCTCAATCTCGGGGAATTATAATTGAACACATTAGGTCATGCGAAAATAGCATGCCTATATACCTTGGGAATGAACTACACCCTCTTTAGCCGTGTCCCTTGTTACCTACATAACAACTGAAAAGCGTACGAAATAATTGAATCCATTTCATTGCAATGTTTCCATCATGATAAAGCTCAAAAAATATATACATTAACGTCGTCTTTGCTATTCTAACGCACCCTGATATGTTAATAATTACAACAAAGGGGGTATTACTATTTGCAACTTAACAAACAGTATGAGAACCAATATTCTTTTAGATTAAATAATAAACCAACAAATAATAAATACCGATAAAATCACAAGAACTCACTTTGCATAGACTAACATTATTTTACGGTTAACAATAAATATCACAAACAGAACACCGAGTTCCCCATAGATCCAAATATTCATGAATTACTTGGAAAATCAAATAATAAATTAAAAATTCCAGCATATCTTTGGATATTGGTATCGTCAAGTTGACGACGTAATCGCTAGCTTACATACAAATATAGAATTCACCTTAGAGATGGAAAACAACAACCTCTTAAACTTTTTAGATCTGACCATTTAAAATACTGATAATTACCATTCCTTCCCTATTTATTACAAGCCCATTCACACTGATACCACCATACACAACACTTCTTCACACCCGCATTCACGCAAGGCAACAGCATATAACTTTCATTTAGAATTAAACAGATTCATAGATATTGCTATGAATAACGGTTACGAGCCAAGATTATGAATGAAACACTCGAAAATAAACTTCTTAAAAAAGCCCTGAACCTAATACATCCGCAGATTAATAATAGTACCAAATCAAATTTCGCATGTCTGACTTATTTAGGTAAACATTAACAAAAAACTATCAAAATTTCTTAAAAACCATGAAAAAACGTTGCCTTCAATACAACAAATCATCTATACTCATATATTAATGATTCAAAACTTAAAGATAAATTAAAGAAATATGGAGCCTATACAGGCTCAGGTGCGATGACTGTAATGCCTTTACGTAGGAAAAACTGGACTAAGTTTCGATGTAAGGTACCATGAAACTCAAAAAAGAGGATTGTGATCAACGAATCACTTATTGAAACGTAATGACAATTTCACCTTAATCTCGATATTTCACATATTTAAGTAAAAGGACATAAACTCAATATTCTAGAATCCATGGAAATTTCAAAACATTTAAAAAACAATATTATCATAATATCAAATGATCAAATCGATACCTATAATTCACTATTTGTCAAAAATTTTGTTTATAAACTCCCACCCAAACCATTTCCTACCCCCATCCCTCACTTGTACTATATTCAGATTGATTCTTAATATTCAAGGACATTATTTTAGATTTAGCTTTAGTTGATAACTTTAGCTTTGAGAATGCCACAGTGTGGTGAAGCAATTTGTCAGCATTAATTTTTCATCTTCATCGTCATCATCATTTGAAGGGATGAGGCCTAGCCCCCAAATGCACTTAGGCCATTTAGTTGGCCCATTGTGTGCCTCTATTCTAGCAGGTTTGTGGTCCGCCAGAAACCCAGAATATTACCAACGCTGGCTTCCGAGAGCAGTTTTGATTCTCCGTAGTGACGGTGCCTGAGGGGTGCCAATGCAGGGCATTCCAACAGGATGTGAGAGGCAGTTTCTTAAGCCTCTCTTCATTTCTTATAAATAGGATCATTATTTGCGATGCACATAGTATGAAGGTGACGCCCAGCCAGGAAGTCATCCTTTTCATTTCCTTAACTCTGTGAACCATACGAGCCCACCTGGTGGCAGTAAAATGAAAGTTTTGTTACTTCAATCTCCTATATACGGGATAAAGATTTTGGGAGGAGTAAGACCTATGGCTGAAATCATCCTATATTGCTCCATTTCTAGCATGGTGCACTTAGAGGTTGCCTCACTTAAAATCGTTGAGTGTCCAAGAGAGTAGTGAATTTTGGTTCAGTGACATAGGCCCTTTAGCCTATGCTCCGTTCTCATGGCCTCAGGTTTTATATATAAGTGTAGAGGTGGTAATCCAGCGAAAGCGCAAGGGCTCTCGTTGGAGCCGACCTCATACCCCTCAATATACCTACGCATGCAAGCAGCTGCAGTCGGTCTAGGGGACGCTGGGACATAACACTCCTCGTCCCCGACCACCATACAATTGTAACATAGGTGAGTATAGGTCTGATCACAGCGGTATAGATCCAATAAAGAGTCTTTGGATGTAATCCCTTTGTGCTGCTGAAAACTCTTCCGCACGCCCAAAAGGGCGTAGGAGCGTTCCTCACTCAATATTTTAGGTGTTCGCGTCAGGTCAGTTTAGAGTTTAGGATTACTCCCAGAAACTTCACCGACCCTTTGAGTTGCTGGACCTTGCCAGACAGGGTAATCTCTGGCAGTGTGGCCAGCTTACGTTCCCTGGTAAACAGTACAATTTCCGTTTTGTCAGGGTTATTGTATTCGTGTGACTAGATGATGCAAGGCCGTTTCAGTGGAGAGGCGAGCTTGGTAGGCGTGTTGACGACAATAGGGATAGACCTTCAATCGCCATCTCTCAAGTGTCTGTCAATCAGTCTCTCCATTGCCTTCAATATGAATGAGGTTAGACTAATAGGGCGGAATGACTTGGGTATATTCAGTTTTACCCGTCTTTGGAATAAGCGCGACATTCACTGCTTGCCATAGCTTTGGAACAAGGCCAGAGGCTATGCAAAATTGGCCTAGCCGATAGCTACGCCGATGATGATTTCCTGACTCTCTTGTAGGAGAGCTAAGAAGATTCCATTATTACCTGGTAATTTATACGGTGCGGACCCACCCACTTCAGGAAAATGAACCGACACCTAGTGTATTACAAGATTTGTTCAAATTTGAGTTTAATCCTCCAACTTCCAAAATTAAAATGATTTTAGACTACGTAAACGCCGAAACCATAGGTATCCTTTTAAAATATTTTTGTTATGTAGTTCTTAAACATATTGAAACGAATGTAAGAGTGTGGCACGTTTATATTCCTTTTCTTGATACACTAGTAATGAAGACTAATAGGCCTACAGACATATGATTCATTGCAGTCATGAGAGATCGAGATAATGAAATCTATCTTTCATTTTCAAACGAAACCCACTTGATTAAAAGATACATATAAAAAATAGTTCTAGTATGCATGTATGTAGGTAAACTATACATGATACATCTGTAAATAGTTTATTGATAATTATTTGAAAACCTACCACTGTTTCAAATATTGATTCAGGGAACAGAATTGAATGCTAAATTATTTATTCTGTGCAAAGAGAACGAACGGGTAACGGCTGTGGCTATTGTTGAAACCGATAACGCCATTTCCCCGGATTATATTCTGTCGGATACGATAATATAGGATATCTACAATTATTTCATGTAATGTTTGTCCAATAAAAATCTGAATACAACTAGCGAGATAAAATGAATTAACGGAATTTCATATTTTCATAACATCGATGTAAATTCGAAACGATTTAACGTTTGAAAACTGAGAGCTTCCTACTCATTCATAGAAAATTCTCTCAGGTACGTAGGTACTACATTGGTAGAATGGGAACTTCTTGGAAGGAAGATAATAAAGGATTAACTCGATTACATGCAAAAAAGTATCCACTTTCGAATCAGATGTTTTTCAATCCCATTATTGAAGAAAGATGAAACAAAATCTGTAATGGAACGTATAAATAAAATGAACGGTAATACAGATAATTTTATAACATCACCATACATTCCACAGACCTCGGAGAAAATTAAGAAATGTTTTAAAAATATGATATAAATGTATAAACCTACTAATTGTGTTGGGAAATATTATTCAAATCTAAAACCTTCAATACCTAAAGATAGACAAACACACACAGTATACAAATTAAATTGCTTAAATTGTGATGGGACTTATACAGGAATCTCTAAACAATATTTACAAAAAAGAATGGATGGCCATAAGTATAGTACAAGAAACAGAAACTTAGAATATTCCAACGCCCTTGCTAAACATTGGTTTGATTATAACCATCAATTCGATTACAAAAATGTTAATATTTTAATTAAGGAAACCAATTATTATAGGAGATCCATTCTGGAGATGATTCACATAAAACCTGACTCCAAGTCTGTAAATAATAGAACATATGATTGGGTGACACTTTTTCCACTGAATTTTTTCCACTGGTATATTTTCCCACTAGGTTTTTTTTTCCAATAACCTTTTTCCTCTAGTAATGATTTTCCACCAATTCGAAAATAGTATAATTGAAATGATTTGAACAAGTATCATAGCAACGACAGTTTGATACGTTGAGCTGACAGTTTGACCTAACACATTGGTCCGACAGTTATCCCTCCTCCCCGTGGAACATGTACGAGCCCGTGTTACAAAATCTGTCGAGGACCAACAATGTGTCGGAAGGTTGGCACAACAGATTCCAGGTGGTTGTGGGAAAAAACCACCCTAGTCTTTACGCCTTCCTCCTCGAGCTACAGAAAGAATAAGGAGACACCGAGGCCATGATCCGCGAGCTGGATTTAGGCCACAAAATAAAAAAAACTACACAGCAGTCCAGAGTGAAAAACGGGGAGCGAATAAACAATTTAGTTCGCCAATATGAAGATAGGAAAAGTGGAGGCGAAGTTTTGGAATATTTAAAAGCTGTCGGTCACCATATACAATTTTGATATCCTGTTTGATATCCATTTATAAAACTATTAAATGTATTAAAAAATGAACTGGAGGAAAAAATAAACTAGTGGAAAAATGTATTAGTGGAAAAATATATTAGTGGAAAAAGCGGAGTGGAAAAAGCAGAGTGGAAAAAATGGAATGGAAAAAATGGGTCCCACCCAAACATATAAAGGTCTGACCTTTGTTCTATTATCTCATAAGTCTGTAACATCTGGTTCGAAAGTAGAAGCTCCAGCGTTATATTTTTTGGTTTCGGTGACATACAGACTTTGCTTGAGATGAGTTTGTATATTATAAGAAAATTGCTAAGCAGTGGATTCTTGATACATATACATATACTTGAAACATTAATTTGTTCCGATAACTCATTTTTCTGTTTGTTTCGGTGACGTGGGCATTTTTAGTTGAAATAAGTGCGATAAGGACGCTTTGTGCTGTTTTAAGAAATTCCATTTCACACGTAATATGTCTTTTGATTATGGCTGTAAGACCGAAACGTACATAAAAACGAGAATAATAAGCATATGTGTTAATGTGACCTATTTCCCGAGAATTTACATATTATTCATTCATGGGTCAAGAATCATTATTCACAACAAATAATCTATACTCAATGATTAACTCGATTACATACAAAATTTGATTCCATTGAAAGAAGGTTGGTGACATTAACTCCAAAAAGATATTAACCTTTGGCTCCAATACCAGCCTGTTGTAGTTGATGTTCAAAAATAATTTATAATGAACACTATCTACCTACAAGACTTTAATCTTAACCGGGAATAGAGGTAACAATGGCAGCAATGCTTAGTCCGGATCTATTACATTTCTTGCATGGTAATTGAATAGAAAATCAACTAGAATCATGGTTGAACTACTTACAGGGCATTGTAGACTCAAGATGCACATGAACTACTTCGGACTGGCAGAAAGAACTATATGCAGGTTCCGCCAAGAATACGGAGAGACCTTAGTACATATACTGTGCTACTGCGAAGGCCTAACAAGGCTGAAGTTTTCGACGGGGCAATGGATGATTGAGCCCCGCGGTCAGAAAAAATTGTGCATGTAATAAAGTAATATGGGACAATTGCGCCCCAGGTCCTTCCTACAATAAAGGACGATTGAGCCCTAACCACCTGTTTTACGGCGCTTCATTAAAATAGTGTAACTTAAAAATCTTACTTAAAATTGGGAATGAAACATAATGATAAATGTTATACCTACATATATTTATTAAATTAGTAAAAAATTTGAAACCGTGTTTAACAAAATATTTATCAAATTACTAAAACGAACTTAGGCTAAAATAGGTTATTTTTACTTATAGGTACCTAACTACTATTTTACAAATTTGTATGAAATACTTTTTACAAACTCAAATGGAGTTAGCTCATTATTTATATATAAACTAATTGAATTAGTAACCACCTGTTTTACGGCGCTTCATTAAAATAGTGTAACTTAAAAATCTTACTTAAAATTGGGAATGAAACATAATGATAAATGTTATACCTACATATATTTATTAAATTAGTAAAAAATTTGAAACCGTGTTTAACAAAATATTTATCAAATTACTAAAACGAACTTAGGCTAAAATAGGTTATTTTTACTTATAGGTACCTAACTACTATTTTACAAATTTGTATGAAATACTTTTTACAAACTCAAATGGAGTTAGCTCATTATTTATATATAAACTAATTGAATTAGTAACCACCTGTTTTACGGCGCTTCATTAAAATAGTGTAACTTAAAAATCTTACTTAAAATTGGGAATGAAACATAATGATAAATGTTATACCTACATATATTTATTAAATTAGTAAAAAATTTGAAACCGTGTTTAACAAAATATTTATCAAATTACTAAAACGAACTTAAGCTAAAATAGGTTATTTTTACTTATAGGTACCTAACTACTATTTTACAAATTTGTATGAAATACTTTTTACAAACTCAAATGGAGTTAGCTCATTATTTATATATAAACTAATTGAATTAGTAACCACCTGTTTTACGGCGCTTCATTAAAATAGTGTAACTTAAAAATCTCACTTAAAATTGGGAATGAAACATAATGATAAATGTTATACCTACATATATTTATTAAATTAGTAAAAAATTTGAAACCGTGTTTAACAAAATATTTATCAAATTACTAAAACGAACTTAAGCTAAAATAGGTTATTTTTACTTATAGGTACCTAACTACTATTTTACAAATTTGTATGAAATACTTTTTACAAACTCAAATGGAGTTAGCTCATTATTTATATATAAACTAATTGAAGGGCTTAGAATACAAAGGGTACAAGTACATTTTTATGTCAAAATGAGATAAGTCCAAGTGAGAAAAGTAGACATAAATATTTGTCGGAATACAAAGAATCTAGCTCATAGCTACCAAAAAAGTATGTGAATTGTAATGTAGTTTTCTTCGGCATACAATGGGTGTAAGTACAATTGTAATTGTACCCTTTGTATTCTCACTGATACAGAAGTCACTATTCTAGAAAAGATAATGCAGCCACTCGGTATTTGTCCTCAGATAGATTATGTATAATCTATATAAAGATATTTGTGTCGAAAAACATAGGACCCCAGTTAAGTTATCCTATTATAGATACATTTTCAACAATGAGTTCAATTTACGATTTCATAGACCACATTCTGATACATGTTCAAGATGTGATAAGCATCAAAATACCATCAAGCACTCGACAGATCAAACGCAAGTGAACAAGAGTAAAGTGGAATTAGAGATTCACCTCCGAAAAGCTGAAGTAGCTAGTGGATCTAAAAAAAAAGATATAGCGACAAGTTCTACAGATACCCTAGTTGTATGTTTTGATCTCCAACAAACATTACCCACTCCACTAATAACAACATCCAAGGTGTTTTATTTACGACAATTTTTGCATTTACGATTTAGTACAAAACCACGCGCATATGTTTGTATGGTCTGAGAATATGGCTTCGAGGGGATCGCAGTCAATAGGATCGTGTTTGTTGCATTTCATCAAGTCTCTGCCGTCAACAGTAACCAAACTTATTGCCTACAGTGATTCCTGTGGAGGGCAAAATAAAAATAAAAACCTATGTAAGTTGTTCATGTTTATAGTCCAATCTACTCACATAGAAGAAATTCACCATAAGTTTTTGGAACCCGGACACACTTATATGGAATGCGATCGTGCATTCGCACTTATTGAACAATCGAAAAGAAAACATCCATAAGTTTTCATCCCAGAACATTGGACTTCCGTCATAAAAGCATCTGCTTGAAGTTTTATTGTGCATCAAATGACACAGGAAATGTTTGTTTCTTTTGAAAAATTGGATCCCTTAATAAACAATCGGAAATTGGGCGTGAATAAAAAACCCCTACGTTTTAGAGAGATAAACCACTTCAAATATATCAAAGATGCTCCAACATTTTCATTTGAATTTAAACACACTCTTCAGGAAGACTTTCCTTTTTCGAGATGGGTATCCGTTTAACCAAGAGGTCGACCTTCCCTTAAATTGGACAATGTATTGCCAACAAATACTGGTGCTATACCGATTACCACTGCTAAGTGGAAGGACCTTCAATCATTATTAGACTATATACCACCTATCTTTCATCAGTTTTATAATAATCTGGAGCATGGAGAACGAAAAACGAAAGAAACGAAGGCAAAAAAAAACATAAATCAGGAGTCCAATACAGCTTCAACGTCTAGGGTTGAACATGAATCCGATTCAGACAACGATATGGATGATAGTGCCATAATTGATTCTGATTATGAAAATATAAATTGAATTGTTTGTCACTGAGTCAATAAAGCATATAACACAAGAGAGTGATTTTTTTAAATTAAATTTTTTTTAAATGCGTCGCGATACAAAGGGGACAAGTGATTTTTTTCTGGATTTTTTGTGAAAAACTTTACAATTTTCATCTTACTCACTATATTCACATGTAATCTTCCTTGTACAAACTTTCTGAATAAAAATTTCAACCTTATGTCATTTATAGATTTTATTTTGGCAAGTTAAGTTTAAACTCAATTTACTCGAAATTGTTAAATGAGTACTTATACCCTTTGTATTCTAAGCCCTTCAATTGAATTAGTAACCACCTGTTTTACGGCGCTTCATTAAAATAGTGTAACTTAAAAATCTTACTTAAAATTGGGAATGAAACATAATGATAAATGTTATACCTACATATATTTATTAAATTAGTAAAAAATTTGAAACCGTGTTTAACAAAATATTTATCAAATTACTAAAACGAACTTAAGCTAAAATAGGTTATTTTTACTTATAGGTACCTAACTACTATTTTACAAATTTGTATGAAATACTTTTTACAAACTCAAATGGAGTTAGCTCATTATTTTTATATAAACTAATTAAATTAGTAACATATTCTTGTCGCTTCTTATATTTACTGTTTCCAGAAGGCGCTGGTAAATGTACGCTATTTATTTTGTTATAGGAGTTTAACTGAATATCGGATAAAACAGCTATGAACCTAAATATGTCGGGATGTGAAAAATAAAAGCTCGAATTTAAGTGACTATGAAAAGACTCACAAGCGCTACTGGTTCGTTCAGTGGAGTTATCACAAGATGTCCATATATCTGGTTGAAAAGAACAATCATCGGATATATAGTTATCAACAAGATAATCGGCATATTCGATAACTCGGGCATTTTCAGGGATAATAGAATACAAATCTTCGGCAAACACGATCCTTACATCGGCGGAGTCCAAAAACAATAGCCCAAATGTCCATCGTGACCATTTACCTATTGGCGATTCTGAACTCCGATATTCAGAAACTAGTCCTCGATTTTGTATCTTCCTAAACCAGTATTGGGTTAAGTGGAACCTACAGCCTATGATGGTAACATTAGGCCAATTTTGCCTAATACTACTGTGTATCGCTATTTCAAAATCGCACACTATTTCTTCGGGATTCAACTCTAAATTTACAGATTTTGAATAATCAATTAATAACTGAAAAGCTTTATTATAAGTTTCCGTATGTTTATTAAGAAGTAAGCAGGTACCTAAACTGAATTCGGGGCCCAATCGACCTATTGCTTAATCGGGCACATTGCTACCATAAAACTATCAGGTACCTTTGAGGGGCGCAATTGACCTGTACCCTCTCGACGACAGGAAAGGAAAAACAACAGCCCTCCCATTATATGAAGGTCCCGAGGTCTGGCCTATGGAGTCTAGTAACACAGACGGGTCTAGACAGGGAACTCTCAGAAAAGTTTTGTTATTAGCAGTATTCAAAGACTTCCATTGTAATTGTAAGTAGAATTTGAAGAACTTTTCAGACTGCCGCGATGCCGTGGAATTGAATTATTATTAAATTATTGTTCTCACACCACCATTTGAATTCAAGCATGATTTTATTAAGTTTCAAGTGACCATCTGTGGATTCGTGTGATATACGACAATAAAAGTGTCTTCTATGTACATAAATATCCGACCCTCAGATATATATTATCTGAGATATCATTCACATATAATAGAAATATTAATGGTCCTAGGACGGTACCCTGTGGTTTGTCTCCATTCAATGAATAATGCTCAGTCCAGGGAGATAGGTGTTTGAGACTTATTCACGGTATCTGACGACAGATTTAACCATTCAGAAGAATACAAGTGCACCAATAGCTTCACTCGAGAATATATCAATTTCATGTGGTAGTATAGTATATGGGGTGATCCAGATATTAGGAGTGGTTATACCAACATTGTAAATTAAATCAATTATTCTGAGAATAGAATAGAGTCGTTTCTTTATTTCATGTTTATCTATTCTCAAGGATGTTTAATTTAGCTTTTATTCGACTATTATATTCAAATAAGTGCATAAACTGTAGTGGGTGCTCAGAATTACAGGGATGGGTCGAGTCAATATTAGAATACAGACGGTGAAGGTAGAAGTAGGTTCGGATTAAATGGGGAATTAGACATCTGTCAATTCCTACATAACTTATTCATATTCGGGAACAATGCTTTTACCGTATCACGCCGCGGAATAATACGTCTTGTGCATCGTGGACGTATAATTCTTGAATCGACCTCCTCTGTCGCGACTCTCTTATCTCAAGCAGGTAATAACAGGTGATGGCACATCGAAGTAATTACATTGTATTTCGTATTTCTCGTTCAGTGGGAAAATACCAACGTTTAAATATTGACGAAACATCCAATGATATTTATTGAAATGTTGGTAGAATTATACATGCAATAATTTCCATCATAGCTCATTTTACCATCGTACCTCATTTTATCTTTATATAAAATAACATACTGTTTTCAGTGTTCTTAGATACCTAGTGTTTTTGACGACCATTTTGATTTTATTAAATAGGTACCGTGATTTGTGTTGTAAAATAATCTATTTTATCGATCGTTCGGAAGGTAGTGAAGAAATGTACTTTGTATCAAAGCCATATCAGAATGCCAGCTACGTATTGTGTACCAAATTTTCAAAGCAACCACGCCAGTAATCCTGATTAGACCAATATTTGCTTTTTGACGAAACGAGAATTTGTAACAAAAATGGATTAAAGCTATTCATAGGGACACTATCGTCCCTAATAAAAATTCATAAGTATGTTGTACATTTTCCTGATAGTGACATTATTATAAAAGACAAGATACCAAATCGTTATGGATCTGTACTTATGTTTCCTAGAAACATTCCAAAGCTTGTTCAAGATTTCGTAGGTATCTATTATTCTCCCGAATCGATCTTTCTATTTGACAAACGTAAGCATCCTGAAGAGCATCGCGATGAGATCGATTTCCAGACATGGCTCTAAGAAATTTCAAATTATGATGACTTTATTGCAAAATTATACAACAAACACATTTAACATTTAAGTAATAAATTCATTAGATTTCCATCCCGTATTCTTCAAACGGTATGTAGATGATTGCCTAATGTGCGTTTCTAATGATACAATTCAGTACGTGATTAATAAATTTAACAATTTCCACTGTAAACTTCAACTTCTTTGTGAAATAGAAAAGAACAAAAACATAAATTTCCTAGATATGAACATTAGACATGACGCGGATGAAAAAATTAAAACTTCGTAGTTTACTAAAGAAGTTTGGTCTCAACGTTACTTTCACTTCGATTCCGTTGCACCAACAAGTTATAAAAAAGTGTTATAAACAGCCCAGAAGACTGCCCCAAAAATTTGAAAATTGTTCGTAATACACTGGAAAGAATAAATAAAATCTGTAATGGAACCTCATAAATAAATAACAGAGGTAATACAGATAATTTTGAAAAATCTAGGCTTCTGGATGGATTCCGCGTCACAATAACTCGACTTGATGCCGACGTTTCGCCAAGCATTACAGATGGCATCTTCAGTTTCTTCATTTTGACATTCTTTTTCTCACCCGCATTATGTGATAATGAAACCTATGGGAAAAGCTGCCCATAACTGAGCTTGATTCATGATTTTTTTTTGAAAAGAAAATTAATTAACAGTTTTCGCTAAAAGTGAGGTTAGGTGGCAACTACAAAACCTTGAATATCTGCAAGTACAAGGCTTAGAGGGTCGTACTTGGGCTCAAATTGTTTTTAGTGAAAAGACCTACCTGTAGGTTTATTCATTTTGATAATACCTATAACTTTTATCTTAAACTTTTTCCGATCCGACGTCGTCTATAAAACCAAGTTTTCGAAAAACTGATTTTCAAAACAGTTTTTCATAACTAGGGGGGATGAGGGTACCCAGCCCCCCTCAAAGTTTGTGGGTCTCTTTTGGCTCCCCAATATCTATATAAATCGACCCTCAGTTCTTAATTGACGGAAAACAAAATTTTTTTCTTCTCCTACAACAGGACTAATACATTCCGGAGACATCAAGAAATGTTTAAAAAAGTTTTGGCGACGTGGGCATTCTTAATTGCAAATAGTGCGACGATAACGCCTTGTGATGATACAATTAGTTTTAAGAAATCACATTTTAGACATTGATACGTCTTCTGATGATGGTCGTGAGACCATAACGTACGTAGTTAATGACGAATATAGTGAGCATGTGTTAGGGTGACCTATTTTGGGAGAATTTATATATAATTCATACCTGGGTCAAGAATCATCAATAACAAAAATTTAAGTGACTTTTTTCATGAAATTAAACATCTTTAACCCCATCACTTAAAAGAGAAAAAACAAGATCTATGATGGTACGTCATATTTAAATGTTATACACGATAATATAGATATTTTCATAACATTACCATAGATTCCAGAGACTTCAGAGAAAATTAAGAAATGTTCAAAAAGTATAATACAAATGTTGCGTATAAACCTACTACCTGTGTTGATAAATGTTTTTCAAATCTAATACCTAAAGATAAACAAACCCACACAGTTATAAATTACATTGTTTAGATTGCGATGCGAATTATACAGGATTATCTAAGCATTATTTACGAAAAACAATGTATGCTCATAAGTATAGTACTAGAAACAAAAACTTACAAGATTCCACCGCCCTTGCTAAACATTGTTTTGATTGTAACCATCAATTCGATTACTAAAAATATTAATAGTTTAACTGAAGAAACCAATTATTATGAAAGATCTATCTTGGAGATGATTCACATTTAATTTGATTTCAAGTGTAAATCAGAACAGACGTTTAATCATTGAGTCAAATTTATACTAACTCAATTAATTAAGGCCCTTGCAAATTCCTATATGCGTCTTGAAAATGTTAAAAGTATATTTTAGGTAAAATTCTGAAATAGCAATATTTCTAGTAAGGTCTGAGCAACCTTTTCCTATTACCTCATGAATCTTTAACATCTGGTTCGAAAGTGAATACTTGAGCGTATTATAGTTTGGTTTCAGCCTTATTCAAACATTGAATGAGATGACTCCGAATATCAGAAGTAGATTACTCTGCAGTGGCTTCTTGATACATATTCATACACTTTAAACATTAATGTGTTATAATTTCGATTACTTGTGTTTCTGTTCGTCTTGGCGACGTAGATATTTTTAATTGGAATTAATTCAATAAGGACGCTTTGTGCTTGATATAATTGGTTCTAACAATACCCGTTTTAGACACTGATACGTCTTCTGATAATGGTCGTGAGGACGAAACGTACGTAAAAACGAAAATAATGAACACATTCCCCGAGAGTTTATATATGAGTAAAGTTGCAGATTTGTCTAGTATTTGGCGATATTCCTGTCAATGATTTCCAGAGAACTAAAACCCGGTAGAGTGGACATTTCAGTGACATATCATTTCTATGTGATTATATAGTTTTGTGATTTTCTACCTTGTTGTAAAATATACAGGGTGAGTCAGTTTTTTTTGGACAAACTGCAACAGGAGATAGAACAAGTGTTTTTGAGAAGAAAAGTTATCATAAACATATGTCGTAGAAGGCTTCGTTTTCGAGATTCAGGGTGTTGAAATTGAAAAAAAGTTTCGCTTTTTGCGAATATCTCCGGAACCGTTTATTGTACAAGAGACAGCTCTTGTAAGCATTTTCTACTCATAGTAAGCTATGTTCTGAGCGATAAAAAATTTTTTTTTACTTTTAATTGGTGAAGATTTTGAAGGGGTAGTGGGTGTTTTTCTCCCCAACTTCGACGCTACTGAAAAAAGTACGGTTTTGAGACAACCGTTGAATGTTTTCTACACAAAAAAGGTACTCTTGGTCATAAGCTCTAAAGGTGACCGTTTTCGAGAAAAAATCAACTTTTATGTTGAAAAACATGATCAATTCTTACTAATTAAACAACATTTATTTAAACGTTAGAACAAGTAGTAACAAAACCAAAGGATTGACCATGTTTTTCAACATAAAAGTTGATTTTTCTCAAAAACGGTCATTTTTAGAGCTTATGACCATAGTACCTTTCTTGTGGAGAAAACATTGGCGGTTCAAATGGTTGTCTCAAAACCATACTTTTTCTCAGGGGCGTAGAAGTTGGGGAGAAAAACACCCACTACCACTTCAAAATCTTCACTAATTATAACTAAAAAAAATTTTTTCACAACGCAGAACATAGCTTACTATGAGTAGAGAATGCTCACAAAAGCTGTTTTCTGTACGATAAACGGTTCCGGAGATATTTGGAAAAAACGAAATTTTTTTCCAATTTCAACACTCTGTATCTCGAAAACGAAGGCTTTCACGACATATGTTTATGGGAACATTTCTCCTTAAAAACATTGTTCTATCTCCTGTTGAAGTTTGTCTACAAAATACTGACTCACCCTGTATAAGATGATTTAATGACATATATTATGAATTGACACTTTTTCCATTCGAAAACATTAAAACACATTATTTCTTGATTCAATTCAAAGAACATCCATTTTCTCTTCAAAATCGTTTATATTATAATACGCATTAATTATCTAAATATTTTTATGTTAATATATAGCTATTTATTAATTTTCAGACCTATTGTTCGACAAACTGTATCTAAAGCTAGCAGAACATGTAATTTTTCATGAAAAAATATAATTAATCTATTTAATTAGCATTTAATTATCTCAATAATTTCCATCTAATTTATAATTATCCATCTATTTCTGAACCATTGTTCCGCTAACTTTTATAAAGCTTGCAGAACATGTAATTTCTTATGAAACTAAAGAGCATTGAATATTCTATTGAATATTCAATGCATTTAATTAGCATTTAATAATGGGAATAATTTCACATTTATTTTACAACAATTTATTGATTTTTAAAACATTATTGTGCTAACATTTTAGAATCTAGCAGACCATGAGATGTTCAAACAAATAGCATTTAATTTTTAATTAGTGCATTAATTAGCATTCAATTAGCACATAATTATTGGATAATAGTAATTATATTTAGTGACTTTCCTCTGCCAGCTTTAGGAACATAGATAAACTATACACAGTGATCTATTTCACCGGTATCATTCCAATCATATAAAAATACGAACTATTGAACATTATCGAATTTAACTGCATTGTTATATAGTTATTTTTTATGAATCATTCAAGTGGTTGTGGGTATATACTAAATTGTTTACATTGCAGCAATAAGATACATGTTTATTGTAAATTGCAACTAAATTTTATTACTTTGAGAGTATTCTATTTGATATGAATTATAAGCGAGGAATCTCCACTGTGCAATTTCTTAAGACATAAAAGTTAGAAGTATTTTAAACATCTAAGTAAGATATAACGTTTGCCTCTCCTTTTCATTTGGAAAGAAATGAGATAGTAAACAGACCTATCCACCCTAGAAGGGAGTTTTTGCGGTGGCTTTATGATGCAATTTATTTTGAGTCTTCCGGACACAGAACGTCGGCGCCACCGAGTTTTAAAATCAAATAATTTCTAAAACTGTTGTTAAATCGAAGAATTTATTATCGAAACTACTGAGATTATATACCACGAAACCGATTCCTCCAAAACTGACGTATCAATCACTCTTGTTGTTATTATTCTTCAGACATATACATTTCGCAGTTGCTTATTATTTTAATAGTTACGAGAGATCAATATATTATGATCGACGTCGAGTCACATGTGGGTTTATTGGTAGTAGAAATAAAACCCATATCTCACATAATGAAGATGTCAAAATATATGCTTTCATTCTCCAATCCTCATTCCAATTCAACATGTTAAAAATATCTTCTTAAAGTAGTAACTTTATCCACCAATAAGTACGAAATAATCACCCTCATTCATTAAAAATACTATTAAAGTACTAATAAGGATCTTTCATCTACCAAGTACCTGTCATAAGGGTAAATAAAAGTTCACTTTGATGATAGCTACTTGCTAGCTGGGAGGTTCTTATTACTTTGATGGTATTCTTAGTGGATAAGAGTAATTTTTCGTACTTTTAGCGTTTCGGGACAGATGCGGCCCCGTACATTTGCGACTCCGATACATAATGATCAAATTTAAGTGAGACGACGGTTGCGGCCTTATCCATATTGATGGGATACCTGCTAATGGCTACTAATGATGAATATTCCTAATAATGCATAACCAAATAATAAGTTAATCCCATTATAATGATGCGATTATGTGTAGCTTGGTTTTAAGAATATAATTGGAATTACTTCAAATCAGTTTTCTTAGGAATGAGTAAATACATATCACGTAGATCAAATGTTGAGAAAATTTGGAAATGTTCAGTTGGATTTAGTATCTGTGCGTGATGTGATATATTTGAATCTTGACCTCGCTCTAATATTATTATCGAAAACAATGGATAACTCTAAGCTTGAATTTATCGAAATTACTAAAGGGAAACCACTTGCCTTTTACGGAGGCTACTTCTATAAGAAGCGTAAAGTGGCGAGAAACAGTAACATACTAGCTGAGTTTGCTTCAAAGATAATTATGACAAGTGTAAAGGAGCTATGGTAACCAATAACGATATCATTCAACATACTGTGGACCACAATTCATTGTAGACCTGACACCGTTGCCGCAGATGTAAAGAAGCGAGTTGCCGAAACTCGTCGCCGAAAACAGTAGAAATTGACTTCAAAATGGCTGCAATATCAGCTTTGAGAAGCATATTTCCGAACATTCGTGTTAGCGGTTGCAACTTTCATTTCAATCAATGCTAGTGGAGGAAAGTACAAAAGTTGGGGTTGACGGAAAAATACAAAGAAAATGCGGAAGTCAGTTCAATTCCAAGATTATTTCATAGTACAACGGATGGAAAATTCAGTCGTTAACATCGACATGTTGAACATCTTTGATCAACAGCATCGTACGAACGAGAAAAAAAACCACCCACATATTATGCAGTTAATTGAGTGCCTAAAAGGCGAGTCCATATTTTCGAATGTGTCATCAAAGAAGAAATCATTGAATTGAGAGGAAAGACTAAGGAAAAAGCTCTCTTCTAGATCGCATCTAAGAGCTTCATAGTATTATTCGAAGTAGAACTCCAAATATCTGTACAGTCTGTTCTCCAGGATAGATCGAATATGTGCTTTGTAGATAATATGGAGTACTGGAGAGTAAATAAGTTCTTGACACGTGATAGGAAACCAAGAATCCAAAGAAGTTATTGCTAGATTATGCAAACCAAGTGGGCAACACGCTGCCCAGCCACAATCATACATTAAGGAGCAGAATAGGCTGCTGGAAGATGCTGGTCACAGTATTCTGGGAAATATCTCAGATATCATACCAACAACGACCAATGTCAACCTATCCCCTATCACATCATCTTCCCAGAAAGAGATAAATGGAATCGGAATAATCTCAGTACAAAAGTCAGTGTGGCCAACAGTGTCATCAACAAGAGGCTTAGACGAGTAACGATTAGTTTTGATGACGCGTCGACGGTACTGGGTGTGACAGGTAATGAATATTAGAATTTAACAAAGTTGCATCTATTCCTTGTGGAACATTATAGGTGCACTTGATGTCCTTGTGTGATTGGAAAGTGTTTCTCCCTGTAAATATGCATATATGAAAGTTATAAAAGAGTTCACACTGTGGATACACTATGACACTATAAATATGAAAAAAACACCCTTATCCACCAAAAATGATCTTAAAGTACTGAGGACCTTCCGGCTACCAAGTAGCCATCATTATAGAACTCTGATGATGGCTGCTTGATAGCCGAAAGGTCCTCAGTATTCCAAGAGTATTTTTAGTGGATAAAGGTGGATATTTCTTATTTATAATGTATACAAGTGTTATGACTGTGCGTTGCAAATTTCAGCAATGAATGTCCTTTCCGCGTTTTGTGTCATTCGTACAGTTTACTGACGTTCGTTAGTTCAATATGGTTGCAAGGGAAAATACAACAATGGGGCCAAAAGTTTAATGTTTAGTTTTCCCAAGATTGTGAATTCGGAAACAATGGATATCGGCTGTTCATGTGGAAGATTTCATGGTTACAACAATAAAATTCCGATTTTGTATCGCCTCGGGCTTTATACCAAGGCTTTGGGGGTCGATCAAAGTCGTTTTTTTACCTAGGACGGGAATAACTGACTTCAATCAGGCCAAATATTCCCACCCTATCAGCCTCACATCCTTTCTCCTGAAGGCGCTGGAGGCGATAGGTATATCAAAGACGGTGCATTGAAGGATTTTCCGCTACACCGTCGACAAAACGCCTATCTGGCAAGCAAATCAACCGAGACGGCCCTTCATCACCTGGTTACCCAGATTCAAGGAGCTATTAGTCTTGGACAGTGCGCCGTAGGCGTTTTCCTGAATATCGAAAGGGCGTTCGACAATATTTCCTTCGAGTCCATGTGTCACGCTGCGGGGAGACATGGAATCTATCACACCTTGGTCAGGTGGATCAAGACAATGCTCTCGCAGAGACTGATAACGGCGCACCATAATGATAGCGTCGCACGTCCACACCTCACCCGAAGGTGCCCTCAGGGAGGAGTGCTGTTTCCGCTCCTGTAGTAACTGGTGGTGAACAGTTTGTTGGTTGAACTGAATGAGGCTGGGTTTTACGCCCAAGCCTACGCAGACGACTTAACAGCTGTGACCCTGGGAAGACCTTGTGCGAGCTTCAGAATACTGCACTTGCCATCGTGGCTCGCTGGTGCCAGGTCGAGGGACTCATGGTGGATCCTGAAGGGACCGAAGCGGTTCTTTCCACGAGGAAACGGAAACTGGAACCCCTATTCGTCTATCAGGAAGGTTGCATCCTTATGGGCATGCAGGAGAGCCTTCGCTAACACATGGGGCTACGGCCGCGGGTCTTACACTGTATCTACACGGCTATGATCCGCCTAATCATAACCTACGCAGCCGTCGTGTGGTGGCCGGCGACAGAAACGGTCCTGTCCCGTCTGGTGCTGGACAAGGTTTAACGGCTTGCCTTCGTGGGGATAACGGGGGCTATGAGAATCGCAACCACCCAGGATCTGGAGGTTCTGGTGGGGATCATCCCTCTAGAGCTCCATATTAAAATGGCCGCAGGTACGGCGTATCTAATGGCGGGTCTAGGCCAGTGGGTCGGTGCGTCTGTGCCTCGCGGACATGGCGAAATTTGGGATTGGGTAGCCGAGAACTGCCCGATCCTCCATGTGACGCAGGATGCGATAAAGCCTGCTGTCAGGTTTCAAACACCAGTCGTCCTCATAACACAAAGGACAGACTGCGTGAACAAAGATTTTTGGTCGCTACCGTCAGGGGGACTCGTGTGGCTTACCGACGGGTCTAGGATTGACGAGTCTAGCGGAGCCAGAGTCTACTCGGGTGCACTCAGAAGGGTGCCCATGCAACCGTTTACCAGTCTGAGGTCTGTGCAATACGGACCTGTGCGCTGGGAAACCTGAGACTGCGCTACCGAGGTAGGCGGATTTATATCTGCACAGACAGCCAAGTGGCCCTGGGTGCACTTCGCGCCCACATAGGGACTTCTACGCTTGTCTTGGAGTGCAGGGGAACTCTGGCTGAATTAACCAGAACGAACAAACTCCAGCTAGTGTGTGTACCTGCCCACTCAGACGTGGAGGGAAATGGAGTGGCCGTTGAACTGGCCAAACGGCGTTCCTTGAGTGCCCCTGACCCCGATTCAACGATCAGAATTTCATCGGTCACCGGGCTCCACGCCCTCAAGTAGCTCCTAGCGCAATTCATGCAATTTTGCCGTTGCAACTGCGGACCTGTGCGCCGGTGCATTGTCCTGGTGGGAGAGCACTTTTTTTTTTGCCAAATGCGGCCCACTTTCGGTTAAGATACCTATAGCCTCAGCAATCTCGTGCGCTTCAACTCGCCGATCGACCAATATCATACCATGGATTTTATCGACGATTTCTGGCGTTGTAACTCCAACTGGACAACCAGAACGTTCGTCATCCTTTGTGGTCATTTACCACAACAAGAATCAGTAAACCACTTGTGAATCGTTTTGAACGATGGTGAAGAGTTGCCATAATGTTTAACGAGCGATGTTTAGGGTTGCGTAATGTATTTTCCACGCAAGAAATAATGTTTAATCAAGACGCGAATTCAACTTTTTTCCATGTTTACAAAAATTTTCGAGGCTGCTTGCTTTCGATACATGTCAAAATAGAACTGAAAGACATATCAGTTTGACCATTTTAAAGCGTTCTAGTTCACACATGACACATGGGATTTTTGATTGTGGCGCATCTGTTTTAGTTTTCAGAGACTTTTCAGCTTGCCGTCGTATACAGTGTTCAGGAAGCATTGTGATCGGACCAAAAAATGTGAAGTCGCAGTCTATTTTATGCGTTTACTCTATGGAAAATGTGTATCCATGTGACAGTAGGTGTCAGTTTAAAACACAGAGTATAAAATACATTATGGAGACTATTTCAATAAAATTACAATACAACATAGAGTAACATCTTTTATTAGCGGTTTCCAAGTTGATCATACAATCGACCTGCAGGAGTGTCCGAGATCTATTTTTTCACAAAAGGGGATCAATTGATCACAGTTCATTTTTCTATCAAGATCTTTATGAAGTGACATTTCTCTTAGTATAGTAGTGCCTTATCAATGAAGAATGAAAAAGTTTCCTTGATCCAAAATTTTGATTTAGTTCCATTTTTTTAATGGAGTCAATTTTTTTATTTCAAAATAAAGATTCAAGAAGTATTTTTTTGTTATAATAACGTTCAATAATTTTTATTAACCCTAGTACAAATATATCATAATTAAGATCATTATAATAGGAATATAATTATGTTTTCATAATTATTAATACGTATTTGTGGAAAATAATAATTTATTTTCATTCGTACCTATTCAGCAATTCTAGACGGTACATTCCTAATAGATATGGACAATTTGAATTCTAAGAACGCTTGGCTATTACTTTTTCAAAACTTCTACGTCTTCATTCGTAGATTATATTCAAATTGAACTGCTTCATATTATAAATTCAAACCAGATACCACCTTTAGTCTATTCGTTTATGGCATGTACAGTCACAAAAGGTGTTGATTTATTCTGAATTTCACGCAGCTTAACACAAGTTTCTATAAGTTCAAAAGTAGGTATCGTAATTGTTCGTCTCCACCATACACTTGCATAACAGTCCTCTTAAATTGATTTATGTGGCGCATCTCTTGTTAAAGTTATACAGAAGTTCATAAAAATGAGCTCTTACAATCTCATAAGTTATTTTAATGAAGTCAAAATTCCAACCGTCATTTGACAGGTTATTTACTACACGAAATTTAATATTATTTCAAATTAACCGTAACATAACACTGTAGCAACATGGGAGTTTAAATTCATGAGTTCAAATTATAATTTACAATGTAAATACATTAGTTTACTACAGGCATAGGATAAATACTATGAAATTTCAATCAAAGCTAAATTAGTTAACATTTGTAACACCAGTCCTGTAGTTCGTGTTCTGTTCTAATTACAGAGTTAGAGCTAATGTCATTCAGATGGCTCCTATCCGTACGTAATTAGTAGAATATATCAATTTTACTAGATAAATTAAGTTCACTGTGTTCCTATTGTGAAGGAAAAATTACAACAGTTGTAACCAGTTCAGTAAAATATTATTTTAAATAGAAAATTTAAAAGTTTAGGTATACAACATGGAATTGGAAAGGGGAAATTTGAATAAAACAAAATAAATATGTAAATATATAATTCTACATAAGCTTGCCACTATTGAGTTTGACTCAACAAAATGAATAAGCAGATGAGGAAATTGTTTACGACCATATACCTGATATATCTTTATGAGTAAACGGGATCTATACAGGGTGTTTCGGAATGATGTGTGTTCCTTTAAACAGGGTTTTCAGGAAGTAATCTTGAGGGGACTTATTTTTCAATTTGAGGCCTTCCTGCGGAGTTATTTCCATATAAAGAGTAAATGGAAAACATAATTTTCCCAGTTTTTTTTTTAAAAGACGATACTTTAAAATTTGAAATTTGGTATGTGGATCCCACTTTAGGTAGAATACTTATTGGCACCTGTCATCTACAGGATGTTCAATCAACAACCCCTCCTGGAATATTCTGTTAGAACTTTTTCATGGATCGACCAATTTTAAAACAAAATCCCCACATGTAGACCAATCCTTTTAGAAACTTGCCTGCCTCTACATATTGTTTAGCCATTATCGAACAAAAAAATGGGTTTAATTTCAGTAACCCCTTTTGAACGCCACATCAAGTTAATAAAAATAATCATAGTAGGTCCCTGTCACATTATTCTTATTAAACACGGTCAAAAACAGCGGACAAACCTTTGATCAAAAAACTCGTTTTTTTTCAGTAAACAGAAACGCATTTAGTAATGCAGAATATGCAGAAATGCATTTCATGTACGTCGAATGCCGTGGAAATGCAAATACAGCCAGAAGATTGTATCACCAAAGAATTATCGATCGCGGCTTACCTAAGGCTCGAACATTTATTAATGTACACAAGAAATTGTGAGAAATAGAAGCGTGCAAATGAAAGGAATGCAGGAAAACAGAATGAGGTACAAACTGAACAAGAGGAAGAAGTTTCAGAGCATTTTGAAGGAATTTCTAGAGAATTAGAAAAGCTTTACGGCATTTGGGTATTCGAAATGATACAGTCGAGAAGATTTTAAATAGGAATGGACTGCAACCTAACCATGTCAGGAGAACCCAATAACTGCTACCTCTCAGGCTCTGATTTTGTCGCAAAATGCTTGAGGAACGCATCAGATAACCTCAGTTTCTCGCAAAATTAGTGTTACTTGTGAAGCCTTGTTCACACCTCGTGGAATATTTAATTTCCACAATATGCATATGTGTGCAGATGCAAACTCTCATATCGGTAGGTATCATTGAGGATAATTTAATTTGGCTCTATACCTATATTGCCGAGAAGTCTGGGCGGAAACAGTATTTTCTAGAAAACGTGCTACACCAACTTTCGGAAGATTTGCATCTACAGTTGAGGCAAAATCTATGTACATGCCCCTGCCCATTGTAGTTTCGCTGTCCAGCAGTGGCTTAGTCATAATTTCGAAGACCGTTAGATAGGCAGAGGTCAAGACGCATCAATTAGTTGGTCACCGAGGTTTCCTGACTTGGAGCCACTAGATATGGGGCATATGGAATAAACTGTCTACTCCACAGGAGTCAAATCTTCAGAAGATCCACAACAAAGGATTTCAAATGTCTCAAATGATATTGAAGATTCGGTACAATTGATATGTATAGTGTACATTTCAATTTGGTTTGAAGTTTTCAGGTAGGTATGTGAACAGTATGAAGGACAGAATGTAGAACAATTCATGTAGTTTTTTCTTGTTCTATTATTAATAGTAGATGTATTTATTTTTCATATTGCCTGTCATTTTCAATGCCTAATTATATAACAATTTTATCAATTTGATGTGGCGTTCAAAAGTGGTTATTGAAATGAATCCCATTTTCTGCTCTATGAGGATTCTATGTACAAAAAAATATGTGGAGGTGCCGACACTTCGGAGAATCAAAACTGCTTCCAGAAGAAGTTATGGAAGCCAGCACGGGCCAACATGGGCCCAACTAAATGAGCTAAGTGCATTTGGAGGCTAAGCCTTCTTCTCTCAAACGATGATTATGATGAAACGAACTGCGAATCATTCAAGAGGCAGAATATTTAAACTAGAACAGTGTTGGACAACGACAAAAATAAAATTACAGCTTCTTCAGAAGCATTTTTGAAATAAATGTTATATTAATTTTCTATTGCTGTCTCTGCAGATGTTTTTGGTTTCCCTGGATACCTTGTAGCAAAAGTATCACATGCTCTTGTGAAAACCTTATTAAATTCGCCATACATCACTAATAAATTAACAAAATCTTGATTAGCCATATGTCACTTTGTCAGTTGAAGAATCTAACAGTAAGCAACTCCAATTCATTTGTCACCAAACATGGTGTCGGTAGACATGTACATACTAGGAAAATTGAACTTTCAAGCTGTTAATATGCAGAATTAAATATTATAATGTAATATGTCCGAAATTATGGGCCCTTCCTGTGGAACCTATGTCTTTGGGCAAGACTCACAAGTCAGCTTGTTAGCCCCACATTTGTCTTCATCAGATGATTTTTCTCCATTATACAATAGTAATACAAAAATAATAATAGCATAGACCCTTGTAAAACTCATATATTGTCGTTTCGAATAAACTTCCTATGTAATGACGTCTTTAACTATCTTTATCTGTTTCTAATCATTTCCAACACCTTTTCTGTTTCTATAAGTGAGGGAAGTCCAATGATGAATTGATAATAGCCTTTTTTTCAATAATATCTTGATTACATTCCTGAAATTGTTAATGTTTACATAATTATGTCAATAATGATTCTTGATCCAAATATTGAATTACATGTAAATTTGCGGAAAATAGGTCACACTTATACATATGGTTATTAATTTCCATCTTTACGTACGTTTCGATCTCATGACCTCGTGGTTTACTGAAAAAAATTGATCTCACCGATATCTTCACTTAAATTCAGTTGCACCAACAAGTTATAAGACAAGTGTTATAAACAGCCTTACAAATCTATAATGGAACGTCATATATAAATAACATAAATGGTAATACAGATAATTTTATAACATTACCATACATTCCGGAGACCTCAGAGAAAATTAAGAAACGTTTGAAAGAGCATGATATAAATGTTGCGCATAAACCTACAAACTGCGTTGGGAAATAAAAACCTTCAATACCTAAAGATAATTTTAATAAGAATGCTCAAATAGGAATATTTATAATAACGTCTGACAACCTCTTTCTATTACCTCATAAATCTTCAACATCTGGTTCGAAAGAGAATACTTGAGCGATATATTTTTTGATTTCATTGGTATGCAAATATTGCTTGACACGAATTCGTATATTATAAAAAAATTTTTGATACATATTCATATACTTGAAAAATTAATGTTTTAGAATTTCTATTACTCGTGTCTCTGGTCGTTTTGGCAACGTAGGCTTTTTTAATTGAAATTGGTGCGATAAGGACGCTGATACAATTAGTTATAAGAAATCCCGTTTTAGACATTGATACGTATTCTGATGATGGTCGTGAGACCGAAACGTACGTAAAGACGAAAATAATAAGCATATGTGTTAGTATGACATATTTTCCGAGAATTTATACACAATATTCATGTTAATATATATCATATCTATATATCATATATAAAAATTCTCGGGAAATAGGTCACAATAACACTTTGTTTTAACTATTCGTCTTTACGTACGTTTCGGTCTCACGACCATCATCAGAAGACTCACTATGTCTAAAAGAGGGTTTATTAAAACTAATTATAGCACAAGCGTCCAAATCGCACAATTTAACTTCAATTAAAAGAGCTCACGCCGTCGAAACGAACAGAACCATGAATAATCGAAATTGTATCGTCAGATTTCGATTATTCGTGGTTCTGTTCGTTTCGACGGCGTGGGCTCTTTTAATTGAAGTTAAATTGTGCGATTTGGACGCTTGTGCTATAATTAGTTTTAATAAACCCCCTTTTTAGACATAGTGAGTCTTCTGATGATGGTCGTGAGACCGAAACGTACGTAAAGACGAATAGTTAAAACAAAGTGTTATTGTGACCTATTTCCCGAGAATTTTTATATATAATTCATACTGGGTCAAGAATCTTATTATCTATATATCTGCTTGAATTCAATTGGCTGTGACTTATATTGTTACAGAATTTTCTTATTGAATTTCTAATTTTTAACTAATGCGTATAAATCTATGACTTCTTGCCAATTCTCCGTACGAAAACCATTTAAGTGAAAGCGTAGTGCAGCTGTTCAAAATCAAAGGCAAGTACAAAATGAATTTCTGATACCGGTAAGCTTTTAAGAAGCGGCGTACACATTCTGCATTTGAGCCAAAAGTACAACATAATTGTCTCTTTCATCCAAACAGTCTACAGCTTGCCCATAGTCCATTGTTGATCCTAACTTTGAAGTATGTTACGTCTTATGCTTTCTTACTCCAATTACAGATTTATCTCATTCAAGAGTTCTGGGATAAGATCGAAAATCAACGATGAACACAATGGAGTAGGCTTTCAAAAACACCACGTAACACCTTGTAACTTGAAACTATTGTGTGCCAGATTTGTAAAGGCACATTTCGTTTAGCGAATTCGTGCTATTTTCTCTTATACAACTTTTCTGGAATAATGCGCTTTGCTGTTACATAAAATAAGCAGTATTGGAATAAAATCATTCATCGAATAGATTGAGTGGAGAATATAGTGAAGTATATTCTGGGTTGAAACTTGAGAGCATAGCAACAACTCAACATACAATTTTTTTATTCTATGTTCCATTTTATAAGGTTAAATCTACACAAGTGCTTATGGAATTTTCTAGATATGAAAAAATTAAGCTATCTTCAAGTGAAATTATACTTGACTTTGAATGCTTTTAAGTTTCTCAGAATATTTCTGCACGGTTATTTAATAAACTGATACTTATACATGAATTTTTTCATCATAGACTTCTTTTCATAGCCCATGAGCCTCTTTGAATACTTGCAAAATCTATAAATTGGAAATTGTACTGTAATCAGTTAGATGGATCAGGAAATGATCAAGATGTGATTAAAGAAGGAATATCTCAAATAAGTAAACGAGATAAATGGATTATCAAGAGGCCCTTATATCGTAAATATTATGAATGTAATGAATTTAAAGAATGTAAATTCACAGCTTTTATTGTTGAGAATCTAATGAACGATGTGCCTAAAACTAAAAGGTAAGCATTAGAATCGGAAGATAGTGAAAATGGATTGAAGCAATGAATGAAGAGTTTGTGACTTGTCTAACATTCTACTTGAATTGTAGTTAAAAACCAGTTAAAAAATATAATACACAGTCGTTGGATTTTCAGTATTAAAAGCAACAATCTTTATAAACCAAGATTTGAAATATCTGTATTTGATGATATAGCTTCTCTTATTGGTAGATTGTCAACTTTAAAAACATTATTGGTTATTAGTATTGGTATTGGTTGGAATGGCAGCGGTCTTGACAGAAAGTTCAGTGCACTCAGCCAAAGACTATCTATACCAGTAGAAAAAAGTCTTAAACTATCAAAAGAAACAAATGTGGAATTGTTGACAGATCATCCTTATAGAAAATTGATAGGATGCCCCACATATTTAATTACTTGTACACGTTCTGATTTTAGTTTTCTAGATTTGAGGATTGTACTAACGTCAATCATTGAAATTACCAAAAATTTAGTTTTGGTATGTAAGAATAATTTGGATGAAAAGTAGTGTAATTGGGTATGCAGACTCAGATTGGGCTGCAGACTTTGTTGACAGAAAAAGTGTTTCAGGTTGTTGCCTAACAATTTTTGGAAACATTGTATGTTGACTCGTAATCAGAAAACTCGATTATTATCAACATCTGAAGCAGAACATGTTGATATCAGTTCCTTGGCGCCAGAAGCTTCAGGGCTCAAAGAGTTATCAACTGATTTGAAATTAATGTGTGAATACATTCTCATTATTATAGATAACATGAGTACCATATAAATGGCTAGAAATAAAGACGACAGTACGAGGGTTAATCACATAGACATAATTATAAAATATCATTTTATAAGAGATTCTAAATAAAATGGTTATATAAAAATTGAACATATTTCATGTTCAAAAGGCAAATTAATTAACAAAATATTTGTGTAAAATTTTGTTTTATTCTCATGTAGGTAATATGTGAGTGAAATATTGTTAATCACAAGTACATGCAGTGTTAAGGGGGATTGTTGAACATACTTCAAAATAACACTGCAGTTGTATTTGTTTTCTGTTGTCAACGTTTCTAGGTTGTAGTTTGTTCATAAAAAATATGTTGTGGTTTCTGTTAAAATATATAGAAGAAGTTTACTAAGAAAAATATCTTTATTTTCATTAATAATCTTATTCAATACTTCCTTATGTCGCACCATTTAAAACATTCATTATACGTTTTTCCATTCACCTCTTCAGATTTCTCTGGAATTAAGCTATTGCTTCTTGCATCTTCTACAGCATGATAAATTTCGTTTATTTTCAATTCTATCATAGCATCGCTAAATGTAGGTGAAAAACTAAATTTATCTTATACATATTTTTAAATTCATCCATTCATAAACTTGTTAATGTACCACAGGCGTAAGTTACGTCTTAAGTCATAATAAAGCATATTTACGTCATTAATAAATAAATAGTATTATTAAATCTGAAATTTATATTGACCTCAAATATATTATATGTAAAAATCTTTCTATACCAAAAACTATGTAATGTTAGGACAATCTTCAGAACGGTACATGATAACAATAATGTAACAATGCACGTCTGCAAAAAGTCATGTAAGTCTTATGTTTCGTCTCCTCAAGATCTGCAACCTATGTTTCAAATTTGATGAGAAAAACAAGTCATTCCACAGATTTCTGCAATCTGATAATAGACGCACGAAAACAGGCATATGATGCCAAGATAAGAACAAACCTAATCAATTGCCCAAATGGTATAGTTGGTCTTGGACTTTCGGCAAGGCAATTGGAAGAAGTTTATCTTCAGGTCATTTCCATCACAAGAAAGAGCCAATATTGCTGTTGAAAGGTCTGAAGCAAATTTCAGATTGGATGCACAGGGCAAAGACACACTTATGATGATGCCAACGGTATTGATATGCCTCAAATTGTTTTTCGTCAGCGTACAATTGGACGCATTCTGCTTGATCCCAATTCCAAAAAGTTACGAGGTCATACAGAATTCCGCCTATTGTTTTCAAGAAATGTGCAACAGAATTAACACCATTCTTTTACAGATTGTTCACAGTTTCAAACAAACTTGGTGTGTTTGCTGCCAGCTGGAAGACAGCTGTAGTTCAACCAATTGGAAAAAGGAGAGAAAAAAGATCCTTACTAATGATTATAGATCCATGATGCTATTAGAATGTGACTTGTGATCCCTAGAATACCGGGGAAAACAATCAACAGCGAGCTCAACCAATATCTCGAGAGCTCCAAAATCTTGAATGACTGACAATATCGCTTTCATCACCAGAGATAAACACGCTTCCTTATCTAGAGCCCCTATATCATCCAATGAAGTCAGAGTTGCAAGAAAGAGGCACGTTGTTGCAATAAATGCCGATCTAGCAAGAATTTTGAAATGGGAATCTGATAAAGTCCAATGGATTCAAAAGTAAAACTTGAATAATTCATTTTATCTGGAGAAACTGGAAGAGGAAGTGAAAATAAGAAGCAATAATAAGAAATAAGAAGGATTCAATACGAGGTCGTGAGGTTAGTAGCACTAGTTTTCAACAAAATGGAAGCTACATTTGAACTGGCAAAAGGTCAAATATTTGATCGGAATATTCATGTGAATTTGGACAATTTCATACTAAGATTTTCAAGATTGTAAATCAATGAGAAATGACATATGATGGGTATAAATTCTTCACAAAAATGCAACATGAAAGTGATAGCTTTGAACATTGTCATACTGAAATAAAGATGGTTGGTACAGTATATGATTTCGAGCATAAGATTCATTAATTCGTTTTAACTTGTGATTGGTATAAGAGAGTTATCGATGCAAGAAAGGCTTGTTCGTTCATCCAAATCAACTTCACAAACGACAGAGGAGCATTGTCGATCAGTTGAGGTTAGTTTGTTCCAGGTGAAAGAAATGAGAAATAATTAAGGACGTGGACTATCTTCACCCTTACCTACTAGTTAACCTGGTACTGTGATAAGATAGTAGGTATCACCAGCAACAACACCCACTCATGGGACGATCGTATGAAGTTGATTGCGAGAACTGGTATGGAAACTTCGTTTTCTATCTCGTACCAGGAGTTACATCTCACCCCAGCTGTTCCTCAAGATTTCGAAGCACATATTGAACCTGTCCTGGAGTACTGTACTGTACATGTTTGGAGTTCAGCTCTCAAACATACTCTGAAACAGTTTAATTATATTTAGAAGAGATCTAACAATATGGTTGGTGATGTCACACCTACGACGTCATTAACCTCTGTAGAATATAGTAGAACGGTGAGCGATTTCTAGATTTTCTATATACAAGTTGTCCCAGGTTTTAGTAGCAGAACTTTAACAGTCGATAGAAAATTTGATTTTGAGGAAAAAAGTTCCTATTAACATATATGCACAGACGCTTAGTTTCAGAGATACAGGGTGTTGAAATTGAACAAAAAATTTCGTTTTTTGCGAATATCTCCGGAACCGTTCATCGTACAGAGAAAAGCTTTTGCGAGCATTTTCTACTCATAGCAAGCTATGTTCTGTGCGATGAAAATTTATTTTTAGTCATAATTGGTGAAAATTTCGAAGGGGTAGTGGGTGTTTTTCTCCACAACTTCTACGCCACTAGAAAAAGTACAGTTTTGAGACAACCATTTGAACCGCTAATGTTTTTTACACAAAAAAGGTGTACCTAATCATAAGCTCTAAGATTGACCGTTTTTGAGAAAAATCAACTTCTATGTTGAAAAACATGGTCAATTCTTACTAATTGAACAAAATTTATTCAAACGTTAGAACAAGTAACAAAACCAAAAAATTGACCATGTTTTTCAACATAAAAGTTGATTTTTCTCGAAAACGGTCAACTTTAGAGCTTATAACCAGGAGCACCTTTTTTGTGTAGAAAACTTTGGCGGTTCAAATGGTTGTCTCAAAACCGTATTTTATTCTGTGGCGTCGAAGTTGGGGAGAAAAACACCCACTACCCCTTCAAAATCTTCACCAATTATAAATAAAAAATATTTTAATCGGACAGAATATAGCTTACTATGAGTGAAAAATGTTCGCGAAAGATGTTTCCTGTACAATGAACGGTTCCGGAGATATTTCCAAAAAAAGAAAATTTTTTTTCAATTTCAACACCCTGTATCTCAAAAACTAAGCGTCTGTGCATATATGTTAATAGGAACTTTTTTTCTCAACAACAAATTTTCTATCGACTGTTGAAGTTCTGCTACTAAAACCTGGGACATCCTGTATATCGCATGTTATTCCACAATGAGCAATTTCCGGTGGGCAGAGTAAACGCGCACAGGCTGGTCAATTATTCATTATCAATCCCGGACTGACCAAACGTCTTCCCCCCAGACATTTTTCTATCGAACGACAAAGTTGTAGGGTTCTTTGCCTAGTGAGGTCTTTCCCGATGTTTGTTACCTCCAAATGTTTTAGAAAAATTTCAGTCCCTCTATCCTCTACCAACGTTATATCGCTGGCTCATACGATGTTCTACAAACATCATAGATGCAGTCAAAATATAAGAAAAAAACAATAAATTCGTATCAGAGACTCTTTGCTATAAAAGTACATAGTAGTGAGTTCAGCATTTACTATAATGAAAGAAATTGAGTATACCATGGTGCATGAAACTTGTTCATATTTTTCGAATTCATTGTGATTGTATTTCCTCGAACTATTTTGCATTTATGGATTGAAAATTGCGCTGTAACGTTGTTCATAACAGATATTCTTAAAGCTTTCCGAAAAGATTTCGGTATTGACCAACATCAGAAGATCATCTTTGATTGCTCAATATTATCTCGAATCATATTCGTAGCTTCATACATTTATTGAGGCAGAATTGCTGAAACGTTGTTGTTTAAATGAAACATTGATGGTGTCCTGCGAAAGGAATTTGATAGTTCACCTTTGTTGATGATCAAAATTGTATTGTCTGAACTAATAAAATATAAAAGTAATAATTAATATTCAGCCAACATTTTCAATTAATCCGTCACATAAATCATTCATTCCCTCATTATAGTATTGAATTATTAATAGATTTAATTATTTTCACATTCACCGCCCTTAGTTTCATTTTCCTAGACATGCAAACTTATTAACAGACAAACTAGGTTTCCATTTTACGTAGAAATAAGCTTATTTGAGCAAATATGGTTGTTTAGAAGACAATTAAAGCTTCTACATAAGTACATGCCCATATCTCTATTGGTGGCATAATTATGACATGAAAACTAAATAAACAAATTACTCACCAAGATCTTAATTGTACATAATTACAAGATAAATCAGTTTTTTTTTCTAATTATAAATACATCTCCTGAAGCCCTCGCTGGAATATCACCTATACACATATTCATAGCTGAAGCCACGAAAACGGCGTAAATGTTAAGGGGTTTAGGTCACTCCACTGAAACACACCACTCAGTGCCTAGTCAGTGATTTGATGTCCACCTCCAAGTGCCTCGTACTAGAAATGAGGCAAGATGGCATGATTCCAGATATCTGTTTCACTTCAAAACCCTAATCCCTGATACAGAAGATTGGAATAACGAAACTCTCGACCTGTTGCCAGCAAGCGCGCTCGTGTTCATTACATGCGGGTTCAAGATTGGTTCAGTTTCGCAGGAGTGTACCTAAAGAAGCCTAGGATTACTAAAACACTGGCCATAGGTGCTGGAGCTCTCAAGTCACCCAGAGACACATCGAGGCTTGTCAAAGAATGCAGAGATATACTAGCTGAACTAGCCAGGAGTTGAAAGAAAAGAAATTACCCTCACCCTGGCCGTGCGGAGTTCGTTTGATACCTTTTTTGGGAAAGAGCCAATGGTCATTTTGCAAACTGCGCGGGGTCTCGCCCCTCGCGGACAGCTAAACAATTAGTCGTCTAACTTTTATATCATGGGCATTGCAATTGACCCCGTATGTAGGAAATTCAGAGAGTTGGAAGAAATTGCTTCTCACATTCTTTCTCTGGGCCAGAGTTTCTGATTTGCTCTATTCGTGGATAGTCAGAGCAGCATTGTTGTTTTACGTCTGATTTATTGCAACAAGTAGTTCTTCTGCAGGTAAGCCTAATGAGCTTTTAGCTTTTGATAACCCGCTGTAAGATAATTTTTTCCAATTTTCATGCTTTATTTCCCTTTATTAGTAGTTATACGATTTGATTCGATGTTACTTGAGTAAATTGTCAGCGAGGTTGAGCAATACCCTCTATAGCACAAGACCTGAACGCTCGTGATGTCGGAAGCCAGAGATTATGTTGCAACGGGTTACCCATACGTTACATCACAATTCTGCAATACCCACAGTTAATCAAAAGTTTTAGTCTTTGGGACATTTATGAGAACTTCCGATTCAAACTAGGTTGCCAGACGTGAACTGAGTCCTTAGTTGAATCTCATTTACTTTTGTTAATGTGAAAAACACCATCGTAAACAAGCACAATCTAAGAGAGATTGATCAAAGAGAAATTATTCCTAAAAGGTGACTGTTTGGTGTGTTTATTAGTTCGGAGGCGTAGTTGGCTCATTTTTTCGAGGATCATGCAGAGAACGCTATTACGGTTAACCTTCTAGACCTAACTGTCGGTCTGTCAGACCGCCGCTTGTAACTTTTACCGATAATTTTCGAATTTTGTGACAAGTATAGCCTTAAAATATATGCTTTGGTAGATTTGAAGATGTTTTACACAGTCAACATGGAGAAATATGTTGAACAACAGCCACTAGGCCAATACAAAGTCGACACCTCCAATTTATCTCTGTGTATTAACTATATGAACCCATACGGAGATACAAATCGAAATATCGCAATGGATAATTTTTTAACCATCACTGATTTGTCCAATCAACTTCTCAACTAGTATAAATTGACTATTATAGGTTCTCTGAGGAAAAATAAACCGCAGATTTCAGTAGAGATGATACTAAAGGGACCAGAAAATCAATCAAGTTTGCTTTCCAAGAGCAATGTACATTGGTGTCATATATACCTCGAAATATTAAAAATGTCTTCTTCTGTCAACTATGGACTAGGATGATTCAATTGATCGAGAAACTGGTAAGCTCGACATCATAGTTGATTATAATAAAACTAAAGGGGGAGCTGCCACGATAGATAAACTGTGTGCAACATTTAACTGTGTTCGTGTTATGGTGCAATCAATGTGGCTGGAGTCAACTCCTACGTCATATATAAGAATATTAGTAGTAGTGATAGGTTGCCTAGATGATTATTTTTAGAAAACCTAGGGTACTCGTTGAATGTCATATGAAAAAACCCCTAAACATAAATGGTCTTCCACGAACATCGAAACTAAGGATACTGAAAATTCATGATCTGCCTATAGATAATGAGCCATCACAAAGTCTTCCCTACGGAACTTGCTACTACTGTTGTAGCAAAAAAAAAATAGGAAAAAAGCAGATATAACTATTTTAAATGTGAAAAATTCATGTGCATGGAACATTTAACAGCAATATGTTCTTCTTGTAGTGAATCTTTTGAGTGATTTTGCCACAAATTTTTCGGTTATTGTGAAAATTAAAAAATAGCCAAATTCACTATTTTTCCTTGCATACCCTTTATGAAATTAAGGAAAATTCGAAAATTGCCGAAGGTTAATGTAAGTTATGAAACTTGTTCTTTGGGACATCAGAAAGTTGTTGATACCAATTTGGGTTACGTAAATCATGTTAAAAGTTATTTTCATTATGTATTTGTCTAACGAATGGTTTATATTCACGGTTTCTAAACGCTGGAATATGTTGCCAGGGCGTCTGTTGAAAACTAATGATAGAATCGATCTTGCCATGCATGAGAGTATATTATGACTGCGTTATATCGGATCGATGAGATCGACCAAATTCACTATTTTTCCAAACCTACCCCTTATGAAATTAAGGAAACTTCGAAAATTGCCGAAGGTCCATGTAACTTATGGAACATCAGAAGGTTGTTTATACCAGCTTGGGGTACATGAATCATGTTGGAAGTGATTTTCATTGTGTATTTGTCTAAGGGATGGCCGATATTCAGGGTTTCGAAAAGCTGGAACATGTTGTTCTGGGGTGGAAACTAGGTGGGATCGAGTTCCTCATCCATGAGGATATATTATGACTGCGTCATATCGAAATCGATGAGATCGACCAAATTCACCATTTTTCCATACTCACCTACCCTTATGAAATTAGGGAAAATTCGAAAATTGCCGAAGCTTCATATAACTTGTTCTATGAGACTTCAGAGGTTATTGGTATCATTTTGGGGTACGTAAAAGTGATTTTCATTGTGTATTTGTCTAAGGCATGACCGATATTCAGAGTTTAGAAACGCTGGGATATGTTGCCAGGGAGTCTGAGGTGAACAATAATGGTAGAATCGATTTTCTCATCCATGAGAGTATATTATGAAGGCGTTAATCGGAATCGATGAGATCGATCAAATTGACAATGTTTGCATACTTACCCTTACGAAATTTATGAAAATTCAAAAATTCTATTAATTTGTTCTATGGAATCTCAGAAGACTGTTGATACCTATTTGGGGTATATAAATCATGTTAGAAGTGATTTTCATTGTATATTTATCTAAGGGATGGCCGAAATTCAAGGTTTCAAAACGCTGTGACATGTTGCCTGAGCGTCTGAGGTGAGAACTAATGGTAGAATCAATTTTATCATCCATGCGAACCAAGTTCACTATTTTTCCATACTCTTATGACATTTGCGAAATTGCTAATGGTTCATGTAACTTATGGAACTGGTTCTATGGGACCCCAGAAGGTTGTTGATACCAATTTGGGGTGAAAAAGCCAAAAACCCAAATTTTGTCTTGATTAAGATTTACTAAAGCTGTAGGAATTGATCTAGTTTTAGCACCAAGGAAAAAAAATGTTTTTCGTATTTTTTTTATGAGTTATAAGTTAGCGGTATTGTATTCTTCTCAGTTGTTGACTTTTCAAAATAATTTATTCATGGTTGAAATGAACACGTTTTACAAAGTTATATTTTATTATCGCTTATATAAAGACTAGGAATTCATTTCAAAAATGAAGTTTCTCTCTACTAGGTTTGTGAGACTGATGTTAGCCATGGAGGCATATTAACTTATGTTAGCCACGGAGGGTTAATAGCGTTCGCTATCGGAACGTGATAACAGATTTTTTCTGGTAGTTTGAAGATATGAACATCGAAGATCTCTGGTTCAAACACCACGGTGCCAACTGCCATACAACAGTAGAAAAGATACAATTACTACGCGGGAAGTTTCCAAGTCGCATTATTTCACGTAAAGACGAAATTAATTGGCCGTCGCGATTATGTGATTGAACTTCCGCTTATTCTATTCTTTGGGAGTATAAGAAGAGCAGTCTATAAAAATGATCCAAACACCACTGAAGAGCTGAAAGAGAAGATCACACGCGAAATAGCAGTGGTCATTTACCTGTTATCATCTTTCATAGATAATTGTAATGAACTATCCTCAAAGGGCAAATTCTTACTTTACAAAGGTAATAGATAAACATTCTTAAAAATAAAGTTGTACTTCTAGGTTGTTTGATTTCGAATCGTTTACTTTTGATGGATTGCCTGGTGACAATCTTATATTTAAATTGTCGTACCCATGAAAGTATATATATATTATTAATTAGACAGAACCGCTTCCTCTGCGTTCACTTAATGTGGCACTCTACGGTTACAGCCACAACAACAATTTTTCTTATTTAAATCAAAGTAGTTTTAAGGGCAACCCTCCGTTATTCTTGTTCCAACCCACGACATCTGTCTTTTACATGTGAAAATATTTAAAGTAAATGTATTCTATCAAGTATGATGTATGCTACATGCTTTATCCTCTTAGTTATCGGACAGTCTTGTTTTAACGTTTGGTTTGAAATTTAAGTACCATCCTTTAAGCGGTTACCTTACATTCATTAAATTTAATCTAATCTTTGTTTAATTAGGAGTGAATATCTCAAACTGTAAAGCATGATAAAAGCTTAATATTATCTCGTACTTATCAGGTTCATTCATAAAAATTTAACGTATGGTAATTAACCATATATTTCCTAGATTTATTATGAGAAACGAAGCTGAAAAATGTAGGTTCGTTACAAGTCGTAGGTGCAAATGACATAATCGTGCCATATGGGCACAAGCCCATATGTGTAATTTCTTGAATTTACTAAAGCCCATTTGTTAGGTTTATACGAAATTCATGAAATAATTTGAAATTCCTGTTGATAACATCAGGAAAAGACAAGTTCTAACATGAAATGTGTTCACGAAGGAATCAAAGAATTCCCGTTTAGAATTGGCTCTCCGGCGGGGAAAGGGGTAAAGTACAAAGTTAACGTTTTGAGATGAATGGGGTTGTAGTTTATTCGTTGGGGATCTTTAAACAACATTTTATAATGAAAAAATTATTATGATAATCAATTGTTCAGAAAACACATCATACGGACTGTGCTATACAAATTTCTTCAACATGCTTTAAACAAAACAAAAATCTAACATATACCATTTAACACATCTTATTTAATCAAGAAAAAAAGGCTTGTACCCTTTTACACTAAAGACGAGGTTTAAAATGTCAAAAAAATTAAAGATAATAACATTATTATTATGTTTCTCCACTTCGACTCTCATCACTTATTATTGCGTCAATAGCTAACGCGGACTTTACAACTAGACTTTTGTAAAATGGATGGAAAGCTGCATCAACATACAGAAGCATTTCCAGGAGAGTATTTTTTTATCTGATATTGGAACTAGGGCTTCAATAAAGGGAGAAAAGGTATATGTTGCAAACCTCGTTGTCTCAAAAATGATATCTTTTTAAATTGTTCATACTCATATAAAGAAGCCTTATATTATACTGTGCATATTTCCAGAGTATACTTTAACTAACTGATATCTCTCCAAGATAATTTTCCGCTGCTTGAAATATGACTCTAAAAGTGCTGAAAATTCACAAAAGTCACTTTGGGTCATTTCAGTCACATGGAACTTTCACATGACCTTACCAACTGAACTCAACCTCGAGGATGTTCTATGTTTTTCTCGATTTGCTTCACGCCCTCCAATAGCCTCATGTCACATGGAACAAAAACACTGCTCCGAGTTCATTCTCGCATGGTGAAATTAAACACTCAGAGCTGCCGTTTGTAGAATGCAATGGAAGTTTTAATATCAGGCGTTGGGGGACATTGCTGTAAATCTAAAGTGTAATCTTCTCTTTTGTAGCCATTGTCTTATCATGTTTCTTAGACTTGTAAGCCTTCTCTGCCCCCAACTGGTGATCTTACAATTAAGTGTTGAATTCTTCGACGGCTTCACCTTTCGAATCTTTGATAAGCTTTTGAAGCTTATCGTATTGAGCTTATTAATTGTTATGCCGGTTACGGAATTCCGTCCAACAAATTTTTTGAGAAACTGGTTTTCTTGGTTGCCAAAGTTCATACTCGTCATAACATCTCACTTGAGTAAAATGATTTTGTGGTTAGCGGTATAAGTAGGCATATACAATTTTTCACAATATTAGCTTGTCTTTCGATATTGGAGTATGGACTTAAGTATACTTATACCGTTTTTCATTGAAGAATGTTCTTTCATACCTTTTTGAACAAGGCAATATGTGTATATATACTGTTTTTCATGATAAAAACCTTATATGTCAAACATATATCGATAGACGCATTAGGAAATAATCCATTGACTGACCTTGTATACTTATACCGTTGTTGCCTAACCTAAATTTAGAAGCCATGAATCATATGGTACATATATCTCATTTTTCGCAATTTTTCCCTTATACCCTTTTTTCCAGCCGGACCGCCAATTGATAGTTGATAGCTTTTTCAGTATAATAGTTTGAATTCGAGATTATCATCAGACGATTAAACAAAAGAATGATTGTGAATTAAGATTTGATTTGGACATTTCACATTTTGACTGTTAATAAATCATCCATCCTGAATTATTGTAAGATGCGGTCTTTTTACTTTTACATATGAAAAACTTCCACTATATTTTATATCGGGTGCTTTTTTAATTTGATACAACTAAATATCTCGAGATGAAAAGTTAAACTTTTCAAATGGGGCATCTGGGTGTTCTAAAATTAGCCACCCTTCCCACCTTACGGGCAGCGTGAGAGTTAGCTTTTTTGAGAATGAGAACTCACAATGTTCTGATAGCACTCGTACTTTCAAATATACGTAACTTTTAATTAAAACATTTTTTAATTGAAGGCTATAACGCTCTACTCGACGAAAGTCAATTTATTTTGCTATTGAGAACCGATTTATTTGACTCTACAATATATTTGTGAATTCACACAATTGCAAAAACCGAAGCAATTAATTATAACGGGGGCGCACAAGTCGATAGCACTTTATCCACTGGATTGTGCGCCCATAGATATAAGACATAGTCCAGCTGGCCTAAGGTAGCGCCGAATGCTAGAATTCTGCGTGAACTGATGTCTCTTATGACTTCAGGTGGCATATATTACAGAGGTATTGTACACTAAGAAGAATCAGTGCTGGACATTCCACTAGGATATGAGAGGCAGTTTCGTGCACCTCTCCACATTTACTATAGCATGGATCATCAACAATGCTCATTGAGTGTAGATGTCTATTCAGATGATAAGGTCCTGTGAGAAGTGCTGTCACCATTTTTATGCCTCTTCTACTCATCGAGGGAAGGACTTTCGAGCGTTTGGTCGAGAACTGCGCATTATGAGGTTCAGCCTACATCATACCTGGAGCACTGTCGATACAGTAGCTCTCTGAAGGTGTGAAATTCGGTGTTCGATGAGATTCCGATCGTTGGATCGGGGCCAGGGGTACCTACGGAATCCTGTTTGGTCAATGCATCAGCCACTTTCTACCATTTCACGCCAGAGTGGGTGGGTACCCATACTAGCTGGAGTTTGTTCCTTCTTACTATTTCAGACAGGGTCACCCTGCACTTCAAAATAAGCCTATAACTCACTCTATGGATGGTGAGTTACATAAAGTAGCGTGAATGAGGTGCGAAATCGATTCATCATTAGCCGAAATATTTCTGTGCAAGACAGTTACGTCTATAGTAAAATGATCGCCGCGATCTGTAAGTTTCGCGAATGGATCTATGATTTCTTAATAAATTTTGCACTTTTTGCAATCGTTTCTTTAACCTTGATCTTTGCAGCACTGAAAAGAAATTACCTCTCTTTGACACATGACAATTAGTGTTTCTGTTTAAGAAACGTTCTGAGTAAGTATAAACAATTTTTTTTAGGTTTCTTTGCCATCACCGAATGAGTAATTGTCAATCGTAGTAATAGTCATACCCATATTTCCCATTTCGAAAAAGATTGAACTTAAGATAAATGTACGTGAATATAACGAAAGAAGTACTCTTAAGATACATGAGGCTATCTGCTCCTAGCCCTCCAATGACCTCATGCCACATGAAACAAAAACACTGCTCCGAGTTTATTTTCGCATGGTGAAACTGAACACCCAGAGCTGTCGTTTGTAGAATGCAATGGAAGATTTAATGTCAGGCGTAGGGAGACATTGCTGTAAATCAAAAATGTATATCAAGCGGGTCTTCTCTTTCGTAGCAAAAGATTGAATTTAAGATAAATGTACATGAATCTAACGAAATAACTAATAACAAAACAGCTAAGAAGAGAGGCATGTTGGATAAGAAGGATCAAATACTTGAATCTGATTAACAAAAAACTAATTGTTTTAGAATTCTTCACGAGCATAGGTGACCTATGTTCGTGGAGAACATTTCTTGATCAGTTTCAAGTATTCGATTCGTCTTATCCAGCATGTCTGAGATTTTGACTTATTTTGTTAATAGTTATTTTCGCTACATTCATGGCGAACCGTATCTAAAAACCTCCCTTGTCTGTTTCAGGAGAAAAAAATACCAGAGAAGCCCTTCCATCTCATAACTAAAAAAGAGATCATAAATAATATATCAAAACTAGAAAATAATTCTGCTCCAAGTCCAAATGAAATTTTCGTAAATCTGCTCAAAAAATACCACTAATACTTTATCGATCCATTATTGTATATTCTTAATTCTATACTACTGATTGGGAAGGTTTCCTCAAAATTTAAGTAATTTTGTACTATACCAATTTTCCAATCAGGGGACAACACCTTAGCAACTAATTATAGGTCAATCACTGTGATAAATAGAATTTTTGAAAAACATTAAAAAAGAGTGGTTAGTGAAACCTATCACATAATTTCTGATTACCAGTTTGGCTTCAGAGCAAATACACCTTTTTCTTTTGTTTATGGAATGGTTAACCTAGTTTTAATCATTTCCTCGAATAGCTTGAAATGCATTTCAGTGTGTTTTTGGATTTAGCCAGAGTTCAATACTGTCAATTATATCTTTCCCGCTTGCCCTACGATAGCGGCATAAGAGGTGTCGCACTGGATCTTATTATTAATTATTTAACTCATGGAAAATAAGTGCATAAAACAAATAACTTCCACAGTAATCCATTTCCTATCCTATAACATACAGAATATACAGTAAAAAGACTTTGTAAATTGAGATATAAATAATATAATATAAACTCATTACTGATATTGAATAAATTCCTCTTTTCTTACCTTTTGATTCACATACTGTTGGTGAGTATTCACAAGACACGGATTGCTCAGGTGAAATCTTCCTGATTAGGTGAATTTAGATTCTACATTTCTTTTTAATTATAGGTTTTTACAGCATTCATAGTTATATTATAACAACACCGTGAGAATCATTTATTTGAAAATACGATTGATAGTTTTCTGTTCTACCTGAATAAATTTGATTTGGTTTGATTCGATTTGAATTGTGATCTATGGCAGGGCATCTAATATCATATCTTTAACAACAAATTCAGTACGCCTATGATCACACATACGTTAACATGAATACATAAAAATCACGAATCTACCAATAAAAATGAAAATTATCTCAATCTCCATTTGATAACTTCATTCAGATACAAACTCTCTCTCCGTAATAGACAAATTAATTTCTGGATAGTGAATACAAATATATGGAATTCAAGTATATATTTAAATGTCCTTACTTATTCACATGTTATCACAACAAAAAAATGCATTGTTCTTGTAAGTAACCTGTTGTTTTCTATAGTAACTGTTTTATAATTTTTATACATTTTAATATGTCAGTAACTGACCAGGGCCGGATTTAGAGTGGTGGGGGTCTGTGGGCACAAGTTTGGTAGACGGTAATATTAAATACCACAAAATATTTTTACAATACAAAAGTGTAATGCAATTGTAATGTCGTTTGAATAAAACTTGGAGATATATATTGAATAAAAACTCTTTACTGAGTTTTATTCTTTAATTATGATTTGAATTAATTTGAATATTGATTTGAATATTTCAATGTTTTAAATTCTACCGGCTAGCTTTTATTTGTATTTTGAATCTTATGTTTGTTTTGATTTGAATAATCTAATGATTTGAATAATGAACTTTTACCTTTTTATTTTATATCTATGGAATTAAACACAATGTTCTTTGAATGTTAAAAACTTTTTTATTTAAATTTCTATTACTATATTCTATTTTTTCTCGAGTATCAATTTTAACAATTTTATGTTCAAATAGATCTATGATCTAACCTCAAAATTATTTACTATTAATATTTGTTTACAAAGTTATAATCTACAATCTTTCTTTCAGATTTACAGATAATAATACAATGGAAAAATAACAAATGAACATACGTTTAGTTTATATCCAAGAATATGTTTAAAATGTAGGCAATGTTCACTCGGCTTGATCTTCTTATTAATTTTATAATTCACTTTAACCGTACACAATTTCTTTGCTATGCACAATAAACACAGGTAAACAATGTGGTTATTTCTTTAGAAATCAGAAACTTTTGATAATTGTTAACTTGTCTTATTCTTTTTCAAAAGATGTAAAACCTTAAATGATGTATTGGAACTCTGTCGAAGACTAACTATTAATACGATGCTACTTGTGAATTATGGTTATAATAACTTTTAAAAAACTTTGTTCGAAGACTGGGAACACTACTTAACTTGTATAAAAACTTATTTTCTTCGGTTACTTTCAACCTCACGAAGCTACTGGAACACTTGGGTTCACCGATGTTTATCCAAAAACTAAAGTTATGGAAATTTTATGATTAGCTTGAGTACCTTGACTCTTCAGATGTTGATGGCTAACTGATTTGGATTGTCTTCAGATGCCTTTTATAGGCCTTCAAAACCGACGCTAAGTATTTTCAAAATTAACCAATGAGGTGCTTAGTTTACCTATCAAGAATGCTTTGTTGATTGTTGCAAACTGACAGAACTATTACATTGTTACTAGTCTGACGTCTATAAAATCGCCTCGACCAATCAGAATGTAGTATTCTTTAAATTTTTAATTATGGGACATTTTCCACTTATTTTAAATGATGATGATTCCTTCTTTTTAAATTCATATTGCCTACATTTTTCCACACACTTTGGTATAAGATAACCTATGATTAGGTTATTATTAATATGATCATTCCTATAATTATTATAAATTTGACAGTTGTCATTATTGAAAACTAATACATAATATAATATATCAATAACATTTCTTTAACATTATATAATTCAAATTTCCTAATCCTAACTTATATCTACAATATTTTTCAATAGTTTGTGCTATCTCATGATAGTTTTTGTAATCATTTTAATTATGATTTCTGCCTTCGTAACACTGTACGCTTATTCACTTTCACTGAAATTCTTGTTTTACACTTTTATTCTTATTACATTGTTGTTTATTATGTTTTACATTGTTCATTATATTATACTAACTATTATTTAACTTTTAATATTGTTTTCAATTCCATATAATATCTTTTTATTAATCTTTTCTGATTTTCAATGTTCGGTAAGTTCTGATTTTATCATTTTATTGTTTAGGAAATGAAATCATAACAATATATTATTTATTTGTATTATATTGATTACCGTTACGAAGGCACTTTTCGCACTTTTCTCCTCTACCGAATCGTCAAATTTTAATTAATTAATTATAGCTACTCAAAAGCGGGAGATTATTGAGACGTTTTTGGCTCATTGCCGTTTGCAATCCTGTTTTTTTAGTAATTTTAACTTGTAAAAGGATCTTTCAGCCTCACAGTGAATATCAGAACAAGATCAATTTCTTTAATTATCGGAACATTGGGTAGAGCATCCTGCACCTGTTTTTTGATTATCAACGGGTACATGAAATGTTCAGGGCTGAAGTATATTTTTTTTCTGCTGAAACTATTTGTAAAATTCTGCAAATTGACTAAAAACTAGGAACTTATCTGTAATACGGCGCCACATACTAAACACGCGGGAAAATTCAAATAACTAATTTCAAAGTACTTGTTATAATGTTGTGTTCAAAGCAATGTGACATCACAAATATCTTATTTCAATTTCTACCTGCCTTTACATAAATATTAAATATACAATATTTCCTGCTTTTGTAATGTAAAATAAATAATTAAAATATGTGAATACAAATTCTGCATGAAATTACGCATAAATTATGAATTTATTACGATATTAACAAAATCATCTTATCATTTTTGTTGAAATCCAACATATTGTACTTGGTGTGGGCCCCTTCTTGGTGGGGGCCTGTGGGCGGCTGCTCACTCTGCCCACTCCTAAATCCGGCCCTGTAACTGACACATAAGTTGGACTTTTTATATTGTGAATTTATATGTATTTTATTAACCTCAATTTAATTCTCTCATTTTGCCACCTCTTTTTGTTTTTCTTCATCAGAACTAGTAGTAGCCGCAATCCTGATTGTAGTGCCCTGAGGATAACTCTACAGAAGTCGAAACGTCGGCAACAGAGCCTAACTCTTTAGTTATTGTTATTTTCAATCAACCACTCTCTCCATCATTGAGCTTGAAACTACGAATTAACTTAATAATGATTCTTCACTCAGGTATGAATTATATATAAATCTCTGTAAATAGATCACACTAACACATTTGCTTACTATTCCTCTTTGAGTACTTTTCGTTCTCACGATCATCATCAGAAGACGTATCAATGTCTAAAACGGGTTTTCCTAAAACTAATTGTATGAAGCACAAAGCATCCTTATCGCACTTATTTCAACTAAAAATGCCCACGTCACCGAAACAAACAGAAAAATGAGTTATCGGAACAAATTAATGTTTTAAGTATATGAGTATGTATCTAGGATCCACTGCATAGCAATTTTCTTATAATATACGAAGTCATTTCAAGCAATGTTTGAATAAGACTGAAAACAAAGTATGAGTATCCACTTTCCAACCTGATGTTAAAGATTTATGAAGTAATAGAAAAATGTTGTCAAACCTTTTTAGAAATATTGCTATTTCAACATTCTACCTAAAATATATTTTCAACATTATAAAGACGAATATAGGAATTTGCAAGGGTTTTAATTAATTGAATTAGTATAAATCTGACTCAGTGATTAAACGTAACGTTTTATGCGAATCTTCTCCAGAATAGATCTTTTATAATAATTAGTTTCTTTATTTAAAATATTAATATTTTTGTAATCGAATTTATGGTTATAATCAGAACAATGTTTAGCAAGGCCAGTGAAAGTTTTTGTTTCTAGTACTATAGTTATGACTACTACGAATTAACTAGGTAATATCGATGATGAAAGTGTTGGCATAAAAATATTAAAATCGAGAGTGTGTTATCTATGAAGAAAGAAAAAAACAAGAATTGAATAGAATAGATCTACAACAATCTGCAATCTAGGCGAACTAATCAAAAGCAATTTTTTTTTAATCTTCAATTATACAGGATGTCCTCGAACTGCAAGGCCAAAATAAAACCGAAGATTCCTTGATTTGAAAAAAAGTTGATAAGCATTTTTACTTTTGCCTCAAGTGTCTTGTTTACCGGGTAGAGGGCTTCAAAATTGCAAAAACAATTTTGTTTTTTCGGTATAACTTGAGAACGTGATGAAGAACTTTTTCAATATTTAGCAGGTGAGTTACTGTCAATAATGACCATTTTTAAGAGTGGAGCACAGAGCCTTAGAAACCATAGAAATGGCTCAAACTTGAGGATGTAACGGGAAAAATGTCCAGAACTTTTTTGTGGTCAATGTAATTCACTCGATATTTTTCATGTAGATAGCTTATCTAATTTGAAAACCTTTCTTACTCTTAGAAAATTTTGATAAAATCAACGGATTAGCTTGAAAAAAATAATTTTCGAGTCTCTGCAATTTTGGCTTACTAATTTTACTTGATTAAAATACCTTAGTTGCCTTTGCTTTTCTAATGTTATTTTGGCATTTGAAGAATTTATTCTCAAAACTGGCAGTTTTTACTTTGCTTTCCGTGAAAATTTTATAAAATTATGGCTCAAAATTTCACTAACACTGAAATGTTATTGATTTATGGACTTTGTCGTTGCAATGGCCGGAGAAGGGAAAGATATCCGCATCGCAGAATTCCAAATCGGCAAACCTTCGCGAAACTGGCAAATTTGAAGCAAATCGCAGAGAAACTGGACGCAGACGGACAAGAAGGACGTTAGAGCTCGAAGAAGCGATACTAGAAGCGGTTAAAACTGAACCTGGGATAAGCACACTACGTTTGGGACTTCGTATTAGAGCCTCAAAATCGTTAGTTCATAATGTACTGAAAGAAGAACTGTTGTATCCCTATCATATTAAAACAGTTCAAGAATTATTGCCCATGGATCTAGGTCAGCGGCTGTCGGCTTATTGTCCAAAGACAAAACGCAAACCCCAATTTTTGTAGAAGAATTCTGTTCACGGACGAAGATATTTTCACGAGATGTGGTCTTTTAAACCTCCATAATGAACATTTCTATGCTGATGAAAATCCTCATGAAACGGAAGTTACATATTTCCAGAATCAAACTAAAATCAATGTTTGGGTTGGAATTGTGGATAACTTTATTATTGTCCCTACCGTTATACCCGATCGATTGAACGGAGAGAACTACTTGAACTTTTTGGAACAAAGGCTACTTGAACTGTTGGAAGACTTGCCCTTACACATTCGTCGTGGCCTGGTTTATCCATGATGGTGCACCTCCTCATTTCACATTAGCTGTGAGGCGACATTTGAATGCGGAATATCCAGATCGCTGGATAGGTAGAGGACACGATGCACCAGTGAACTGGCCGGCCCGCTCCCCTGATTTGACGCCCTGCGACTTCTTTCTATGGAGCGCTTTGAAGTCGAATGTTTATGCAGCTACAGTAAACACACGAGAGGAATTGTTGCAACGAATCAATCATGAAGCGGATTTATTGAAGAATGATCCTGAAGTACTAGCCAGAGTTCAATCCAATTTCTTGAAACGAATCAATTTGTGTATTCAGGAAAATGGGCAACATTTCGAACAATTGATGCCTTAGCGATTTCCCAAAAAGTTTTGTTGTTTCTTTTAATTTAGCATTCATTTTTCCTAAATAATCACATCGTTCCCCCATTTCTATTGTTTTTATTATTCGTGTTTTACCGAGATATTAACCATTTCAGTGTTAGTGAAATTTTGAGCCATAATTTTATAAAAATTTTACGGAAAGCAAAGTAAAAACTGACAGTTTTGAGAATAAATTCTCCAAATGCCAAAATGTAGAAAAGCACAGGCAACTAAGGTATTTTAATCAAGTAAAATTAGTAAGCCAAAATTGCAGAGACTCGAAAATAATTTTTTTCAAGCTAATCCGTTTATTTTATCAAAATTTTCTAAAAAAGTTTTCAAATTAGATGAGCTATCTACATAAAAAATATAGAGTGAATTACATCGACCACAAAAAAGTTCTGGACACTTTTCCCGTTACATCCTCAAGTTTGAGCCATTTCTATGGTCTCTAAGGCTCTATGCTCCGCTCTCAAAAACGGCTATTATTTACACTAACTCACCTGCCAAATATTGTAAAAGTCCTCCATCACGTTCTCAAGTTATACCGAAAAAACAAAATTATTTTTGCAACTTTGAAGCCCTCTACCGGCTAAACAAGACACTTGAGGCAAAAGTAAAAAGGCTCATCAAATTTTTTTCGAATCAAAGAATCTTCGGTTTTATTTTAGCCACGCAGTTCGAGGACACCCTGTATATTCAATTGTACTTCTATTAATGAACTCTCAACTAGAAATGAGGAAAAATTGAAGTCTATCGATATGAAAGTTATGAAATTGAACATTTGTGGTCTAGAAAGCAACAGAAAACAACAATCTACTAATTGAATGAATATTCCATAATGCGGCATACACATATCATGTAAGCATTCTTCTCCGTTATCAAGCTATATATCAAATGTTATGTATCCTGAGGAAAGAACTTTTCATTCAAGTATGTAGCTGTCAAGATAACAGTTCGGTTAATCGGAGATAATTGCTATTGCATCCCTTGTAAATCTACAGATTTCTTGAATTTGCCAATTCAAGCATTGTACCGGACTAGAATTATAAAATCTGTAAACGGAATACTGTTTCTCCTTCTTTGGAAACGCAATGACATATGGGACATATTCCACTCGTTTATGAACGAGTCGTAAAACAAAGGAATTCGTTTTCAAACTGGGCTGCACATTTGTCTTATTAGTGTAAGTGTCACATTTTTACTATCCAATATACGTAGTTATATTTATATGGTGTAACACTTGACTTAAAAATATCTCTAAAAGTGTTTAGGTTACTTAGGAAAGCTCTTAAAGAGCTACGATAGTGCTCGAGTGCCGTTCTGTGTTATATCATAATGTGGTGCGTCAATTCTCTTTGTCAGCCTTGCACTGCCGCCGATATAACGAACACACATTTGACAGTTTTCGTTGCAATTTATGGACACGAGGTATAATTTTCACTTAACACATAGATATTGAAGTTTTTTTCAATTCTTCCGAATGAACCGAAGTTGTGTTTGATGGAATTTAAATGTTTCAGTGACGGCTCCTTTTGAATGACAAAGTGGGTCTAAATAAAGTTTGTAAATAAGATAGTGTTTGTTGCTGCTTATATTAGATTTGAAATAGTTTTCGTTTAATGTGCTATCTGACTAAGTGACTGTCGAAGTTATGAGCGACGAAAGTAGCGAATTTCGTCTCTAACAAACATTTATACGAATGAGATATCATTTCACAACCAACTTCTGGTTAGTACTGCCGATATAGTCCAGGCTGGAAAGTGGGGAAATAGGCCGACTAACTAACTTCGTTGCAGGATGCCGAATCTGAAAAATTCTTTTTGCATGATGTCCTATGGACCATGAAAGTCATTCGTGACTACTGAGCGAATTTTCAATCTCCCCCAATTCACCCCTATGTGATAAATTAACCCTATTTACAACCCCATTTTTAATATAATTTGTAAAAATGAGAGTTAAGTCTCCAAAATGGGTTGTAGGAGGTTTTTGGGTCGCTGAACACGAATCCTCGGACATTTTCCCAGAAAATTCATTCAATGGACAGAAAGTCGGTGCATTTGGTCATTTTCACGTCATTGGCGTTTTCTACGTAATAGGTTGATAGTCACGTATTTCGATACAAAGTAGCAATAAACCAGAAGAATTTGTGGAAAACTGTGGAAAACCGGAAAAGAAAATCTTTCCATGTCATATAAATAATCGTGTGATAGGTCACACTATAAGAGTTTTTATGGTCTCTGATTACGAATTTGCCGATTAAAAAGTTCAAAAATATCATTTTCTGGAAACACGAGGAAAATTTTACATCAATTCTCCTTTTTTAATGGAATTTTTAGAGGCCGTGTTGAGTTACGTTTATGTTTTCAATGAAAATTCCGTAAAAATCAAAGAAATTTTAAAGGAAAACCTAACGTCACCTAAGCCGTGTTTTCCTTGTAATTTTCTTTGATTTTTCCGGAATTTCAAAATAATTATTTTTTGGCATTACTTTTAATTTTTGGATAATTCAACATAGAACATCGAAAACATAAACGTAAATCAACACTACGCTCAAAAAATTCCAATGAAATAAAGGAAATTTCATAATAAATTTTCCACGTTTTTCCGGAAAATGATTTTTTGAACTTTGTAATTAGCAAATTCGTAATCAGAGATAACCCCTATAGTGATCTATCATACGATAATTTCGATGATATGGAAGGATTTTCTTTCCAGGTTCTCCACACTTTTCCGCGAATTATTCTGGTTCGCTGCTACTTGGGCTCGAAATATGCAACTCTCAACCTCTATCATGTATAAAACAATAAACACCTGAAAAATTAGTAAATTTGCATGGAAATTACCAAATTTGCTCAGGCTGTATGTTGACAAGCCGATAGACGATGTTTTGTACAGAAACATTGAAACGCTCGGCTTGTCAACCAGGCTGACCTTCTGCAACCTAACGTGGGCGTGCATCCGAGACCGAGGGATCTACCGCAGCTTGCCAAGATAGCGTAATCAACATCTTGGTCTATAACGAGATGGATGTACAGGTTCCTTATGTGAGCTGCAGTGCCTGTCGGAAGGCGCTTGAGCTGCTTTTTCACATGCTGTCAGCATGTCCGGCAAAAGAAGCCTCGGTACACACACTTCGCCGTAATGCAGCCCTACGGGTGCTGTAATACCATATAAGGCTATGACATGTACCTTGTGACTTTTCGGTATATTGCTTACTGCGTAAGCTTCAAATCCTCGGGCGCCAGATTTTTCCCAAAGGTTCACTCCTTTTTGAAGACTTCTGCTAGGGTCTTCACCACAAGGCTTGTCACTCTGCTATCTATAGATAGCCTTGTCCCTAGGGTAGCTACAGTGAATTATAACCAGAGTCCAATGGGCAGAAAACAGTATCAAAATTGTAGACTTTAGTTACAATTGATACCTGGTTAGCTCGTTAGCTGTTACAGATTCAGAATCTAGACAATTAGGGCTTATACTTCCGGGTTGACACAGCGTGCACAAGTCCTAACTATCGTATCTGCAATAACCCCTATATCCACGGCCAAGGACTTCTCATAGTATTAAGGGAATTATTACGATTATAAATGACACAACCACTCCAGCTTATACTTCTGGGTTGACACAGCGTGCACAAGCCGTTGGTGGTTTGGTCGTCTATGATATACTTATACTTCCGGTACAGGCACGGCGTGCACAAATATACCAAAGACGGCCCTGTCGTTCAACATACACACTCTGTACATACTATACAATTATTTGGATATTGGGATTCACGTGCGAATTCAAATCGTGTACGGTCCGACCTATGACGGGATAAACTCAAATATTGCAATTCAAATTACTGAATACTACGGAACTCAGATATCATACAAACGGTTATCAATCACAAAATTACGGAAATCAATATATCGTAATGTCCAAAAATATAAACTTATTTGCTATCAATTACCTTATGTAACAATTCACTTGAACGGAAAACTATTGTTAATTCACAGTTTAATTCTGACTTAAACCCGGATTTTAATTTACTTCGATTCTTATATGATCACACTTCAATGGTATTATTGGAAAATCAAAATCACCAAAAAGCAACTGCACTGATTGAAAATTGAAATCACAAAAGAGAGCGATCTTTTGTCTGTCACGGCTTCTATATGTTTCCCGAGGTTCTGGACAGGTCTGTTCCACCAATTCCTTATTTTGGGCCAAGGGTTTTTCACTTATGCCCCGAACAATGCTTAACAGTGACGCTACTTTTTAGATCTAAAATTCGCGCACATGATATCTTGGTAGTTCCTATCGGCGGAGTAAGCAAGTGTTATCAGAGTTTTTTTGGTTGTTCGCCCTTTTTATACATAAGGTTGCACAAAGTTTGATGCGTTAACTTGGCCAGACCCCTGTTTTTGCAACATATTTTATCGGAATGAAATGCAATTTTGAACGGGCATGAATTTGATTCATCTATTTGAATAATTACACTTATTCGAAATTACGGAGATTTAGAAAAGTGGCAATCACGGAATACACATTCGGAATTCATTCATATCTATTGAAATAATGAACTGTTCAAACTGAGATTACATGTTACATCCGTGTTTATTGCCTGATCTAGAATAAAATGATATATCAGAATTTAAGCTTCGTTACAAGGCTCTCGTCCGGAATATACCAAGAAACGGTGCTACCTTACATGCCAGGAGATATTGAGTTCGTTGTCTGAAACGAAAAATACCAGATCCACTGGAATAACACGTTTCCGTCCGTCAAGTCCTTGCAACCAAATAGGCCTGACATTGTCCTCGTTGATAAACAAACAAAGACTATGTAGTCATCAAATTTTCTGAACGTGGTCTTGAAAGAGGAAAAAGAATGGAGAAAGTATCAAGAGCTCCGGTTCCAGCTCAGCACGCTGTGCCACAAGGTTGTATTGGTGGTTCTGATCAGCAGGAGCTCTGCACAGATTCGATAGACCGGTTGCAGAAGCCAGTCATTCGGGCTTCAATAGGGCTCAGAATCGAAAGCGGAGACCTTGGAATTACTTCTAGTGTATAAACTATCAACAAGTTATTCACAGGATGATCTAAAGTGACTTTTCGGTCAATTTCAAGCCCCTAGAGTAACTTTCTTCAAATTGAATCTAGGTGTATATCTTTAAATAGCCCCCATAGAAATGTATTCAGATGTGTTAAATAGGTCTATGTGGGGGCCACCTTATTACACCAATCCATGCGATCGAAACATTATATCTTTCATTCAAATATCGCATGACCTCTAATATTCCATGAGTCTGAGCACCGTCCTGCTGTCAAAACAAGTATCTATTCATGTTAAGAGGTAGCTGATACATTGCCTCACTTTTTTCACTTTTTAGAAGCAGAAAATAACGAACTTTAGCCAGGGATTCATTATAAAAATTTTTTCCAATAATTCTATCTTCAATTAAACCGCATCACAAGCTCACAGATTTTTCGTTTCAAGATATTTGCGAGAGTCTTCGGTGGACCAATAATGGGTATTTTTTGGATCGGATTCTCCGGATGAATTAAATGGAGCTTCATCCGTCTATAAAATATTAATAAAAAAGCACAGATTTATTTCCAGCATATTTAACATATGACTGCAAAAATCTGACGATCTTTATCTATTAGGTAAGATTTTGAACATTAACATATGTAGAATCTTTCATATGATATTTTTGGAGGCCCTTCGCACTTATACGGAGGATTGATCTAATTCCCGGCCACAGTCTCTTATTGAATTATTAGAAAATAAATAAAAATTGCTTAGTATTCTGTAATAAATAAATTATGCATTACACCTTGAAAATAGAGCAGTATGTTCAATTCTTCGTTGTAGGTTGTTTGAACATTCTAGTTCTTTGTTGTAAAGCGATATTCGAAATATGTTATAATCATTTATGAAAGTGTGTAAGCTTGGAACTAATTTATTAGGATAGAAACAGTCTACCATATTCTATTTGAGCCATCTTGCTGTTCTTATTGTATTTAATAAAAGTGGCAACAATATCAAATTTCTCTGCCTCAGAAAACACGCATTATTATATTATCAATATTTTATCTGACAGGTGGAAAATATTAGATTTTGCGTGGCATGGCCAGCTTCGCGCGTGAAAGCAATTCAGTTTCTCATTAACCTTGGCTACCTCAGTTCTATGCCTACAAAGAGCTACAGTTCCTGAACCGTTCAAAACAAGTTCATTAAACCGAATATATTTGAAATAAGAAAAAAATGTTCTATCGAACTAGTACATACATTACATTGTGATCTATTAAAAAAAATCAAGCATCTGTCACAATTTCACAGTTGCAATAATTTTATTGTCTTTTCTTATTTTTTGTATTACAATACTTCCCTCACACTATCTATTTATAGTGAGGGGAGTAAAAATGACTAGAGTTTCGAAATAGATCAAAAATTCCACTGAATTTAGAACTCCCTATGAATAACTGGTTGACTATTTATACATTAAAATTAAGTTTGATGTCCATTATTTGATAAGATATACTCAGTATAAGGTAGTAAGACCCTGTATTGGTGAAATTCCTGAAGACAGCTTTATCGAGATAAGTCATGATATAGTTTTCTATTTAAAATGATATATCAGTGGAAGTGGCTCAGGGCCGTAGCCAGGGGGGCACCAGAATAGGCTGAGCCTGCCACGCAAAATTTTTAGCCTGCTTTTAGTGCCAGATAAAATCGTAAGAAATTCCTTTGAAATGCTTGTGCTTCAACAACAGTGTCTAGTAGTGAGTAGCGTGAGTCATCAACCCAAGAGAACATATCTATTTGTATAAGAAAAGTTATAGATAAAATCACAAAAAAAAAGGAAATTCTATTTTTTACAAGATATCTCTGAAATCATTAGACAGCATTCAGCTCTATGCATGGATTACAGTAGGCCTAGTAAATCTGCATAATTTAGTTATATAGACAAAGCTGTAACTATTATGTTTCCGAGATACCCATACTGGGACAATTAAAAAGTTCGCATGTGGAAAACTTTTGATTTTGTTTTGTTTTAACAAAATGTGGCCATAAACACATCACTTTGGTAACTATTTGTGCGATTTAACTTTATTTATGTAGTGGTGTCCACTGTCGGGGCACACAAATTTACAGAATTTTGTAATATTTTTCTAAATACAATTATTCACTTCATTCTTTCTTGCATGTATTTACATAAATTGAGATCTCAGAGGCAAAAATATACCGCATTGTTTACTTTATTTGTTTACGTCATGAATAAACATTATTTCTATTAATAATTTTCATCGATTTATTGCTGAATAATTAAATAACGAACCTTAATTTTGAAGTGGCAGAAGAATACAAGACCTTGAAAATAAAAAAAAACTGCAGCACTAAACGGGGAACTTCCGTCCTAAAAAAATGTTTCCGGATATTAGTAGTTATATCCCTTTTGAGCATTTAAGCGTCTGTCTGCATGCTTATGTATATGCGTATCTCCAGGTATTCAACTGTTTCTTAATCTATTGCAACATTTCTTCGGTTCCTACGGGTGACGGAAGTTAGTGATCTATGAATCGCAGCTAATTATACTTGTATCTTCAATAACCAACCAAAGGTTAAGTGTTAGATCATTCTTGATAATTTTTTTGGAGCTGTACTATACACAACAATATTTATTCTGTTCTCAATGCACAAATATAAATCCATCACTACAGAAACGAATGGATTTTCAAGTCTAAGGTTATCCGACATCCACAGACAGTCTATTAGCATCAAGATTTATTCATTGTGATTTAAAAGTGAAAATAACTAGAGATTTGAAATTGACCAAAAATTTCATTGAATTCAGAACATCCTGTGAGTAACTGGTGGACTGTGTATATGTACATTGTATATATGTACTGTGTATATATACTGATATAAAAACTCTTTTATGAGTTTATTCTTTGATTATGAATTATTATTAATTCTTCCGGCTAGCTTTTATTTGTATTTTAAATCTTACGTTTGTTTTGATTCGAATAATCTAATGATTTGAATAATGAACTTTTACCTTTTTATTTTATATCTATGGAATTAAACACAATGTTCTTTGAATGTCAAAAACTTTTATATTTAAATTTCTATGACTCTATTTTTATCCCAGGTATTAATTTTAACAATTTTAGGTTCAAATAGATCTATGATCTAACCTCAAAATTATTTACTATTTATCTTTGTTTACAAAGTTATAATCTACAATCTTTCTTTCAGATTTACAGACAGATAATAATACAATGGAGAAATAACAAATAAACTTACGTTTAGTTTATATCCAAGAATATGTTTTTAAAAATGTAGGCAATGTTCCCTTGGCTTGATTTTCTTATTAATTTGATAATTCACTTTACCCGTAGGTACACAATTTCTCTGCTATACACAAATCACAGGTAAACAATGTGGTTACTTCTTTAGAAATCAGGAACTGTTGACGGTTGTTAACTTGTCTTATTCTTTTTCAAAAGATATAAAACCTTAAATGATGTATTGGAACGTTGTCGAAGACTAACTATTATACAGTGCTACTTGTGAATTATGGTTATAATAACTTTTAAAAACTTTGTTCGAAGACTGGGAACACTACTTGACTTGTATAAATTACTTATTTGCTTCGGTTACTCTCAACCTTACGAAGCTACTGGAACACTTGGGTTCACCGATGTTTATCCAATAATCTAAGGTTATGGAAATTTTATGATTAGCTTAAGTACCTTGACTCTTCAGATGTTGATGACTAACTAACTTGGCTTGTCTTCAGATGCCTTTTATAGGCCCTCAAAAAGGACGCCAAGTATTTTCAAAAATAACCAATGAGGTGCTTAGTTTACCTATCAAGAATGATTTGTTGATTGTTGCAATCTGACAGAATTATTACATTGTTATTCATCTGACGTTTATAGAATTGCATCGACCAATCAGAATTTAGTATTCTTTAAATTTTTAATTATTGGAGATTTTCATCTTATTTTAAATGATAATGATTCTTTCTTTTTGAATTCATAGTGCCTACATTTTTCCACACACTTTGGTATAAGATAACCTATGATTAGGTTATTATTAATATGATTATTTTTATAATTATTATAAATTTGACAGTTGTCATTATTAAAAACTAATACATAATATAACATATCAATAACATACCTTTAACATTATATAATTCAAATTTACTAATCCTAACTTATATCTACAACATTTTTCAATAGTTTGTGCTATCTCATGATAGTTTTTGTAATCATTTTAATTATGATTTCTGTCTTCGTAACACTGTACGTTTATTCACTTTCACTGAAGTTCTTGTTTTACACTTCTAATTCTAATTACATTGTTGTTTATTATGTTTTACATTGTTTATTATATTATACTAACTATTATTCAACTTTTAATATTGTTTTTAATTCCATATAATATCGTTTTACTAATCTTTTCTGATTTTCAATGTTCGGCAAGTTATAATTTTATAATTTTTGTTGTTCAGGAAATGAAATCATAACAATACATTGAAATTAGGTTTATCTCCATTATTTAATAAGATACACTCAGTATAAGGTGGCAAAGCCCTATATTGGTAAAATCTCCAAGTGCAGCTTTATGGAAATATGTCATGATATATTATTATAGTAATATAATAAAATTCTTGACCCAGTATGAATTATATAAAAAATTCTCGGGAATTAGGTCACATTAACACTCTGTTATAAATGTTCGTCGACGAACATTTATAACAGAGTGTTAATGTGACCTAATTCCCGAGAATTTTTTATATAATATATTATTATATATAAATTCTCGTGAAATAGGTCACATTAACACTTATGCTTTATATTTTCGTCTTTACGTACGTTTCGGTCTCACGACCATCATCAGAAGACTTACTATTTCTGATGATGGTCGTGAGACAGAAACGTACGTAAAGACGGAAATATAAAGCATAAGTGTTAATGTGACCTATTTCCCGACAATTTATATATAATTCATACCTGGGTCGAGAATTTTTTTGTAATGTCATATATATATATAGAGTGTTCTATTTTAAATGGAATATAAGTGGAAGTGACTTAGAGCAATAGTATCCTGAAAAATCACTTTAAAAATTCTGGGGTTCAACAACAGTGTGTAGTAGCGAGTAGCATGTTTCACCAACTCGCGAGGACATATCTATTTGTTTATAAAAAGTTATAAATGAAATAGAAAAATAGAAAATTCAATTTTTTTCAGGATATCTCTCATTACACAGTTTTCAGCTCTATTTATGAATTATAATCGGCCCAGTCAATCAGCAATATTTTAGTAATTTAAGCAATTCTGTAACTATTATAGTATTCGGGATACCCATACTGAGACAATTGAATAGTTCGCATGTGGAAAGTTTTTGATTTTGTTTAATTTTAACAAAATATATTGTAGTCATAAACACATCACTTTAGTAGTTATTTGTGCGATTTAACTGTATTTATGTAGGGGTCTCCACTGACGGAGCACACAATGTTATCGAATTTCGTACTATTTCTCTAAACTTAATCATTCACTTTATTCTTCAGTTCATGTATTCACATAAATTAAGATCTCAAAGGCAAAAATATACCGCATTGTATGTTTATTTTATTTGTTTACGTCATGAATAAACATTATTTCTATCAAAAAATGTCATCTATTTATTGCTGAATAATCAAATAATAAACCTCAATTTTGAATGCATGACCTTGAAAATTAGGAACAAAATCCTGTGGCGCTGAATGGGGGGATTCCGTTCGCCGGAACCTTTTCAGCTATCCTTTGCACATTCCCAAATGTCCCCATTTCACTTTTGAGAATCTGATCACTCTACAATTCATTCGATACTTTCCACTACTTTTTTTGCGCCTACCCCAGATTGTAGCAAGCCTGGCTACGGCCCTGAAGTGGCTGGTTGCTCTAAATCTGTTAAATCTACTACGCAAATTCAAAAACGTCATACCACAATTTTTCTGATTTCAAGTACATACAATTTCTCCAAAACCTCGCAAAGAATCAGCCTGTATAATAATATGATTAACTTATTTGTAGTTGTGGACAGAATATATGTCTCACACGTTTGGAATGAATAAATTAGTGCATCATCAAATCGTAACTAATTACGACTCAATAGATTCAACAGTTTGATGTTAATCTACAATTTGATTTCTCTACCCGCCTATGTCATATAGGGGCATTGAGCAAAAAACTGCGAAATACGATCCCTCGTAATTTCTCAATTTAAATTTAAATATATGACCCTCATCTCCGCTTCAGTAATTCATATGTATTAGAAAGGCATGAATCATAAAAGACTACAAGAAAAGGGATTTCGAAATACGATACGTCCTGTGGAAACCTTCATGAAACCCTTCTTGAAGCGAACAGAACAATCGATTGAGGACTATGCGTTACCACTCATGGGAAAATAATCTTGGATGTGGGAGTATTACACAAAGAAAAAACATAATGAATATTCAACGAATCCTGTTAGAATTGTCCGCTGTCTTGTAAGAAAAGCGAAGACAAACTGTTACAAACATGAAAGACAATCTGTTACATACGGTGTTTCTTGTAAGGATCATCAAAGAATTAATGAATAATAATTATAAATTGAAATCGTGAAGAAGTGCTTGCATGCCTCAAGCTCGTGAAGTGTAATCAAAAAAGTGGCTGTATCGAGATAAGTAAAATTTCTTTGTTTCCTTAACTGAAGTAAATTGAAAATGATCTTCATTTACATTGGCGAAATGAGTGATTAGAAGGTATGCTTCATCTATCTATACATATAAATGGCACATACCAGTCACTCACTGAAACTACAGAGCGGACCGACTTAAAACTTGACAAATATGTTCCTTATATGACGTAGGCACCAACTGAGAACGGATTTTTCGAAACTTAGTCACAAACGGGTAAAAGAGATTCGATAAATTTTAACATTTTTGACAACTGATATGATCACATACAATTTATATGACAGACAAATCTATAGATTATTGAATCGTAGTCACAGTTCAGATTGTGAGGCAAATATGAAGAAAAAAAGTAGGAAATATGATCATATATATGAAAGACATTTAGTTGAAATATGAAAAAAAAAATTAAATATGAAATTATTGAAAAAAAAATTATTTATCAATACATTTTCACGATCGATTGCTTTTTAATGGGGTAGTTTGGAATAAAACAAAACATAGTTCAATATTTTGTTATTTGAAAATATATGTACCAAAACAATTTAGCTTCCACATTATACGAGCCCCTATATATTTCAAAACATGGAGATTTAAGTCAATTTGTTTGTAACTTCTCAAATCATATTGGACTACAGGGTGGGGTAAACCTCGGTCGTAGTTCTATAACTCCTTTGAAATAAAACAATTTTTTTAAATAAAACTGGTCAATGGTGGACTAAAACACGTATTCTATAATTATTTTCATGTATACAGGATAACCCAATAATGAATTATGCAAATATAACCTACTTTTTCAAAAACTATTAAATGACCAACTTTTTTATTTTTTTGGAGTCGTTATAATTACCGCTACGTAACCCTGAAATACGTTTTTGATTATCCAGCAGAATTCTAAGAAAAATTTTTTTTTGGAATATGTGCTTTTGTTCACCATTGACAGGTTTCATTCAAAAAAATTGTTTAGTTCTGTTTCAAAGGAGTTATGGAACTACGATCAAAGTTAGCCCAACCTGTATGCCAGAGGCAAGGAACATTCTTTATACCGAAAAATCCTAATATTTGAAATCTTAAAAAGTTACGTAAAATACACCTTGTGCATATTTAATAAACCCTCTTCATGACCCACTTTGTATAGCTTATTTTTTAGTAACATTCTTTGTGTTGAAAAGTCAGTATACCTTTGAAAATAATAAATTTGTACTAACAATTTTGCTGCAGACTGAGCAGAATACTTTTCCCATGTCCATAGACAACTCTGGAAATGGTTTAATCCACATAGACACTTTGAATACCACTTGCCATTTTAAATAGACACACTGGCACACTTCAAAATCTAAATTCAAATTAACTCTAAAATTATCGACACATAAATGGATCTCAACGGTGTCGGGTAATTAATATTTAGTATCTACTTCCGGATAAAAAGAATATTTTAAATATCAACAATATTATTGAGATTTACCAGTATTTGTCCTTTTTTTTAAATTATACCTGCTACATGCAAAACCAGTCAAGCAACACAAATTGAGAGCTTTTAAATTTACTTTACTCGCAAGAATAATAAAATGTTTTGGTTAAATTGTATGGGAAGGAATTGTTTGTAAAATTGAAAAATAGTTAAAAATATGAAAAATTCTGAAAAATTTCATATAATATGAAAAATATGCCAAATATGAAAATTTCATAAATGCCTCACTTTAGTCATAAGTATAATTTTACGTTTTTCCACCCAAAACCAACGAAATTATCATAAATAAATGATAACATTATTGTTTATGACCTAAATCCAAATTTCGGTAATGAATTTGTCATCTGCGGTAGGTCTGAAGGGAGAAAACCAGTGGTGATATCTGAAGAATGTTGTAAAACGACTACATTGATTTATTATGAATATCCGAAGGATATTACGAATGATACCAAGTTTGGTATTTTGTTATTTTTCTCAGATCTGTTGTAGATGTTGATTTTATTGCCGAAGTACCTAGTTAGATTACTGAATATTGGAGTGATTTTTGGGTACCTGTATTTAATTCCATATCAATTTTATATCGTTGTAGCGACAATAGTTTTCGCAAACTCCTCTAAATTGATATATTGGATGTAAATGTTTCTTCATGTATTTCCCCAAATTAATATTTGCAATCTGCCTCATACGTTGAAGTCAAAAAGTGAATCTGATGTTACCAACATTCAATAACAAAATATTGAATAGAAGTCAGAAGTCAAATATCTCGAAATCACACTGAATAAAAACGGCCCCGGGGGTAAGCATGAACTCCCACCAACTGATCATGATGAAGCATGAACATCAAAGCCACAATAACCCAAATGTTGAACGAGAAAAAGCTGGGAATGTAAACCAAGTACCTCGTGGTGGATTGAAACAGCAATGGTGAGACCGATAATCGCATTGATGCATGGCCTAGGGTAACATATCTAATCGGGGTAGTATAAATCTATTGAAAATCGAAAGACTAGCTGTGGATGCATAACAGGTGCAATGATAACATGCCCAACGGCTGCTACAGAGCTAAGCCTTTACCTCACACCCCTTCATACGGTAGTGGACAGTATGATGCTAAGGCAATATATATGACTGAAGAGGGAAACAGCAAACATAAGTATGGACCCCCTCCTGTGAATCAGCAAACTTGTGACATGCCCCAAAATGAAATGATAGAAAGGTACAGCTTTGTGGAAGAATTTAACATGAAGTTGAGTCGCGAATGGGACAAAAAAATCATTCTAAGGTTCGGTAGGAAGGCCATCAAGTAGCGAAAATTCACGCAGTTACCTTCCTATGGATTCCGAGACAAAACGGGATGGAGGGTAATAAAAAAGCAGACGAACTTGGAATGAAGTGGCCGAAACTACATTTCTGGGACCTGAACTACTGGAAGAACTTAAGAAATAAGTGGACGATAAAATAACTGATAGGCTATCAGATATAATAACAAAGACTGAGGCAAGCTAGGAAACTATAATCAGAATAGATCTAACGGCGGCATCAACGTAAGAAGAATTGAATTCTGAAAACATAACGCAAATCCTAACAGGACACAGTTATTATTAGTAGAGGACTAAGAGTGCAGGTTCTGCGAAGAGAAGCACGAAACTTATATCCGCATCCTTTTAGAATGCACTATCTTGTAAAACCTAAAAATACGTACTCATAAATTCATATCTGCGTGTTCCCAATCATCTACATACCGTTTGAAAAATACAGGTTGAGAATCTAATAAATTTGTAACAGATTCCTCTAGGCATTCCATAACAAGGTTAGCAATAATAGCTGAATAGGAGATCCCATTGCTGTGCCGAAAATTTGTCCAAAATATTGCTCACCGTATTGAAACTAAGTGCATTCTAAGCAAAACTGTACTGCATTTATAAACTCCGATTGATCTAGAGGTGTGTAGTTTTTAATCTCTGCCCAACGTTTTTTGATGCTACTCAATGCCAAAACGACTGGTATATTTGTAAATAAAGAAACAACATCCAAGGAAATTAGTTGATGATTTACGGGTACGGATTGGTTTTTTATAAAATCTTTCAAGTAAAATTAATTTTTTCCTATTACATTATTGATAGATTTTGATGAAAATTTTGATAAATTGTAGGTGAGCGCACCAATATTACTTACAATGGGTCTTAGAGGTATATCAATTTTATGTAATTTCGGAAGCAAGTAGATATAAGGTGATGGCCCATTATGTCAAATTAATTTATTTTTCAATTCAGTAGGGATTATCTTATCTTTGTGCCAATTATTTATTAATTTATTCATGTTATTTTGTACTGATAATGTAGGGTCAGATTTCATTTTTTTGTAAGCTGTTATATAAACGGTTTCCTATTTTGTTTTCGTAGTTATTTCTATGCATTATGACGCTTTTATCACGCTTATCCGCGTTCAAAACTAATATTTGAGGGTTAGCATCTAAGAACTCTTTCGGTTTTTTTGTATGATAGTTAAAACGATTTTTTGCAATACCTACTTACACTTCTTTCTGTTTGTTGTTTTTATTTGTCAAGATGTTACAAATTTTGTTTCTAAATTCATTTTTATCCTGTAAATTTTTATTCCTAATTCCGCAGTCTAAATTAACAATTATATTGTCGATAGGCAGTTTTTTATTATCAGGCAATGCAAATTTTGAACCTGAGCTTAACGTGTGTTGCACCTCATCCGTGATTATTGTGTCAGTTAGGTTTTTCAACCATTGTTCATTGACATTTTGTTTTTCATAAGCTACGTCTTTTATTAAATTATTTATCTTTCTAGATTGAATGGCTTTGATTTTGTTGGAATTTTTCTCAGAAATGTTTCGATGATTTTGAAAAAATTGCGAGATAATGTTGCTATCAAAATTTAGACAACAGGATGGTTTAACACGTTTTCAAATATGTCTGGCTCAAGCTATCGCTCTCATCTACTCATACATTCTACACATAAGTTTTATCTACGTAGTGTAGAACATACAACATGAAAACTTGTTGACTTCTTGAGGGAAATTCATATTAAGATTAAGTTAGTTTGGAAGAAAAGTAACATCGTGCAGATCAGAGTAATCAGGAATTTAATTAATTAGGCCCATTAATTGAGGTAGAGTTTAATTTTCGAAAAAAGTAACCGTAACAACTAATGTTCAGAATAGTTATGTGTTTGATAACAACGCTTGGTGAGTTACAACAATAATTTGTGTTAATATCACACATATAAAATTCCAGTGAAATAGAAGAAGGAACGCAAAATTTCATTTGAGAATATATTCACACAGTTGTCCCTATTGTTGAACAAAGTCTATTTAAAGTGGTCTGTACTTAATCCGTAAAGTGGATTTAAATCCTCCACTAAAACTGCTCTGCTTCGGTCTACAGTTGGAGGGTGACGTCAAGACCAAAACAAATACTTATAGAACTTTTTACAACTGAAAAAGGTATAAAACGTTGAAATCTAGGCAGATTTAAGAATTGAGTGTGTGCACATCAAGCGAAGTGTACTGTCTATGTGCTTTATTGTCATCGACATGAATCGATTATTATTAACGGTAGAAATCACTCATCTTGGTAGAATAAACTACAAAAGAGTTCACACTGTGAATACACTATAACAACATAAATAAGAAACAATCTCCCTTATTCAATAAAAATACTGAAGACCTTCCAGCTACAAAGTAGCCACCATAAGAGTGAACTAAATTAGTATTAAAAATATGCCTGTTTAAATACTGTTTGGCATTAATATGGTATATAGGGGATTACCCTCAGCTAGAGATATATGTGAACTCATTAAATGGCTTTTTCGCTTATACGTTTCCATCCCTTTTGAATTATCTAGATATTTGTCATTACTGTGTTTCTAGAGTGATAAAATTTCTTGAGAAATGGTGTGACCTGTATTCAAAATATGTTCGACTTACGCTTATTTTTTATATCGGCAAAATGTCCTTCATGTCGAGTTAGTTAGTTGATTCTAGTTTGGCCCACATCCCGAATTTGTTGGAGTTGGAAACTTGATCAAAGGTGTTACCCAAACGGTTATTTATAGTTTGTTCTCACATCTATGAACGGTTTGTACTTCAGATTTCACAAACAAATTACGGAATTTGTCGATTATTGAAAGATGATATTTTATGATTAATTCAATTACACCTATTAATTATAAAACAGCTCCACTTAATAATTTTGTTTATAGATCATTAAACATCCCTAAAATTCAACGAAATTGGAGAACTCCATCAAATAGCGTTGAGCAACAGTTAAGACAAATCTTTGAGCAATAACTTAATTTCTAAACAAAAAATGTCATAAGAATTTTTTGACTAAAGCTAACTCTCGGAAATTAGACCAGTGATATCTCCTATCTAAGTTTCTAGACAACACGCTCGGGGCGGAGCGAACCGTTCGGTTGTGGAGAGTGAATTCATTAAGGATACCGACTCGTTTGAGCTTTTCTTAATACATTATATCATACTTAATTACAGTAGGAGGAATTATATTCCATATGCATACATCATTCAAGGATTAAAAGAACAAAATTTCTCATGATTGGTAATTTTATTGTTACATCATCAATGATTAATGAATCATTATCAAGGTAATGGATGAATTATTGAAGGTCAACATATACAAAAGAAGCATGGTTTGAAGGAATGGAGATCAGAATGATGAAGTTTTCAACATTTGTCAAAATGCTGAATATGCGAAATCATCGAAACAATGTTCAGTCATTATTCGGACTGACAATTCCTGTAACTTCAAAACTTTTTTTTTTAATATTTTGAATAACGTAAAGGAAAACCTTTCATGTGCCAGCAGTGGCATGCTGAGAAAGGAGATTGGAAAAGGACATTGGAATTTTCATTCAAAGTTTGGAGGTTATAGGCGTGAGGAAAGAACTCACTAGGACGAGTTCCATAACTTCGCCGGTCGATAAAAAAATGAAATATGGTAATAAGCAGTTCGGCAGGTGATCAGATTGGGATCGTCTAGTCCATCTACCTGGAATATCTCGTGGTGGAACAACAGACGAAATTTGTGATGAACGTCGAACATAGAAATATCTTCAGAAAAGGGAGAGATTTCCCAACTTCTTACGTTGTTCCAGAGAGGTCAGTGTGAGTGTGACATCTTCAAACAGAAAAAATAGTTGTCTTCTGAACATTTATTATTCACTTTTAAAATATTCATTTATTCTCAACCCTGTCTGTATCGAATCAACCCGGCGTTACTCGCTATATGAGATATAGAAACACGCACATCTGTATCAGATAGGTGGAGGCGTTTGCCGTCCCAGCTATGCTATTGTCTGATCTGTGGAAAAAGTTCGCTTTTGGCATTTGAGTATGTTGCGCGCGGCTTTTACGTTATCTACATTTAGATTGACAGTAGGTGTGAGAATTCCTCTCATCACGCGAGCCCTTGCGAAATTTTATTTTTCCATGCGTAGGGGCATGTACTATGTGCTACACCTAATGCAGGCTTTTTTTAAAGTGCAGTTTAACACAAAATGTGCAGTACGAAAAATAATTTGTGAAGTACCAAAAAGATTTTGCACAGTACAAAACATTTTTTTATGAATGAAATAAAACATCCTGGAATTAAGAAATTCCTAGAAACATTCTCTGCATTCCCCCATAATATGCATAATATAAAACGATATACAATGGGAAACATTTGGAAGATACAGAACTATACAGATGAATAAAGCAACGCATGACTGCTACTTCACGGTATAACTTGGGCGGCAAATTGAATTTTATTTTTCGACAGTCCTACCCTAATGATGATACCGAAGACGATTTGTAAGGTCACGCTTAAATTTGTTTCACGTTTTTTCATGTTGCGGTATGGAACCAGAAATGATCAGTTTTCATCAAAACCGGAGGATGTTACTTCAGTTTTATTATCTTCAAATATTTGATATAACTCATTCGAATATTTCAATATAGTTTCAATTTCAGTTGTGTTAAAATTATGCACTAAATTCAGATTATTTTTGAAATGTTAGAAAAATCTCACGTACGAGTCCTGGCAAAAAATCAGAACTAGCAAGCAACGCCCTGTTAAATAATATTTATATAATTTTATAATTATATATTTCTGGTGATAACATGATGTATATACATTTATTATTTTGTTCTGAATGAATTATTCTATTCTATTATAATATTTTGCTATCAGATATTGACGTTATTGACATGAAGAACTGAATATTATCTACCTTCAATTTCAGTCTTATTTTCATTTCTTCGAGGCGATTTGAAAATTTTCAAATGAGAACGGCCCACGTTGGATCATACATGTCTGTTATAAACTAGAAAAAAGTATCTTAATTCCTAGACATGCATCATATAATTAAATGTTAGTATTCAGAAATATCATTTATAAATAACTAGCTGATGCCCGTTTAAATAGTTATGACATCGGCTGCGCCACCGCATTCGCCGTCATTCCCCAAATTTTAAGACTTACTTGATTAGTTCAAATGAGTAGAAACAACTGAAGATGAAGAAACATCAAAATCATACTTTAGGTCGTGTGAAAGTTTATTTGAATTGACAGGGATATCTATGTTATGGAGTGGTATGTCACGGACATTGTGTAACTGTCAATGTATCAGTTGTCTCTCATGTAAACGTTACCTTTCTTGTCATGGGGTTATGTGTGGTCGTCATAGACAATCTAAACTGTGAGAATGATCAATCGATACATGGGGCTGTTTGTCATAGAAACCACGTGATTATATTTTCATCAAAAATATCAAAATATATCGAATCCCTTTTACAGCTTTTGAATTTACATTCCGAAAAATCCGCCCTTGTCGTACCCACCTGCCATATTTGAAGTCGGTCGGCTACATAGTTCGTAAATTTCATGATAAGTCAGTGAGCTTTCTACATATTATTAAATATAGATTTGAAAGAATATATGTTACGAAGTAACGACACTCACGAACTGTCGCTGCGCGCACGGATTGTAATTCACCGGTAGGCCCCCGAAATTTTCAACAGCCATGAAAGGTGCAGTCCTGCGGTAATACGCTTGCCATCGTTGATCATTTACAACGTTAACATCATTGCTTTTTTAGAGTGGTCTTTATGTTCTTTTTAAACTAAGCTAACGATACTGAGATAACATATTTATCTAATTTTCACTCATATTTGTACATTATATCACATTATATTGATATATTTTCGGATTTCCGGTGTTTTAATTAGATATTTTTTCAATTTATCCCTTTGCTTCCAATTTTTCCATTGCAGGAGGAAAAAAGAAGAAAGGCAATTTTTTTTTGTTGGTTTTTTCCGAGCCGTTAAATATCTACTCGAAAATAGTCTAGATGGATTGGACCAAACTGACATTATTGGGATTGTCCGAAAACAAAATTCACGCTCATTACAGTACTTCCCTTATACACCTCGTATAGCGAGGAAAACAGAAATGGTGCCTCTCAACAGTGATTGACACCCCACGTCAATCAACAATGATTGACACCCCACGTCAATCAACAATGATTGACACCCCATGCCAATCACTGTTCGACGTAATGGAATAAACAGTTATTGACAGACTGCCCCAATATATAACATTATTGAAGGGTTGACTAACATTTTATTCATTTTTTGAATCCTTATAACATACAAAAACTTCATGCAAACATAAAAGTCACTTAAACTACAAAAAGTAGTCAATTATGCATGGTCCGTGTCTCTAGGAAAACAAACATGAACTTTTACATTCATTGACACTGCTGCAAAATCATCCGCCAAATCACTAATGATGAGGTCGTCATGATGCCAACTCAAAAAAATATCTCCAAATCACTAGTGATGAGGTGGGTCTAGAACAATCCGTCTTCGCCGATTCATCGTCTCCGATTCGTAGCCAAACCAGTTCGTCGTCTTATATATTGATAAATAAAAGAACTTTAAATCTAACACATTCTTATGGTACATATGTTTCCACAAATCGTGATTGTGTGCTAAACCTCTCAGATATTATAAAATGTTGATGTTACGAAAAATTTTCTACATGCTTTACCGGAGAGAGATGACCAGCTACAAGTTGCTCATAAAACGCATCTCTCCCTTTTTGAATCTTTTTCATGCCGTCAATGAACTTGCATATTTTGGGGTGGTCCATTCCCATTTCTGGGTGGAGTCTCCAATGAGCTGCTTCTGCATGTTTGTTCGTCCTATCTTCTCCATTAATTGTTCGCTGATAAACATTCCACATTTCATGTGGAAAAAGCAGTGGACTTCGACCGTTGCTTAATCTGTCACATAATAAGTATACAATATAGAGCAACGTATAATAAACATCCACATATTTACATATTTTGAATAAATAAACATAGCTGTTCATACGTCCTATGTAATTATCTTCAAACCAATGCAACAGTGGTCAAAGTTTTGCGGTGAAGCATCTCCGAATGCATCAACAGCTTCATCCAGATGCGCAGGCGGAACAAAAGCCAGAAATATTACCATCTTTGCTTTTAAAGATAATCGTGCGTTGTCATTATACTGTCTAAATAAACCTAGGCTACCAACTTCTTTCTCATGTTCTAAGCCAAATGGAAAAAACAGCCATATATCCTGTAAACGCGGTATGCTCGAAGTCGCAATGTGTATGGTCGGGTCTTGAATGAGGAATTGATTTTTTTATAATATACAACATTTTTATGTAGGTAGCCTGAAGTTTGTTAGGTAGCAATGCGTTAAAAATGGGGTGTACTCCATTGTTTTTCACTACCATCACCGTATATATTTGTGCAAAGAGTGAGGGGGGGCAGCAGAAAAAGTTCCATCGGCTTTCCATGTTGTGTCATCCAAATGAGAAAGCCAACTTTGTGTTCCAAAAATTATAATTCTATTTTGATCATCCCCAGTATCACCTGACAGAAAACTCTTGTATCACCGGTTGTACTTAATAAATTTTGTATTTTCCGGGTATAATTGAATCTGCGTAGCTTAATGGATTTGGAGGTGCAGCATGGATTCCATTGAGTTTCCACCGTATGGTTAATTTTCTTTGTGCGGCTTGTGTCACATTTGTAATGCAATTGTTGAATATCTAATGCAAGTAAATATATAAAATGGATGGAAGAATAGTTATTCTTCTCTTCTTCATATACTTTTATGTATGTGTACACGAACAACGTAATTTCAAAGACTTACCTGTGCTGAGACTACTTTTCCGACTTCCACTGCAGGCGGAAGAAGGGATAGTTAGTTGACTCCAAGAAAAAAATATTCTACTACGAACCGGCTGCCGATGAATCGGCCGACGACGAACTGGTGCGGCTACGAATCGGCGGAGACAAGTCGGCGACGACGAATTGTCCCATCCCCTGATGAGGTCGTCATGACGCCAACTCAAAGAAATCAAACTTAAGGCAAATAAAAATGTAACTTTCTGAAATATGTAGAGATAAACAAAAATTAGTACCTACCAGAATCTTATCATTTTGGTGTCAATTGTACCATTTAACTCTATTGGAGGATTTCGCACACTTGTTCTGAAACAATGTTTTGGAATGGATTCGGCAGCACAGAAATACGAGTGAACGTCCACGTTCCGAATTTGCTCGGAAATGGAAGTCTCAAATTCATTTCCAGCTGGTTATGATGATCCAACCTGTAATGATTGGCGTAAAGTCCGCATATATTCCTGATCTGATGTGAAAATTTAATTCTGGAAAAGTCATCAACTTTAAATTTCTCAGAATTACATATCAGCATATCCAAATTTATAATCTGAAGAGTATTATAACATAATGAAGAAGAATAATGACCATTATAGAATTCACCGGTTCAGATAATAAAAAGCACAATGCAGCTAAGCCGATCTTTCATACCAGTCTGTGCTATTAGGCTATTACTGCGGACTGCAATTTCACGAATGCAGCTTGAAATTGTCGTTCGCCTTAGAGAGAGCTCAAACTTCTAAGCTCTCTATGGTGGAATAATGAAAGGACTCATCTTTTATTGGCAAAGAAGTTTTGCGACTCCACTGAATTGATGTTTTGTTCATTTTAATTACTGATACGTTTTAATTAAAACTAGTTACAAATTATAATGGCGTTGGAAATAACAAGCTTATGAAACCAGTTCAAAAGTTCTGTAATAATACTGGAATTTTCCGTTTCTTTTTCTAGATCGCTATCATCCTATTTAACTTTTTCATATTCAGATTCCAATTAGTTTAATGAACTAATTCCACGAGTGATGTATCAAATTGGTAGTTATTTTTCACATTAAGTGAAGTAAGCTGTAACACCACCAAAATCTGAAAACTGAGTTTGGTAATGCCAGATTATATGTGTGCTTGTTGATCCCCCATCCAAGGTTGGTCTGAGGTACGAACGCAATGCAACCGCATGGATGCCTGTATGAGACATTAGTCTTATATCATGTGATTGTGCTCTTCCTTGAATTTTTGTGATTTGATAGTATATGCATGGTATCAATATTTGTTTTCCTGATTTATATTAATTATTCAAAAGAGTACAAGTATGGCTATATTGGCTATTCATTCGAATGCTACCTTGCTGATTCTGTTTGTTAGAATATCAAAATGATAATATTATATCGGGGCAAGATGTAACAAATGGCCAAATGCATCTTGCCTCGCTTTATAGAAACTGAGTTTGGTAATGCCAGATTATATGTGTGCTTGTTGATCCCCCATCCAAGGTTGGTCTGAGGTACGAATGCAATGCAACCGCATGGATGCCTGTATGAGACATTAGTCTTATATCATGTAATTGTGCTCTTCCTTGAATTTTTGTGATTTGATAGATTTATATTAATTATTCAAAAGAGTACAAGTATGGCTATTCATTCGAATGCTACCTTGCTGATTTTGTTTGTTAGAATATCAAAATGATAATATCATATCGGGGCAAGATGTAACAAATGGCCAAATGCATCTTGCCTCGCTTTATAGAAACTTTAGATCCTAAGATATGCATATGAGCAAAATTCTGAAAATAACCGAGAATCAAGAATTTGTGCTTGCGCTTCTCAAAGCTGAGGGAAGAAAAATATCTACACCACAGGACATGAAAAAAGTCAGCAGTTCTAACGGACAGACTGGGAAATGATGCGTGATAGGAAAAAAAAAATAAAGTAAAAAAAGCAATACGATAGATATGAAAAATAAAAATATTCAAAAGATAAGAAAAAAGTTTGGGTATAATCTGGAGATCTCTGACGAAGATTATTTCTGGTCAATTTGTACAAAACCGTACCGCCATAGTAGATCAAAAGAGAAATGGATATTTTCCCTCTGCTCTCATGAGGGTGCACTGATGTTTGACCTTATGTTTGGCTCCAATATTGGCTACTAATTGAGAAAAAAACATTTGAAGAGCTTATATTCTTCATTTGAAACAATAATAAATCTTAAGTTACAAATTGTAGTGTTGCAAATAGTGTACATTACCCCTCAAACGGAGCAAGTTAAAACAATGTTCAGCAGGAGTTGTCCCACATTTTTTTTTTGTAGAATACATGTGTATAATTGAACATGTGTTTTTATTTGAATATTCCATTTGAAATCTTCGAGTTTTTGGACCAAATCAAAATTTATTTCTACCTGCCCCGGTCTCCCCTATTCAACTTTTTTATGTACTTAACAAATAAATTCATTAATTCACCAAAAATCAAGAATTAGTACGTGGGCCATGAAAATCTTTCAGAAATAAATGAAAAAATTTAATAGATTTAGAAACATGTTTAAGACAAAAATCAAAATAAATTTCCAACAATATCGGTTTCCCAAAATTTTTTATATGGTCAATAGTCACTTCGATTTTGGTAAATTTATATATTATTATAGAGTAATTATGAAGAAACATAATCCGTCTTCATTTTCCTTCAAGTATGTAATATTCATTGACATTCATATGAGTTATATTAATTATATGAAATATAGAAGAATTGACTCTATTCAGAATACAAGTACATCCACGTATCAGCTTTCGTGATGAAAATTATGAAAAAACAATGTATAAGACCATAAAACATTTCTAACGTCAAGACTATAAAATCATCGAATTTACACCTATCAGAACAATCTTCATTTTTAGCTCTTGCAATTTTAACCTGGAGCTCATAAGCTAATTTGGAGTCTCATATTTTTTGTAAATATAAACCTCTGAGAAGATAGTAGATCATTTGTAAACACAATACAATTCGATGTGTGGTCCAGCGTGTAATTGGAAAACCCGCTGGACTAGACATCCAGGAATGTGGGTTCGAATCCCGCCTATGGTTTACTGTTTTACGTTTATTCATCTTGATAATCTTCAAAATTCAAGAGATTTAATTCTTTACATACTATCACATCATCCACTGAAACTAGTTTGGATGCATAAACCTGCTTATGTTCAATCAATGATTAAGTATGGAATATTCTCGTTAGGAAAATCTGTGTTTCGTAATAGAATACAAGCCCTTCAAAACAAGTATATACTGTATTTGAAAATCATAAAATAGAGGCTATTTTATATGAGCATAAAAAACGTACATTATTTGATAAGGACTCCCTATAGTTCAGTAAATAAGCTGGGCTACGTGTAAAAGTGGAGAAGTAGCTCGGATTTGAAAAATTATTTTTGCATCGTGTTTCTTGGACCCCCAGGAGTATTCATTAGACGTAACCAGTTTTCGAGCGGCAAAAATGACGAAATTGAGCTTCCAAAAAGAATTTTTAATCACAATTTTGCCTTGAAAATCTCTACTCAGGAGTTTTCGAGGTCGCTAATTACGAATTTGAGGTGTGATAAGGTTAGGCGGACCGAAAATAGAGACACGATGTTGAAAAATTTTGAATATTTTAATTGAACAGTGTTTCTATAATCTGAACGAGCTTAATACTACGAAATTATAATAAGTTTAAATTAACTAGCCTAAACTATGTTTCCCCTTTTATTTCAAAAGACACTTGAGATTTTAACACACTGGAAGGTAAGAGGAAGGGTAAACGGTAATAATCAGATAAACTCGTACTCAACAACAATAAAATTTAATAATAAAAATAACATTTTGATGTTAATGATAAAACAATGACTATGACAATTTATAATGGAAGAATATTATTATTAACTTTATTACTGATAAAAATAAAGAATGAGATCAAAACTTAAACTCAAATAAAACAAACCTAGATAATCTAAATTGACTAAAAGACAGACATAAAACTGAGAGTATTGAATTGATACCAGAGCAGATCGAAACTAAATGATTCGAATGTATTATTGAACTTGAACTTGTTTGAAAACTGAGAACAATAAACTTTGATTGAGAATCTAAAACAACTCTGACTTAGCGATATCCACCCTTCTTACCAAAAACACTGAAGAAACTATCAAGTTGAATTTATTGAAATTGCCACGTGATTTCTCAAGATAACAATTCAAGCTAAAAAATGTAATTGAAGGTTTTAGGCATTGCCCCTGGTATTTGTAATGCGTTCTTTCTCACCAAGTATTAATCTATCATTCGGAATGATCTCTGAATTGTTTAACCAATATAAAGTAAGATTCCTCTCTTGAAGTCTCTAGTTCAGAATGTGTTCGGTAGTAATTTCTAAATCTATCTGTCATTTTCTAAATGTTAATAACTGATTTGAATGTACTGTAATAACAACACTTCCTATGTGTTCATTGCTATTCAAATTAGCAAATTGACTTCCGGCTAGCTCTTTCGTCAAGTATTCATCAATTATGATTTGATTATGATATGGAATTAAAAAAAGCCTTATTTAATTTTAAATCTATGTTGTTTTATTTCTTCTGCAACCACTTATAGATCCAAAATATTCTCTATGTCTTATACTTCTACAATTTCTGATTAGTAATTAGTTCTATGACATGAATTTCAACCTTACAAATACTTATTTACTTAATTTCTAGTAACACTCGTAATATTTACCATCAAATTATATTTTTAATGTCCTTCTTTGAAAGAATAATAATAATTTAATTTTTAATTAATAATTTACAAAATTACAGATTAGATGGGACTCACTGTTATTACATATCTTTTTTATTTGTGGAACAATGCTGGTATTTTGTTGATGTTTGTCGATATCTGCTTCTTTATTTATTAGTAAAACACAGGTACACCCTACTCTGCTTTGAAAACACTATTAGTACACATAGACACAGGTAACACTTGAGTTTCAATACCTTATAATTGAATAGTGCTGATGATAATTTTCTTCTCTTCTATATTTACTATTTTGATTCCTTTTTGTTTTAATTGTAGATAAGGATTTATCATTCATTTGAAATGGATAAGCTATCGGGAACTCAGCTTCTTCTCCTATGCTACTATAAACTTGGGTTATGTTAAACTTTTGACTAATTCAGTTGCCAGAGAAGCACAGTCTCTTTCTAGATGTTGATGCAAGCTCAATTTCCTTCCTTGAGTTTCCTATTTATAGGTGCCTCAAAGAAGTCTTCCCCTGAAAAGGATTAATCAATCAGGTAATTGTTCTAGAACATTTAGTCAGTTTTTTTGCCTTCCCCTCTTCTGACTTTTGATTGTTGTAAAATATTTACTCATTGTTGCGAATCCACCAATAGGATTTGAGCATTTTGAAATATTCATTATTTTGCAAATTTACTAAATAATTCAAATTATTGTTCCTTCTCATATCTGAATTCATATTCCCAGCATTTTTCCCTACAAATTGATGTATCATTACCTATGATTAGGTTTCAAATAACCTATTAATTCTTATAATCAGATATTATTTGACAGTCGCAATATTATTAACTTTGATAAATGATTTAAATATAAAAGAAACTTATACATTCTTGTATAAATTGAAATATCTTGATACTAACTTATATCTAAAACAAATTCTTAATCTGTTCTAGTTGATTTCTATCTGAAGATAGTCTTAAATCGTTCGAGTTATGATTCTTTAACTTCGTAGTACTGTACGTTCTCTCACTATACACTCTTTCTGCTTTTCTATCTTACAAACTACTTTACAACTTGGTTTTAATCATTTTACATTCTTCAATTCATTATTATTTAACTTTTAAATAACGTTTTCATTCCATATCATTTCCTTATTTAACTTTTATATTTTTAATCTTTCGGTAAACTATATTTTTACCATTCTGTTTTACATTTGATATGAAATCATAACAGTACATATTATTTCAAATATATTCAAGACTATATTCAATTACAATTTCGATGACTAGGTACTACGTTACGTCCCGATTAACGTGTGATACATTTGATTAATTATGTAACTTATGAAAAAAAAGAGGTGTAAAACTTTCATATTCAGATCAACAGTGGATCTGGAAGAAAAAGAGCCCACTACCTGAACATCTCCAGATTGTTAACATTGGAATCTATCATATAGCTTGCATTCGTTTTCCGTCCCATATTGGTTATTGTTCTTATGATTTTCTTTAGAACTAGAATTTATGTGAAATTATCGACTATCTTGACCATACTCCTCCTTGGAGCGGGTGTGCATTGTCTTATATATATTTTAGAAATGCTTTTACTTTTCTCAAGCTATGTTTGTTATTGATACTAAATAGAAAAAATCTGGCAACCCCTGGAAGTTCTTGTTATTTTGCTTTTGGATATCTTAATTTTACATGAAATTTTAATTTTCTAAAAAGATTTTGTTTTGAATATTGGAAATGACTTTTACTAAGCCCTTATTACAATATGCACTACAAAGATACAGAACTCACTACAAAGTACTGGAGTACTCTTGCGGGACATAAGGCTCAGCAGGAGCAACCTAAGAATCATAACAGGATTCATGATAAGATACTGAAAACTCAACGGACATATGGGTAAAATTGGCCTACTGAACGATGAGATGTGTAGATTCTGCAAAAAAGCAGAAGACATATCGATAAATCAGCTAACCAACTACGAAGCTACGCTGCTCCGCAGGAGTAGACTCTTCGGGATATACATAGCTATCGGGGAAATGTTGCCCCTGGAGCCGCTAAAGACTCACCGGCTTTACAGTACTGTAAAGGCAGTACAATGGTTCTATATGGACGCAATGTAACTAACACCCCTTAACAATTTAATCTAATCTACCTTATGGAAATACTGTTTCCAATATTGGTCAAGGTACAAGTCAATGGGATAGTTGTTTAAAAATTATTCACAATCTCTGTGTTTGGACAGATCAGTAGAAACCAAATGAATGGAGTCATGCATTTATATTATTCATTAATTGTTTTTTTTTATGATAACCCATCAAAATAAATGTCAATTCAAAAGACAAATAATATAATAATAATAATAAGTTTATTCATTAAATACCGATAGTACAGTGGGTATATAAATTTTAGATAAAATAGACCAATTGTAATAAAGATTATAAATACTATGATAGAAAAATATAATAAACTTAGGAAGCCCCATGAAGGATAAACCTTGTTTATGGGTTTAGAGTGCAGAGAATTATTTAAATTTAGAAATAAATATACTATATACATATATATATATATATATATATATATATATATATATATATATATATATATATATATATATATATATATATATATATATATATATATATATATAACATATATATATATATAACTTCTTGTAGTATTATTAGTGATTTTTATATAAAATGTAATGTAATATGTATAATCCGTATGCATAAAATATTATACTAGATTATTTAATAATAATTGAGAAAATCTCAGCAGTATATTACATATGAAATTAGGGTGGTAATAAACTAAAATTTTTGAATTCCCATAAAACCTTCACTAACACAATCATGACAATCTACATATGTGATAAATTTAATATATAAAATCTGTCACATCGTTAGCTAACAATAACCGTAATAATAAGGTGTAAATACTGTAATTTCACAATATGATCGCTTAAGAAACAATACTTGTATAGTTATTTTTGTAATTATTTATATTCAAGTGTAGATATAAGAATTTTTTATATCAATTATTGAATGAATCTTAAGCCTAGTTGTTTTAGTAAGAAAGTACTTAACTTTTTTTTTGAATATATTAAATGAAGTTATTCCTTTTATTTCAGGTAGTAAGTTGTTAAAAGCTGTAGGAGCAAGAAATAAATGACTTCTTTGTCCAAAAGTCTTATTCATTTTTGGTACTACATTCAGATTAGTTTTACCTCTGGTTTCATATAAGTGTTTAACAGTTGTTTTATTTCTATTTTGAAAAAAATATGACGTTAAGACTTGGAAATATAGCTGCCTGGGGTCTTTTATCATGGAGACTTTATACAGGGATTCTGTACTAAATCTGTAGGGCTTATTATATATTACCTTTAATAGCCATTTTTGCGCAATTTCAATGCTTTTCAGATAATGGTTAGTTATTCCTCCCCATGATAATATATTATAACTTAAAAGGGACTGAATTAGTGCAAAATAGACAGTTTTGAGCTGAAGTTGATCACAAAAAGTTTTCAAATATATAATTTTTGATACTGTGCATCTTAATCATTTTACCAAATTCTTAGCATGAACATCCCACCGTAGATGGCAATCGATATATACCCCTAAATATTTTAAATTCACTGCTTTATTAATTAATATCATTTTACCATCTAGAAATATCTCAAGGTTTTCATATGTTGGCAAACGTTTTTTAGATATGGCAAAAGGTACAAATTTGGTTTTATCAACATTTATAGATAATAATTTATTGTTCAGGAATTGTAGTATAATTTTAAAATCATTTTCCACCAAGTATTTAATAGCTTTCCAGTCATCTGCTTTGTATATGATGGCCGTGTCATCCGCAAAACTTATAATTTTTGCTGTCGAAGTTAATAGAAATATATCATTTACATAAATTAAGAATAATATAGGCCATAAAATTGATCCTTGTGGTACTCCACAATGGATTTCTTTTTCGGTACTTATAGCATTGTTATACTTAACCACTTGTCTTCTATTTGTTAAATAACTACATATCAATTGCTGTGCCAAGCCTCTAAATCCGTAAGAATATAACGTCTCTATTAAAATCTCATGATTTACGGTATCAAAAGCTTCGGCCAAATCAACAAATATGCAGAGACATGCCTTCTCATCATCCAGATTTTTATAAACTTCTGCTGTCAGTGATGCCGTAGCATCCTGCGCCGATCTGCCTTCACGAAAACCATATTGAGAATCCGAAATCAACTGATATTTATCTAAAAAGTCACAAATTCTTACTTTAATAATTTTCTCAAAGATTTTTGATATAGTTGAAAGCAAGGAAATTGGTCTGTAATTTGATGTATTGGATTGTTCACCCGTCTTAAAAATTGGAATCACAATTGCAATTTTCAAGCAATCTGGAAATATCCCTGTCTCTAAGCTTTTGTTTACTAAATATACAAGTGGTTTGGTAATATATTGAACGCAGTTTTCTAAAATATTTGTTTGTATACCATCTACACCTGTTGAGACCTGAGATTTTGAACTTTTAATTACTTGTTCTATTTCTATGTCGTCTGTATTATTTAAGTATATTGAGTTTTTGATCCTATTTTTTTGTTTGATTTTGTCTCTTGCCATTTCCTATATTAGAAAAAAAAAGTATCAAAAGATTCATTTATATTGTTTTCGCCATTTATTTCAGTATCATCGTTAATGATTTTATTGAGATTTACTTGTTTGCTTTTATTGGATATATTTTTTACCGCTCTCCATAATAAGTTAGAATTGGTTTTGCCAATAACATTTTTGTAATAGTTGGTCTTTGTACTTTTTATTAAATATTCTAGCCTATTTTTATAATTTTTGTATTGTAAGAGGAGATCCTGATTAAGTGGATCATTTTTGACTTTTTTAAACAAATTATTTTTAATATTCACAGACCTTATTAACCCGTTTGTTATCCAGGGAGTTCGTGGATTATCGATATTTCGAATTTGAATCACTTAATGTATTTACGAATAACTCAGTGGCGTCGTGTATATTTTTCATCGCGTATATATTGAACCATTTTTCATTATTAATGTCATTTTTTAATTTTCTATAATCAATGTAATGTTTGTATTTAATTATAATTTCACTTTTACTAATTGTTTCACTCTTAGGTATTTGATATTTGAGCATTACAGGGTAGTGGTCAGTTATTTTTTGATTATAAATAGCTGGAATAAAGTTTTCATAGTCAATTTTAGTTTTTAGGAATATATGGTCCAAGCAGGATTTACTCTGATTTTGTAGTCTTGTTACATCATTGATTAATGAAATATATCCATGTTCATAAAGAATATTCAGATAGTCTTCCGCAGTTTCTTTAAGCTCTACCTGTTTGTAAATGTCTATATTAATATCTCCCAATATTATATTTATGTCTCCTAATAAGTTGTTTGTTGCTAGATAATTATTTAGTTCTGTGTTGAATACATTTCCATTTATTGTTGGCGGTTTATAAAGAGATAGTATATCAATTATTTTGTTTGTATAAGTTATGATAAGATTAATGATTTTTATTTGTCCAAGATTTTCTATTTTGTATTTGTAATCTAAATCATTTTTAACATATACCACGGTTCCGTCCGCTATATTTATATTACCCTCATTATATATAATGCTATATCCTTCTATACGATAGAGGTTCAAATCGTGTAATTTCCAACATTCAGTGAGTATAATACATTGAAAACAATTTCCTAGGTCTGTAATTAGGATTCTGAGTTCATCTATGTTACGATTTAAACTTCGAATATTACTATGTATCAACTGAAAATTTTTTATACTTCAAGTGAAGGATTTTTTAATAACATCATCATTTTTAAGAATTGGTATATCTATAGGTGTATAGTTTCTTATGTATGCATCCATATTTGATTAATTAGTATTAAATTAAAATAATACAATATAATGTATGGTAAAAGAATATAAGTTATATCTCCAATGTATGTATTTAAATCTTATAACTACTACAATATTATTATAAATTAATTTTTATTCATAGTTAATTACCAATTTACTGGGCATCTGAGTTTTTACACCTTACTGAAAATGAAAAATTATTTCTGGATCGTTCTGAAATTCTTAACATTTTCATAATCTAGAATGTTGGCATTCTCTATAAGTGAGTGGTACATGAAAAAATTCAATAATAATTAATTGTGAATAAATACATGTTTACAGATGGATAACGTGAATTGATTGTTCCACCAAACGGTGGCACTTTCAGAAAGAGTTACGTAATAAATACAACGTAGATAAAAATCCTTAAATATTTACTATATAACAGGTTGATTGAGCGTGTCCTGAAAATCTGTTGACAAAGTCATCCATAATTACATCTTATGTATAAGTTTCAAAGTATTCAAGGAATTACAACTTTCTCGTCTTCAGTTTAAAATTATTATGTATGAGGATATCAGTGTGTGGAGAAACAATTGTCAGAATAAATTTATGCGAGCCTAAAATTGTGTTTTATTCACAACTTTCTATTTCTATTCTTGAATAATAATTACCCAATTCTCCCAAAAAATGTCATCACCAAACGAGAAGAACATAATTCATGATGTTTTCTTGAAATAACTGAATATCAAAATAACACAGTGTTATAAACATTGTGAATCACGCTAAGAGATTCATAATTCACTTGTGAGCAAGGAAGAAGAGGAACCATATGTTTGGAATTAATTAAAATTGGGTTAGGAACTGTTGTTAATTAAAAAGATAATGAGGACCGCAGCAAACATTGACTGTAAAGATATCCAGAGAATAAATTCCAGTAAGTTAGATTGTTCTGAGATGCTTAGTAAGTCGGTAAACACGCTGCTGCTGCTGGGTTTCGTTCATTCTTTCTTTGTGGTTTTAATTTCCCGACGTCGTTACGGCATTGAATGACAGCATATTTTGTACGTTCAACGGTTGAAACCAGCTCTGAACTGTCAAAATGTCTCTTTAATGTGACTTAATATGTTACTAAAAATATCGAAAACCGTTTATTTGTAGAGGCGGCGCCAGGTGTTCCTGATTAAAAATCCATAAACCGCAAATGTATTTTCCTTTAAAGCTGATTTATGTTACAAACACAACTTTTACAGTAAATGTTACAATAATATTCATTCTAAGAATAATTGTTGTAAAATATCTATTCCATATTTCAACCAATTTTCATTAAAATGCACCTAGATAAGAATAATACTATTGAATCAGTTTTATCTTCCTGAAAATTTGTGGCCTTTGAGTAATGAATTAATTTGTGATAGACAGTTCCTGATACCGTCGCTTCGAAAATTCTTGACCGTTACTAATAAACTATAAAATTTCACACTATAGCACTATAAGTAAGAAACAATTACCCTCATTATAGACCTATTATCCTAAGGAGACAGAATTGTTTACATTTAAACACGATCAGACCAAAATTTCGGGACACTCAGACCGCTGTATATTACAAGTATGGCCGTATGGAATGTGCTGTTGCCGGATTAGTTGTTCGGTGTGCCGGATTGAGATTTGTAATTATTATAAGAACGCCCATAGCATTATTTATTGGTTATATTAGAAGCAAAACTGTTGAAATGTCGTTTTCTCTGAAAAATATTCCATAATTTATGATAACCTGGAATAAACAATCGAATTATGGAATATTTAAATTTTTAAATATGGAACTATTCCATTCCATTGCATCAGTTGTTCAGAGGGCGAAAACACCGCTCACCTTTTATGAATGGGGACTTTGTTCTGTACTACGCAATTTCACAGCTTCCGTATTTCTCGTAGTTATTTCGAAGCGGTGTTGCCTAACAAGTGGTATCAAGTTTTCAATCATAGTTACAGCGTTGCCAATAAGGAGTAATTAAGAATCGACGACAAAGAGGTCCGTTAGTTTCCTTTGTCATACTTCATGTAATCATTGCGACAAGTCAAATGGAGTTTTGTGAATGAGATGTTTTGTCTCCTTAGGATAATAGGTCTATGACCCTTATTCACTAAAAATATTGTTAAAGTACTGTGGACCTTCCAGCTACCAAGAAGCCATCATTAGAGTTAGCTTACGAGATCTAAAATCCCGATTATGATTGCAAAAGTCCCTACACAGTGAAAAATATGGAGTGCAATTTTCACTCCAGATTACAAATGTTTAATCTGCATCTGGTGTAAATTTTAGTGGTATAAATTCATTCTAACGTTAGTGTTATATAGTCGCCCTATCTTAGAGTTTCTTTTGCATCATGGCAGATGAGACACAATACAATCCAGTGTTGATATAAAAATCTAGTCAGTGTTCAAATATACACTAAGAAATTCTGAAATATGTGAGAAATCAAATTAATGTAAGTATAATAAAAGTATTAACTTAGTGTAATATTACACTGACTTATGTGAACAAAATACTGTTTTTAGTGTATATCAACTCTAGTTCTGCACTTCCTAGTGTTGGATTTACACAAACTCATGTAAACAAAATAAAAATTCTAGTGTATATGTTAAATCTAGTTCTGGGTTGGATGAATAAATAATACGCACTACTTGCAAATACAAAAAGTTTATTCAAATATAAATTTATGGAATCGTGATAGATACAACTGACTGTTCAACGATCTATAATATAAATATTATTTATTCATTTATTTATTTAATCTTACACTGATCAACAGGTATAAGCCCAATTAAAGATCAGGACAATGCATGAAATTGAATCTAAATAACCTAATTATACTCATGTCCGAGTAGAGACAAACTCAAAAAGAAAAAGAAAATAGCCGAAAATATTTATCACAGCCAATGTACAAAGAGGAAAAGAAGAAAGAATGAGCTGAAAAATATGAATATTGTTTCAATGCAGTAGGCGAGCAATCTGTTTAAGGTTAGAATGGAAAATATCGTATTTGGTATGAGTGTCATTGGTGTTATAGGCATGGCACATACAAAACAATGGAAATAATTTGAGTATGTTAGTATGAAGAGTTTGGAGGCCGAGGAACTAGGAAATTGACTCTTTCCAGCAGCATGGCGCAGTCAATTAGATTATTGAGCAACTTGAACAAACTTATTTCTGCGAGAAAGGGATGACGTATTGAATCTATCTAACAGGAAAGAATGTGGAATGCCCCTGAGAGGATAAAAAGCTTCTATCCTGAAGCACAGCTACTTCAAAAAGCAGCGCTGAACAGATTCCAGGGCATCTCTATGAAAGGCATAACCAGGGAACCAAATCATAGATACATACTCAAGCCCCGATCGCACAAATGTTACGAACAATAATCTGAGCGTCTCTATGTCTGAAAAATGACGACAGCTTCGGATAAGGAGCCCAAGTAGTCTGTTAGGAGCCTCCATCACAGACTCCAGATGAGAAACAAAGGATCGAAAATTACGCCGAGGTCTTTATAGGTTGCTGGTCTCTTGAGGATAGTACCGTCTACGTTGTTATCAAATATCGTCGAGTTTGTCTTATTTGTGTAAGACATAACGCAGCACTTGTTGACATTGAGAGACAGCTTGTTCGCTGAACACCAGACGTTCATCATGTCAAGACTTCTCTGAAGTAGATAACAATCAAATGTGGATTTTATGACAAAGAACATTTTAAAATCATCGGCATATAAAAGACTGAGTACACTTAAAACTATTGATATATCATTGACAAAGATGTTAAAAAAACAGTGTTCCCAAAATTGATCCTTGGTGGACATCTGAAGAAGCAAATTATTGAACCGATCTCTGCCAATTTACTATGACAAATTGTCGCCTATCACAAGATATGAGGCGATGAAAGATAAGAGGTCCACAGAGAAACCAATTCCATCAAGTTTAGCTAGCAGAAGTCTGTGGTCAAGCCTATCGAGGACCTTGGATAGATTGGTATACTTGGAAGCCGAAATCCATATTTTCAGCGATGTATTGTGTGACAGATGCCAGGTTGGTGGATGTGGAACGACCCCTTACAAAACCGTGTTGTATATTAAGGAGGCGTGAATGGACTTTGAAATATACTCCATCGTAGATAAGAATATTCAAAGCGTTAGCAAAATTTGAAAAGATGCTTACAGGCCTATAATTATACAAATATGTTCTGTCACCACTTTTGAAGATCGTCTGCTTCCATACTAGTGGGAAAGTATGAGACGTAAGACACCTATTGAAACGCCGTCACATCGGAACCTGATGTAGATTTATTTTTCATCTTTTTGAGGGCGAATTCAACTCTCTCTTCGGAGAAACAAAGAATGGATATATCATGCTCATTACTTAGAAGCTCCGAATCTGAATTGGCTAAGGGGGGTTGAGTTATATAACTTCGACTGAAGAGATGAGCAAAATGTGTTGGAAATTTCCTGCTGTGTAAGCCAACGTCACATCGCCATAGTCTATTTCAGCGGGAAAACGACGTGTGCCTTTCTTTGAATTAATAAAATTCCAAAGCTTCATAGGATCCTGCTTCAATTTGTTTTCAATCGAAACAATATGCTCATTATAGGCAGAGTTCGTTGTCCTTTTGAGTTCACGCCTAAGCATGAAAAACTGATTGTGGGCTGACAAGTCTTTGAATATCCTATCTCTCTTCCAGTTATTGAGTACTTGATAAATATAAATTAAATAGGATAGTACATATGATAAACTTATTTTAGTCATGCTACTGGTTGAACGGTAAATTTGAGTGATGAAGAAAGCAATCAACATCCAGTACCTACAGAGGTCCAAAATTGTGAATGACCGGCAATATGGTTTTCGTCAGCAGAGATCAACAGGACACCTGCTTGCCTACGTAACACATGTGTGGCAAAAATCTATTGGAGAACATGAGGAATCTCTAGCTGTTGCATTGGATAGTTCCAAAGTATTTGACCGAGTCTGGTCTCAAAGATTTTTCGGGAAACTTCCATCATATGGTTTGCCGCCTCAACTATGTTGCTTACTATCGAATTTTCTTTCTGATAGATCACTCCATGTGGTAGCTGACCGAGTATCTTCCGATACAAAGGCTATCAACGCTGGTAGGAGATCTCTCCTTTTACTATAGACATTTCCATGATCGATGTTCATCAGAAATCTCGTCTGCTGTTTCACCACGGACGAGCTCAAACTAGTCACCCCTCCATTATCAAGCTCGACATCTGCCGAACTTCTTCTTACCAGACTTCATTTTCTTATCGAATACCGAAGATGTGGAACTCTTCACCTAATGAGGTGTTTCCCTATAGCTACAACCTCCAAACCTATCTCTTCCCCAGCATTCCACCGCCGGCTCACACGATGTTGTTCTTCGAACATTATAGGTTTCCCTCTCGTGTTGTCAAAGTATATAAAAAAAACTGATATATAAATATCTTATGCCCTTCCAAAATTCATGAAATCTCTGAATCGATGTGAAGAATATTTATCAACAAGGGCCCCTGTGGCGGTAAATGTCAAAATGCGCGACATAATCCGAGGAATCAGCGGAATTTTCGTAGTATTCCGTGCTGGTACCGCAGCCGATCCAAATCAGCGACGTCACGTTTCGATGTTTCCTGTCTGTAATTCATAGGATGCTGTCTATACTATAACGAATTCAGTCATAATCACTTTATTGCCTGTTCTGGCATAAGCCAATAGAAAAATTAAATGAATCAAGAATAAAATTCGAAAATAACCTACCCCTAGAGAAGAAACTAAGAATATTAACATTAATCACAATAAAACCGATATTTAATTCAACAAAAGCAAAATGAATTTATTAAAATAAATGTCTGAAATTTACAATTGATTCTAAGAAACTACCTACAGAACATTTAATTAATGATATTGAAGATACGACTTGGTCTCTCAACTTTCAAGATAAAAGCAATTATTCGTGAGGAGTACAAGAAATTTCTCGAATATTCAATTAAATCAAATGAAAGTACATCCAATAATCTTAATAAAAACGTAATCGTTAACGGAGAATCTCACTTGAAAGCAGATAAAGGGAATTCAAGTATAATTATGTACAATGAGGATTACAACAATTCGATAAATACCATGTTGAATCATGGACAGATTTCCAGGAGCCCTTCATCCAAAAGCGTCAGATTAGTTAATCAAACATTAAAATCCCTTACTTACCTCTTCAATCTCCGATAATTTGAAATACGAACTTCCAAGCCGCACCAGGTTTGTCTGCAAAAAATTCATCCGAACTAATTGCAAAGCTGAAAGATTACAAACTTGAACCTAGTGATAGTCTTGTTTCATTTGATGTTGTTCCACTAACCACAATCCTTGAGTCGATAAAGATTCTAGAGCTTCCAAATAATAATATCCCCGATACAAATTGCACAGAATACATGATCCATAACGTCATTATGTTTGCAGCAAAAATATTTCACTTTCAACAAGAACCACTGTGAACGAACAAATGGATGTGAAATGGGCAATCTACTTTCCTCTTTCAACGCCAATATTTTTTAAGCGAACTCGAAACATCCTTTAAAAGTAAATTAAATCAGTTTCCAAAAGTGAGGCATAAATATGTTGATGATGATTTCGCCATTACTAATGAACATTTTGATGGGAGAAAAACTGGAGGCTACAACCAAAAATGATCACATGGCTATACACAAGTGCCATTAAGCTCATGCTAGCATATGGCTCGGTGGTATTGTTGCCAAAGACTCGGCAGGCTGAAGCGATCTGAAAGCTAAGGAGCATTCAATGGCAAGCTTGCCTGGCTGCCACAGGGTCTATAAGAATAATACCCACCAGCCTCTTCAAAAGTCTTGCTTAACATACCGACATTTCACTTTTACATACAAGGCGTAGCCAGGTCAGTCACCAGTAGGCTACCAGAGGGCAAGCTCACGTAACCAAATTGCACAGTAAGATGTACAACAAGCTGTACTATGAGTTAGAAACCGACCCTATGATAGGGATGCCATCGGATGAAATGCTTCCCGAGTAGAGCTTAGAGAAAAACTTCAAAACAGTTATAACAGGCATGGAAGGGGAGACCTCCAACGAATGCAGAACTGGCATGTTATACAAACGGCTCATGAACCGAGGTAGGTGCGGGAGCAGGAATATATATATAGCCAAGTCAAAGACAAGAATCTCGCTAATATTTAATGAATACGTAACGATACTCTAGGCAGAAGCTGCTGCAATACATCACTGTGCTGAAGAGCTATTAAGGCAAGTGTTTCAGGGAAAAACCATTGCCACATACTCTGATAGCCAAGCGATTATGAAACCATTCAGTTCCTTACAGGTCGATTCCAAACTATCTCTACCCTGGGTACCAGGCCTCACAAGTTACAAATATGACGAAGAGACTGATTCACTGGCCCGAAAAGGAGCCACGTGGGACTCTAATTGGTAACCTTCTGTGTTATAGCAAAATTTTAATAAAACAGTATGTTATGTAAATATCTCTTATTTTGCCGATATATTGAATTTTGTTGAGTAATTAAAGTACGGTTAAATAAAATTATTGATTATATAATATTATAATACAGAAAGGTCTATTGACCTTTATGAAGGTCAACAGTTTTAGTCAGTATTAAAGTGCATTGGTGTAAAATTTGTAATAGGTAGGGTAAATATTGTTAGAATACACCAAATATTTGGTAACAGTTGTATTCTTTTTTCCAAATTCTCAGATTGCTCCTCAATGCTTCATTGAATAAGAGGGTTGGAAAATTTTATAAAAGACCATATATTAACCATCTCAACTTTGTGAATATAGCACTCTCTATTGGAAAAATATTTTGAAGGATCAAATACAAGCATAGTAACTAGGAGGAAACAAAACTAATCGTTCTAAAAGGGTTTCAGTTGGATCTGCGGTGAGCGATTTGTATTCCGGGATGAGGGATGCGATTCGAGAAATTACGCCTCTGAATCCATGACTTTCCCTCAAGCGGAGCTTTTACCATATGCTCAACCAAAATACAAATGATTATGATTATGTCAACCAATGAAAATGAAGTACTATATGATGTTGTACTTAATACCTGAGAATACTATAATACATTCACTGAGCAAATCGTTCTCTGACCTTGGTTAAGAATTGTAACGGCTCTTCCAACTATCTTTAGCCTGGGTACCAGACCACACAGGCTACAAAGACAACGAAGAGACTGATTCAGTGACCCGAGAAGGAGCCACGTGGGAGTCCAATTGGTACCCTCCTGTGTTACAGCTAAAGCGCTGCTGCGCAAATAATGTAACGATACTTGGTTGAAAAATCAATATCGAGAATGGTAGAACAAGGCGCCAAGAATGAGACAGGCCAAAGAGTTCACTAAGGAACCAACACCAAAATTCACGGAGTACCTACTAAGCCAGAATATAAGATCAACTAGAATCATGGTTGGAGTCAACAAACACATGAATGACATCGGACTAGCAGATACAACCCTACGCAGGTTCTGTCAAGAAAGCGAGGAAACCTGAGTACACAAACTGTGCTACTGCGAAGACCTAACAGGCTAAAATTCTCAACGACAGGAATGGAAAACCACAACTCTTTCATTATATGGAGGACCTGAGGTCTGGCCTATGGAGTCTAGTTATGAAAACGGGTCTAGACAGGGAACTCGAAGATAACAAGAGGGCATACAATAGATCTGCAAAGGTCGTGGTGGTGACCCATAAGCCCCATACAAATCTAATCTAAACACTTTGATTTACACGATTTTTCGATGCCTCCTAACAGCAATTTGATGCACATAGAAAATAATCTGCTTCCTTTCCTTGACATTAACATCATAAAAGATAGTCACCTCTTGCAATTCAACATAATACAGAAAACTTGCACAAACCAATAGATATATTCCGGCAGATTCAGCTACACCAAAATTATAAAATAACTCCATTCAATAGTCTCGTTCATATTAAGCGTCCATTTGAGCCAGCAACATTATAATAACAAGTTGAGAAACTGCAGCAAATAGCTATGGACAATGTTAATCTCAAACTTTACAAGGAATATAGAACGAAAACACAACAACAACCTCATTTCAAACCTGCGCTTTTCATTTTCCGATTTGTTACCTAACAATTAAGCCTTTTTTAATTGTTAATTTGGACCGATAATTAACAAACATATTTCATGGAACAGTATATGAGGAAATTGACTGAAAATGGTTAGTCGGGGATTTTTAAGGTCGCTGATCACGAATCTAACATCAGAATCGGAAAATTCGACACTCTTGGCCGAAAAACTCGATATTTTCATGGAAATTACCAAAATCGGTAAATATTGAATCATGGACGTTAGAAAATTCACTCGGGGGGTTTTCGAGGTCGCTGATCACGAATCCGATATCAGAATTGGAAAATTCTATACTGTTGACCGGAAAACTCGACATTTTCATGGAAATTACCAAAATCTGTGAATGTTGAATCACGGACGTAAGAAACTTCACTCGGGGGGTTTTCGAGGTCGCTGATCACGAATCCGATATCAGAATTGGAAAATTCTATACTGTTGACCGGAAAACTCGACATTTTCATGGGAATTACCAAAATCTGTAAATGTTGAATAAAGCACGTCAAAAAATTTACTCGGGGGTTTTCGAGGTCGCTGATCATGAATCCGATATCAGAATAGGAAAATTCGACACTCGTGACCGGAAAACTCGACATTTTCATGGAAATTACCAAAATCTGTAGATGTTGAATCAAGGGCGTCAAACAATTCTCTCGGGGGTTTTCGAGGTCGCTGATCATGAATCATGAAGTTAAAAATTTCTTACGAAGCATTTGGGGGCGCATAATATCATAGTCAAAGTATATCAGGTCTGCCGGAGCCTCCCTCCCATCGTTTCTCGCGCTGGGTGACGTCACCCAGCTCCTCCAATCACAGCCTTGCTCTCATCAGCTCGTAGCCGGCACGTAACAACATCATATTATGTCGTCGTCTATGACAATAATGACATTAAATAAACAAAATAAACGTCCAATCAGATTGCACTAAAATTTTAAAAAGAGTAGAAGGGAGGCTCCGGCAGACCTGGTATACTTTGACTATGCATAATATCACTACAAGTGGCAAGTTCAGGGTTGCAAAACAACTTTGTTCGTTTATTGTGAGTAATATGTATCTATATGGGTTTTTGGGGTCTCTGATCAACATCTGTTTTTTGAGATTAATATGTTTGATGGATTTTTTGGAACTTATTTTTAGTAAATATGCTTAACATTATCGTCGGTAGGTGGTGCTTTACGAGACTCGGGTTTCTCACAATTAAAACTTGATTAACTGTACAATAAATCATGAGAAAAATTTGAAATTCTCAGAAACAATCATCTTTTAAATATCGGGCTATAATAATTTATAATATCTAATAATGTATGATAAGAGTAATATTGATAAGGTAATTTATATATACATATAAAAAGAATAATGGTAAAAAATCAACATTAGCAGTCATAATTTAAATACAGGTCCTCAAGATCCTTTATCTCTTTTAACACAGTAACGATGAATATCTAGGCAGGTAATTTAGAAGGGATGGTAATGTAGAAGCTAAAAAGCAATTGAACAAATTCGGATTTATCTTCAGCTGAGGGTAATCCCTTGTTTACACTTATAATTCCAAGTAGTATTTAAACAGGCACATTTTGATTTCTAATTTAGTTTTATCCGACGATGGTTATTTGGTTAGTACTTAAACAATATTTTTGGAGGGTAAGGGTGATTGTTTCTCTTTATAGTGTTATAGTGTATCCACAATGTGAACTCTTGTAAAATATATGTATTGTAAAATATTATTGAACCAAGAAGTTTGCCGAGTCTTAATGGAAGAATTCAACAAATTCATTGAAGAGTAACCAACATTGTCAAAAGTGCAAACAACTTAGGATGCCGTCCGTGTAGAGTAAATATTTTTAGAAGATACTGTTAAATAAATGCAGTGAGTTGTTTAAAGAACCAACGTACCAACGCAGTAAAACTTCATAAATGTTTCAGGAAGGAAAGCACAAAGTAAATATCTGCAGATAAGGATAAGAATGGGTACTTATGAATGGCATGTTATCAAAGCTCTGCTTGCACCTCTTAATCATTGTTTAATCAAGTCAAAACTTATACAGTGCAATTTCCGATGTAAATATTGAGACGTTAATTCTAACAGCTCAGTGTCTATCATTAAAGCTTCATTCATTTTACCAGGAAATGATTTTCATCAGTTGTTGCAACCGAACAAGACAATCCAACTATTTTACAATAACAAAGGACGTATATGTTAGCACATTTAGATTCTACTGACGTCCAAACTTACAAGCTGTAAATAATTTTTCATCAACTTGCTCTGTTATTACAGAGAGATTATTTTCATAATGGAGAAAAGTATCACGAATATTACCGAATATAACGCGAATGAACTGGGATCTGAAGATCTAGCTTCCCTCACTCGTAGGAATCTAAAAAATATTGCAAATGATTAGAAACAGATACAGACGTGGATAGACGTCAAATAATGTCATTGCATAGAAAGTTTATTCGCATTGAAACATGTGTTCTTCAAGGGACGATACTTTCATCGTTTCATTATACAGGGTGTCCCATGTTTTAGTAGCAGAACTTCAACAGTCGATAGAAAATTTGATTTCAAGAAAAAAATTTCCCATTAACATATATGCACAGACGCTTAGTTTTTGAGACACAGGGTGTTGAAATTGAAAAAAAAAATTAGTAAATATCTGCGAAACCGTTTATCGTACAGAAAACAGCTTTTGCAAGCATTTTGTACTCATAGTAAGCTTTGATCTGTGCTGTTAAAAAAATTTTTTTTAGTTACGATTGGTGAAGATTTTGAAGGGGTAGTGGGTGTTTTTCTCCCCAACTTCTACGCCACTGGAAAAAGTACGGTTTTGAGACAACCATTTGAACCGCCAATGTTTTCTACACAAGAAAGGTATTTAGTCATAAGCTCTAAAGTTGACCGTTTTCGAGAAAAATCTACTTTTATGTTGAAAAACATGGTCAATTTTTTGGTTTTGTTACTTGTTCTGATGTTTGAATAAATTCTGTTTAATTAGAAAGAATTGACCATGTTTTTCAACATGAAAGTTGATTTTTCTCGGAAACGGTCAACTTTAGAGCTTATGATTAAGAGTACCTTTCTTGTGTAAAAATCAATGGAACTTCAAACGGTTCTCTGAAAAACGTACTTTTTCTCAGTGGGGTAGAAGTTGGGGAGAAAAACACTCACTACCCCTCCTAAATCTTCACCAATCATGATTTAAAAAAAATTTCTTCCACACAGAACATAGCTTATCATGAGTAAGAAATGTTGCCGAAAGCGGTCCTCTGTACGATGAACGGTTCCGGAGGTATTTGCAAAAAACGAAATTTTATTTTCAATTTCAACACCCTGTATCTCAAAAACTAAGCGTCTGTGCATATATAATAATAGGAACTTTTTTTCTCAGAATCAAATTTTCTATCGACTGTTGAAGTTCTGCTACTAAAACCTGGGACACCCTGTATATACGAAAGAATTACTTTCTTATAGTTATCTCCTTTCATTAGCACAATGTTTCGCTTTTGAACACTTCGGCTGGTGAAATTTATGATTCTGATATATTTACTAGCTGGGGACAGCTAAACACGTGGAAAGATGTCAAATTATACTGTGCCGATTTGACAACATATGTGTTTTAAAACTTTGTTTAATACAGGACGGTCCCGATGTAATGGGTCAAAATTCACCAGTAGATTCCTAAGGTACAACTATTTTAATTTTGCCAAACTTACCTCAATCCAAAAGTTGATGAGTAAAATGATACAGGGTGTTAAATTCGAAATAAAATTTCACTTTTTTCTTATATCTTTATAAGTGAATATCCAAATAAAATTTTGTGGTGTGTGATTTGTAGGGTAGAGGAATTCAAATATGTGTACAGTTTGGTTATAATTCATAAGGGTTACTAGTAGGCACTAGTTACAGTAGTTTGAATATGTTAAAAACGATACAACCTTTCATACTACAAGATATCTCATCTTTGGTAACAAATTCTCATTTCCCAACTTTTCTCATCCATAATAAGTTCAGTTTATGAAAGTCGCTATCTCTCATCGTTTTCGATGCATTTCGCTTTGATATCTTCGAAGTAGCTGATTTATAATATTACTACCTATTATTGGTTTAGCAGGTTTTTTAAGTAGTCTTTGGACGAAAATCATAAATTATATACTTTAACTATATTATGGGGAAACCCATATTTTGGTCCATCACCTCGGGATCAACCTGTATTTATAATCAATGGGCCAATTTGGTCGGAGTCAAACTTGATTTCTGGTTAATAACATCTGCATATCTCTTTTTCAACATGACGAACACAGTTATACCAAAAATGATGGATAACGGTGCTCAAAGTCTTCTTCGATATATTCAAGCAGCGATTAATAGATTCTCCATCTCATCCAATGTTTTAGTTATAATACTTTATTACATTGAAGACACAATGATACAGAGATGATTTCAAAATTGGTTGTTCGTTACTTGTAAGTGTAAATGAATAGAACCAATAAGAAGATGTTTCTTACTTGTTCAAAGTTGTTGCTCTTTCGACCATTCTTTTATATTTTTTGGTGATTTTTCCTCTGCTTTGCTATGATATGAAGCATCATGCTATTATTATTATGATGAAAGACGATCTGCTTGAAATTTATGATCATGGTTCATTCTGCCATAATAATCTGGATTGCAAGTTTTGAACCAAATATAAGTTCCGCTCCACGGATAACACCTTCTTTGATTACCATCGTGCAACAATTTATACCTGTCATGAAATTATCATTTCACTACCATCGCAAAATCGAGATGCTTCTATTAGGACATACTTCTTTCCATATACTTTTTTGCTTTTTCCGCTGCATTTATTCAAGTCCTGCTACGTGAAGTCTCATTTTGGAGGATATTACCTTCACAACATATATGGTAACGCGTTCTCTTTAATCTTGGTCAACTGATCAATTCTGCACATCTTGATAAAGCATAGACGAATGAAACATCTCTGAACAAAATAAAAGAGTTTTATAATTCCAATGCAATCCAAGTGGAAGATGAGACACCTATGCAATATGCATGTGCTGTGTCAGTGCACAGCATACGCGGTTGGTCGTCGGACATACCTCGGAGACGATAAAACTACACCCGAGGAAATCAGAAGTATCCCCTATATTAGGCTACTGAAATTCATAGAATATACCAGACGGATTATGCGGTAGCAACATGTGAGGGCACAATAGGACTATAATGACCGCAGTGCAGTAGGGTTCCCCTTAGGTGGAGAACCAATCTGAGGAGGGGTGGAGGGGTTTTAGTCGGTAGGAATCCGGCACACCCGTGGGCACGGGCTCTCGGGGCGTCTATGCAAGATTTCTCCTCCTCTAAGAAAAAAAAAATTACAATTCAGTCGGTAAAGAAATTTTTTTTTACAATAGAGGTGCCGGATGAACAGATTATGAAACATTCGTAGTTGGCGATATTCTGAATAAGTGAAGTGTTGTCTTAAAAAGTTAAAGACTTACCAAATGGAACTAACAATTGATCGTGTCGTGATGAAAATTGACATTACAACAACCAGTCATTTCCTCCTAATAACGCACGAGAAGTGCCTATAGCAAGATGATTTTATTTTTTGGGTTCAAAAAAAAACAGTACTGAACGACACTTGAATTATTACTCCGGATGTCATAAGCACGATCCCAGATGCATACCAATTGGTGGGAACTTATGAGTAGTTACCTGCTTTGGTTTCCCTTCAGCTAAATATCCGATGATGAGTTTTATAATTTTCTGAAGTTCACAATGCTTTGGCCGAGTGGGAACCGAAAACAAGTCGGGATAAAGACTTTTGTAACGAGGTTGATAATTAATTGCATTTTCTTGTCCCAATAAATAAAATTTTTGTGAACCTTGAAAAGTTTTTCTAACAATTATTTAGCCTTCACAGTTATTTTAATGGACATTACATTATACTTAAGGTTTGTTTGCTAAAAGCCATTATTATAATAAGTGATAATTTGTCTGATGAATAGTTTATACAAGTTGTATTATGTTTAGCCGATGTCTAGATATTATAGGATTCTCATGTGACGAGGCAGGACATATTAATTAGGGTAACATTCAAGTTTGTGCTGATTTTACCTGGTTCCTGTGCCGACTCGATCCCACAACAATTATTGTGCAATTTCCATATCATTTGACCGACTTCGTAAATCGTATCGAATGAGGATCCCAATATATTCATTATTATCTAGAACACCTTCAACATCATACTATTTGACTTCAATCATCTTTCAAGAGCTCTGTAACTGGTGTCATTCTACAATAAGAAAGTAAGAGCTTCTGCTGTAGTACAGAGTAACCGTTGAGCAAAAAACATAATGTATTTGCATACAAAAAAAATGAAAGAATCACACAATACAAACGAGAATGACATATTTGAAATCTATAAATGGAACTTCAAAGTACTAACTAACACAATCAATATTTGATTAATGGGGAAATGAAAGAGATAGATATAATGAGATGAAAACATAGTAAAGCGCTCTGGTGGATAATTGAATTTCACAATTGAGACATTTTCTACCATACAGTTTAATTGAAACGTAGAATTCCGATAAGACAATGGCCCTACAGTGTAAAGAGAAGCCTGTTCAAATTACATCCTCAAAGATTTCATTTTCATCGAACAATCACTCGAAATTAATCAGTCACAAATTCAACAAATCAGTTGCAAATTACTGAATGGAATAGGTTCTACAGATTCATGTTATCTATTGATATTGTGGTTGGTGTATATTAAATCCATCATTCTCATGATAGAATTTCCAAGTTTCAAACGCTGATATACTTATAATGGAAACATAATGTTACTATAATACATGACACATGATAGTAGTCAAAATTTTTCCAATAACTACTCCCTCAGAATTCACAGCCGATGCAAGGTTATGAGATGGGTCAAAGACCAAAATGACGATATTCTTCCATACCGGACTTTTGCCACCATCTCGAAAAATTCTTGTATGGACCAAAATCATCAACAAGCTCATCCAATACCTACAGAGCTTCAAAATTATGAATAACCGACAATATGGGTCAGCAAATATGAAACGAAGAGCTGCTTGCCTATGTAAGAGATGCATCGCACAAATCTATTGAAAAATTTGGGGAATCTCTAGCTGTAGCATTGGATATCTCCAAATCGTTTGAACGAGTCTGGCGCCAAGTTCTCCTTGGGAAACTTCCCTCATATGGTTTGCTGCCTCATATTTGTCGCTTACTATCGTGTTTTCTATCAGATACATCTCTCCACGCGGTAGAGTATCCTCCGATACGAAGGCAATTAATTTTGGTGTTCCACAGGTCTTGGCATCAACTTAGTTTCTTCTCCATATTAACGATCTATTGGAAATGACCAGCTGTCTCGTTCACGGCTTTGCAGATAATGATACACTCCATAACCCTTTCTCACATATAGCCCGTATATTATCCAATGAAGCAAGAGGAGCGTGACAAAGACAGGTTGCCGCAATCAAATGGAGATCTGACAACGATTTGGTCATGAGGATTTGATAATCTAGTAAGTAGAGTTTAATGCAACTGAAACCAGTGGTGTAACTGCCGCCGGCCCAGCACGTGCAATTGCCTGGGGCCCCCGGGTACAAGGGCTCCCAACTAAGGCTTTTTTATGATATCAGTTTACACTTTATGGTATGTTGTAATTGTGTGACGGAAATATTAATCAATTAAGTATTTTACAATGAGAGCCTCTTTGTCAATGAGAGATCTTTGTCAGACTATTTGACTTTTTGGGGCTCCTAATATTTCATAATTTTATCAAATTTGAGGCCCCCAAATTGTGAAATTCCTGCATTTGTTTCTGAAAAGGTTGAAGAAGAAATTGATGATATTGTGGTTCCGGGAAACTTCAAACAGATTGACGAAGAAATTGATAATAGTGTGGTTCCGAAAAACTGTAGTTGTTTTCTTGCTTTCATGTCTTGGAACGGCCTGCTCATAGTCTCGTTATAAGTAATTTAAAATTTTACGTCGTAACATTGAGGAAGAATCCAAATCAAAGGACTTACATGTCGTGTATGTATCCTTCCTGGGGACCCTGGATCTAACTACTAACTGTAAAACTTGTGATTTTGACAAAAATGGGGGCAACAGCGACTGGCCGACCTAAGTGTATTGTCGATAGAGAGTAAGGTGACGAACTCGTTAAGAGGAAATCTGGATGCAATAATCAAAAACTTTGTCAAGGCGGAAGTTGCCAGGGCGAGATCTTGAAGATTGTTACCAAGATATAAAGATATAAGCCTATAGATTATAGGTTGTGAGACTGTGGATTGTGATATTGATTGTAAGATTACAAGATGGCTAGCGAGATTGAAATCAAACATGGATAACATAGAAAACACAGAAAAAGTTTTCATGTGACTTTTTTTGCTATTAAATTGTTGAAGCCCCTGCTATGTTGTTGCACTGAGGCCCCGGCAGGGTTATTTACGTCACTGACTAAAACTCAAGCTTGCAACTCCTCCAGGAAAACGGATCTCACAATCCCTAATATGATGATGACAGGTACAACTATTTCATGCTCAGGATCACCACCAACAGCACCCTCATGGGATGATCATGTGAGATCTATTGCAAAAACCGCTCCACAAAAACTTGGTTTTCTATTCTTTGGCAAGAACTACTTTACATCCCAGCAGCTCCTCATAACTTACAGATTCAACCTGTCCTGTAGTATTGTTCACATGTTTGGAGCTCGACTCCAAAACATACACTTAGCTCTATGATGATTCTATCCACCAGAGAGCTATTCGACTAATTGATGACCTTACACTTCCGAATTCATCGACCTCTCCAGAAAATCGCAGAAAGGTGGGTGATCTCTTTCTTTTCTATAGATATTTCCATGGGCGGTGTTCATCAGAAATCTCGTCTGGTGTTACACCGTAAGAGATTTCAGATAGACAAACTAGACGAGCACAAACTAGTCTTCCATTTATTGCCAAGCTCGAGACTTGCCGAACCTTCTCCTAACAGACTTCATTTTTCTATCGAGGAGCGAAGTTGTGGAACTCTCTGCCTAGCGAGGTCTTTCCTTATGCCTATAACTTCCAACCTTCGAAAAATTGGGATGCCTATCTCCTCTCCCAACATTCCAATGCTTGCTCGACAATCTTCCTCTATTGTAGTCAAAGTGAAGAAAAAAAATTCTATGAGGGATTTATCTTCCATGAATCCCAAAGTGGGTAAACTCGTAGTTATTCTATTTTCTTGTTGCGGAATGTTTAAGAAAAACAATGTGTACTAGAGTGAGGATTATAAACATGCTAGGCGATAACAACATCATGATGAATCAATAAGGTTGGAGCACAATGGCAATGCTGGACAATAAGGTTGAGGTACGGTGACATTGAAGAATGACAATGTTGGAACATAGCAGGATAGTAGACGTTCCCTCAGAGAAGAGGTATTTATAGACTTTCAGATGATAATATCAAGTTAATTATAGTCATAGTAGTTACAGTCCAAGTACTAGTCAAATAGTTAATCATTACTGAATGTATAAGTGTTACCAATAATCCAGTAAATCCTGCTTCAAGAGATACTCTCCGAAGATGGAACTGAAGCAGTGTTATGTGAAGTCATTCACATTGTAATTTGTAGAAGATTCATACTCCTGATTTTCATTGTGATTTCGAATAGACCTATTTTTTAAAAACAAAGTTGTAAACCATGTTTCTGTTCGTTACATATCATATCAGAGATACAAATAATGCAATGATTATTTGGTGGATATGAAGTTCATGAACTCGCACTGTACTCGAGTAACAACAAGTTGTTACAAGCTTTGTCAATCAAGATCTGAAGATGGCAGATGTGATGCTGCGTGCTCCAACGACATCGCAGCAATCGCACCAGGAAAAAACAAGTCAGCTCACCAAAGTGCTGCTCACCCGGTCGATAAGTAGCTTCAGGTTCCCAAATAGTGTGCCCTAAGTAATCTTGAACCCAGAATGACTGCCTTCTACGTCCGGTCTATCCAGATCTGCGCCTAATTCTTACAGGCTGGAATGATTTTCAAGTTCGAACGCAGCGAAGACCGTATTCCATCCAAAAGACCGATTGTCAGGACCACTAATAGCCCCTTGTGGCCTGAGTATAGCGTGTGGAACGCTGAGAGGAGATTTTGATACTTTGTCCATTTTTCCCCCGCTTCCAAGACTATGATCTTCTCTGCCGGATCGTCAGATAATTCGATAACATACATAGTCTTTGTTTGTAATTCCAGTAGATCCGGCATTCTTCGTTTCCGATATCTCCTGGCATGTAAGGTAGCACCGGCTCTTGGTTTATGCCGTACGAGTACCTTAGATACTAATACGGCACCCGTGGGCCGCATGTATGATAGCGAGTAATTTTTTTACTCCTACTTCGATGATTGATGAATAAATTTGTACCGTAGGAAAATGGAACTATATTGGATCTCCTCGTACATTTTGTGCCTTTATTTGTGAAACTGCAACAACGAATTTGTTATAATTGTTCTGAATAAATGAATCGATACCAAGCAGTCGAGAAATTAGTTTAAAACATCTCTTCTATTTCGCGCATTCCACTCCAGATTACCGCGAAGGAAATACTTTAATTTAACAAAGAACACGGTATTGATAGAAAATAAACAAGTTTTGTACATTGTTGTAGCACAATACGACCAATTCTCCTCAAGAAACCAACAAAACAAAATAAAATTAAAACAAAGGAAATTAAATTCTCTAAAACTGAATCAAAGTCGAATAAATTCAAACAATAGGATGTAAACAAATCCCCGCATTCTAGATTTCTTCGCTACAACCTCCCTAACAATTGCAGCGCATTCTTTGATGCATGTTCGGTAAGCGATTTTTGTTTCCGTTGTTTTTATTTTCGCAAAAACAAGTCTGTGGGTATTCGCTGACATGGCCGAAAAGCAGTTACGAGAGGATGTGAAACATTGAGAAGTCATTGGGAAGAGGACGGTATATACTCTGTGATTTATCTTATTGTCCGGTTTTTCGACAATATGGCCGTTCTTGTAGCTCTTAATATGAGATAAATGTTCATTGTTATAGACCACCGCTGTGTGTGTAGTGAAGCCGGCTAGATTTCGTCTACATTGTTATTGCTACCGATATGTATGTTCGGAATTCCAAGCGGTAACGTTATCGCAGATTAGTTTGTTAACTTCTTATATATTTTTGGAAATAATGGGTTAGTGGGTTAATAGAAAGTTTGTTTTTGAAATTAATTGGTTTTCTTGCCCTTGTACACATGCAGGAAACTCCATGCGAAAACGTTATCGCATGCTAGTTTGTTAAATTTTTATACATTTTTGCGTATACTAGGTAAGTAGGTTATTGGAAAGTTTGGTTTTTGTAACTGATTTTTCTTGTCTTTGTACACATGCAGGAAACTCCAAGCGGCAACGTTATCGCAGGTTAAGTTGTTCATTTTTTATATATTTCTTGAAATACTATAGGATCATAGGTCATGAGAAAATTTGGTTTCGTATTCGATCGATTTTCCTTGCCTTTATACACATGCATATAATTCCAAGTTAATTTTTTATATATTTTTGGGCATACTAGGTTAGTGGATTATTATAAAATTAGTTTTTGTAATTTTTTGACTTTCCTGGCTCTTGTATGTTAGTTTGTTAAATTTTTATTCATGTTTGCTTATACTAGGTTAGTAGGTTATTGGAAACTTGGGTTTTTGTAACTGGTTGATTGTTTTTCCTTGACTTTGTACACATGCAGGAAACAGTAGCGTTATCGCAGTATAGCTTGTTAAAGTTTTATATATTCTTTGGGATACCAGGTTAGTGAGTTATTTGAAAGTTTGTTTTTGTAATCGATTGATTTTTCTTGCCCTTTTACATATGCAGGAAACTCCAAGCAGCAACGTTATGGCAGGTTATTTTGTTGCATTTGTATGTATTTTTTAGAATAATATACGTTAATAAGTCATAGTATGGTTTTGTATTTGATTGATTTTCCATGCCCTTGCACATATGCATAAAACTTCACGCGGGATTGTTATCACAGGTTAGTATGTTAAATTTTCAGATATTTCTGCGAATACTCAGTTAGCAAATTATTTGAAATGTTTTTGAAAATGATTGATTTTCCTTGGCCTTGACACATGCAGGAAACTCCAAGCGGCAATGTTATAGCAGTATAGCTTGTTAAATTTGTATATATTATTGGGAGTACTAAGTTTTCAGGTCATTGGAAAGTATGGTTTTCAATTGATTGATTTTTCTTACCCTGTTACATTTGCAGAATATTCCAAACGGCAACGTTATCGTAGGCTGGTTTGTTAATTTAGAATATAAATAATAGAATATACAAGATGATTTCTACCTATGTTCATAATGATGGAAATTACAACTTGGAAGTGATAATAAGTAACTAGCTAAACACTGCTTTGATTATAACCATCAATTCGATTACAGTAATGTTAATATTTCAACTGAGGAAACCAATTATTATGAAAAATCTATTTTGGAGATGATTCACATAAAACGTGACTCCAAATCTGTAAATCATAGGACAGATATTCAGACTCTAAGTCACATTTATACTAACTTAATTAAGTAAAAACTCTTTCAAATTCCTACATGCCTCTTTGTAATGTTGAAAGTATATTTTAAGTAAAATGTCAAGTATATCTCCAATAACTGACAAAACTTTTTTTATTAGGTCATAAATCTAACATCTGGTTTGAAAGTGAATACTTAAACTTAATGGTCTCGTTTCTAGTCGTTCACAGACTTTGTTGACATGAACACGCATTTATTAAACGTTCTGCTTAACAGTGGATTCTTGATATATTCAATTATAACATTGAGGTGTTACAAATTCGATTATTCCTGTTTCTGTTCGTTTCGGCGACGTGGGCATTTCAATTGAAATTGGTGCGTACGTAAAGACAAGAAAATATAAAGCATAAGTGTTAATGTGACCTATTTCCCGAGAATTCATATATAATAACTAACAATGAAAAGAAAAGTGTAGTGAAAGTTTTTAATTACAAAAATAATCGAGTTAATTTGAAATAAAATAATAGACGAGAAATTCATGATTGTAATTGAAAATGCATTATAAACTAATATCATAGCAAGTTATTCTTTATTAAATACACAATTGAGCTCTCTGAATACATGAGTCTCCATATGAAAGGCATAAACCAGGTTGTTGTCGAAATACCTTCAGCGGCAGTGTGTATGCGATCTCTCAAATCATCCTTAGTTTCAACTTCTGTAATATACACCATAATTATTATATGACAAAAATAAAAATCAAAAAGATTATGATCGGGTGAATGTGGGGACCAGGAAATTTCAGGAAACACATTATCCACATTTCATACAAGTAGCGCATTCCAGTGGCCAATAAAGGGTGTTGTAGAAATGGTGAAAACTATTTCCCTTTGTTAAAGTTCACACTTAGCGTAGCTGAAGATTAGTAGGCAGTAGAGCTTCCACGTTGAATGGCTAGAGCCTAAAGTGTAGTGTCTTGACGTTCGTCAAACTGAATTGCGATATACCAAGTTGGGTTACAATTATTGTTTTAGTGCTTAAGCCAGGCTGCTTGCTCTCTTTGATAATATTTACCATTTCTTCTAGATTCAAAATGTGCCTGAAGTCTAACGGCTCCGCTACCTTGCCATTGTTAGTTTCTCAAACCGCTGAACTAACGTATGAATTCTTCACGTCTCGGATGATTTTTGGGGGATCCTTAGGGCATAAATATGAGCTGCGAGCACTGCATTTTGGCCATGATTCCCCGTTTGCCAATAACAAGTCCAATAGTTCTTTGCTTGAGAAATTATGGAATAGAAAAGCTTACACTCCAATTTTTTCAATCATAATTAGTCATTCATTATTTATACCAAGCTACAATTTTGCAGCTTGGGTACTATGAATATTATTTGTAAACCTGTTCTTACTGGTCAAAACTACTCAAAACCTGTGGAGAAAACTTTTCAACCAAATACTTAGATTAGATTAGATCTTTTAAGGAGTGTACTATGTCCTCGAAGAAGTATTATATTCCCCTTCACAGTACGGTCTAACATTACATCGGTGAGTTTCATCTCTTTTAAGGAAGCTAGAGTTTTCCCCGGCTCCAATGGCAAAATTTTCTCGATGGTTGTGTAGATCCCGAAGGCACTGCTGCTGCGGATCCCTCGATTCTCGGATGTCTCGGAACCGAGTGGATGTTATTATTCTGTTCTGCTCTCCTAAGGTATTTAGCGTGCAGTAGAGAACCATCTTTGAGTTAATGATGTTTGAGCTCAACTATTTTATGACTGCTTGACTATCGGAAATTATGGTTATGTCCTTCTTTTTGTATTCCTTGTTCAAATTGAGCTATGCACATCTCTCAATTGCATGGACATCCGCTAGATGAATACTGGTGTACTTACTCATGGGTTCGCAGTATTTTCTTTTGGGCGCGAAGACTGCGGTCCCCGTACCTTCTGCAGTTCTTGATCCATCGGCATACCAACAGATTGGTCCTTTCCTAACAGGGTGATTGTTCTCCACTCTCCACTTTTCTTTATTTTCAAGGTGGATCATCCAAATATAGATTCACCTAGATATTAATTGTAGTGCAGAAGTGCATCGTTGAAACCATAACAAAAGAAAATAAAGCACCAAGCTTGGTAGAAGAACAAACGATGTGTCAATGCCTACTGATTTCAGATATTATTTTTCCAAACCAATCAGATTTTAAGTCAAAACACTCCTTCAGAAGACGTTATATCAGAAGCAATTCAGATAGGCTCTTTATTATAGTTAGCACGTGATCTGTATTGTCAAAATACATAAACCTTAATTTTCATTATATCGTCTACTTCTAGATCATAAGTATTTTTTTTTAATTTCAATATTCTCTTATTTCAATTTCATTATTTTCTCCCTATAGTGGGTTTATATTCTGCTAAATATGCCCTCTGCAGTTTTTTATTTCATCTTATTGACAAAATCCAATGAAATATAAAAATAATAGAACAATCACAAAATTCAATATGAAAAAATTATTACAAATAAACACTACACTGATTAACTCTGAAACAATTTCCATAAGAGCTTTTATTACAAAAGTAGAAGAAAACACTACCTGTTTTGCCAAACGGTTGCTTCTTCAGACGTACGAATGGTACTTAAACTTAAAAAAGTATGATACGTACACAAACAGATAATGACCAAGGAGGCTGATATAATGATTAGGAATCTAAATTATTTAAGGTTAACTAATACAAAATTCTCGGGAAATAGGTTAACTTTATGGTTACAAGAATACAGGTTGTTACAGGGATTAAAGTCTAATAATCAGTACGCTGCAGGTTGTTTGTGTGTGAAATATAAAAAATTCACCTGAGTATCAAGTAAAATATTAATATGCTCACATTTATTATTTTCTAAGCATTGTAGGCTGACTTAAATCTGCCTACCTTTATTAACCACTTCAAAATGTTTACGCGCATTCCAGATTTCAGTCTTTTTCTGACCCCCGAGTATATTGTGTATACAGGATGTATCCAAATAACACCGAAAAAATGTAAAGGGTGATTCTCTGGATATCTCTGGCAATTAAGGGGATCTTTTTATAAAATTTTCTGAAAAACCCCCCCTGAAAAGTTATGCTCCTCCAAAAAATTGAAAAGAAAATTTTTTTTCTCCTTCATCTTCCCAGTGTATCTATATAAGGTAAAGGTATATCTATATAAGGTAAAGAAACGAAACTTGGTGAACATTATCTGTCAATGGAACTAGACTTTTTGAAATTTTTTCATCCCTGAAGTATTTTTGTAGGGAGTTGAAATAATCAACCCCTAAGACATTTTTCTCTTTCGAAAAATTTTTTTTTCTTCTTAGAAACATGTCTAGAAAGCTCCATTCATTTAATAACTTTTCGATCTTCTCAAGTTTTCTCGGAAAGTTAAGGGTTTAAGAAGAAAATCCAAAAATTGTATTTTTATTAACAACTAATGTTCACGAAGGTAGTATCATTTATATACAAGGAAAATGAAACACAGAACAGTTTTTTTTTTATTTTTTGGAGGGGAGTAACTTTGCAGAGTGGATATACCCGGCCCATTGAAGTCTCGCATGGTGACTATTTAGCTCTAGATGTGGTACATGCCTTCAAGTCATAAACAACCTTCTTCTAACTTTTGGTTTGAAATTATTGTAACAGTGGCGTTACGCAAGGTAATATAGAAACACGAAACACAGTAGGTCTGGGTTTTGGTTGGCACTAATACAATGTTTTGTACTCCATGAACATATGAATCTGCACCATTGGTCACAAAGCGATGCCAGTTCCGATTTAAAACACTTTGTGATAAACTCAAACGTTGAGCCACTTCACGTTACGTTACCCTTCGGTGATCCACTATATAATTTGATGCAGGTGTGCGGGAGGTAAACGCCCTCTAGACATATTTCACATAACAAGTAACAATGTCTTCTATGAAATCTGAAAAAATTAACCAAAATGAAGGTTATCAAAAAGAACATATCAGAATCAGCTTTTCAACTTTTTGCTAAATGTAGCAACCCGGAAAAATCCGGTAGCCACAACAACACCATCGTGTGAAACTTATATCGAAGCCTAGATACCAACATTCATTTGGATTCATTCTATTCTTAAAAACAACTGACATACAACATTGCTTTGATCCCTATCAATTGTTGAGTACTGTTTTCGTATGATCTTGTTACAGCTTGAAACAAATAACACTAAGAGAATAGTGCTATTCCTGTAAATGTGTTTCATATTATGAATACATTTTTGTGATGTAAGGTGATCAGATGATGATTAGCTCAATAGATAATTACTCCAATAATTTGTGATAATTGTCAAACATTATCAGCTCTGGAAGTAATTGTTAAAAATGTATGTGAACTATTTCATTTTATTTTATTTTATCTCGAATCTAGAGTAGGTTGATTCAGAATGCACTTCGCCGCCATTTAGTGAAAAACTGTGTTCTTGTATTCAACTGGAATACAAACATATATCTTTACTTGGCGCCTGGCACATTTACATTATTCTATCTCCCTTTTCCAACGATTTCTTAATCTAGCGGGATTTCAGATAGTTTCAGTTATGTATCACATGTTCATAAATATTTATGGAATGCATCTTGGAATGAATGCAGCTTTCCCCCCATACAATAATAACTAAAGTACAGTTTTCCAAACCAAAACATCAAAACAATTTAAATCCTCAAAAGCAGTTTTCACGAAATTGTTAGATTCAATTTGAAACCAGAACTGATTGCAGGTTTTCAATGTAAAAAAGGCTATCTATCCATAATAATGTTTTAGCATTTAGCAACTTGAAAAACTACAATACTTCAAGATAGTTCATCCCCCCTCATAGAACAACTAATTCATGGAGCATCATTCAAATGTACTACCAATAACATTTACACAACAATCGATCAAGTCGATTTTACCATATCTATATATGGGTTCTACTAATTTTCCCTAACCTCGTGAGGATATTGAATTGCAAAGAATTTATCCTTGAAATATATTACAAATACCCGTCAAATATAAACTCAGAGGACATGAAAGAGTGTGAGAAAAGATTCTGAGATTTGACAGCAATCACGACCTTGCTATTTCTCGTCAGTACCTACCCAATCTGCGAAAATACTTGTTTTGTACTTTCCAAAGCTTAATGCGTCGTAATCATCATGTGATTTGAGTTTTACTTGATAAACATCTATTTTTTTTTATCGGGGATGTAGTTTTTCATTAATAATTCACAATTCACATGCTAATACATATTAGGGCAACCATAAATAAATTTTTGCGAGGAATTGTACCTAGTAAAATTGACTAGTGAAGGCAGAACTTTCAATTCATAAGAATTAGTAAATAAGTTGTTCAAGTGCTTTTCAAATAATCTAAACTTTTTTGAAAATGTATAAACATCATAATCATAAGTAGTTGAGTGGTAAAAATCTTTCTTCTTTGTACGAATTGAACGGAATCTGACATTACAAAAATTCTTCCAATACTTCACCTAATACCAAATAATTGGATAAATCAATTGAAATTAATAATTCTGAACCAACCATTGCGAAATTCATACACCTGGGTACGGCATACGATGCAATTAACCATGGAAAGCTTTTGACCAAATCTTGGCATATGACACTTACCGTTGAAGCTAATAAGGAATCACTTTTCAGGAACACAACCATATGTATTTCTCAAAAGGATGGATTTATAGAACCACAACCTGTACTGAAGTTCATAGAAATTCATATCGATTCAAGATTAGATTGCCATTATCACTCAGATGTTTTAGCAAACAATTCAGCAAAACATGCATATGCACTTAAGAACTCGTCATTTGGTAAATGAGAAAACCACTTTTATTGCCTATTTCTCGTATATTGATCTCGTTTAAATACGGCATAATTGTTTGGGGAAATTCGTCAGAAATCAAACGAATATTCAGACTTCAGAAGAAATGCTTACTTCTGTTGTCAAAAACCGACAGTTGCAACCAAATTTTTATTATCATTATTGTTATATACATCAAAAAAAAATCCCGACCTCTTCAAATCTTGCAGTATAGAGCATTCGTATGATACAAGAAATGAGAACAATTTGATTAGAGATAAAGATAAGCCTAAATATTCTTATATCCAGAAAAATATCTCATACAACATACTGAAAGTTTATTAAAATGCCAAGTTTCATTAAGTAGGGACGAAAGTTCAACAAAGTAAAATTATTTCCAAGAAACTGTTTAACAAAAAAAGCATATTATAATTGAACAGTTTCTGAATGACCATATTTTCCTTTATAAGATAAGTTTTAATTTCTACATGTCTTAAATGTTACTGTTACAGGAATTTAGAAATCTAAAACTGAGGCTATTCATATAGGTATGTTTTGAATGGAGTACTATTAGAGACATTTAGGATACTTACACAGTGTTTGTTTATATGACAAGTTCTATATACCATTTATGTTCCCTTGAAACCAATAAATTCTATTCTATTCTATTTCATCCACTGTAATATAATTATGATATACCTGCTTAAACATCGAACGTAAATAAAACCACATTCCTTCTCACCCTCTCAATAACGGACACCTCTCTATAGCGGCCACTTTACAGTTTAAGTTTGTGGCCGATATTTAGAAGTTTTATTATATTTATTTCCAATACCGTACAAAATGTCACTGAATTTGTGGATATTTATAGTATTGTATTATCTTATAACCAAAAAACTCATATAGGCCAGTACAAATAGTCTTTGAAGAACAAAAAATTCGTTACAGCAATCTGATGAGGGGATATTGTAGAACAAGATATTGTAAAAGAGGGAAAAATAAATCGAACCGACAGCTGCTATACGGGGTGGAATGGGGTGTGTTTTTAGGGGTTGAGAACAGTTTTTCGGGATTTCAGGCTAAACCGTGCATTCTATCAAAAAAAGTTAAATACAAAAGTTGTAGGAAATAAAACGGTCTACAACTTTTGTACTCACTATTTTTAGCCTAACCTCGAAAGTTTTCGACAAAAATGCGAAAAACCAATTTTGCGGTTTTTATTCTTTTTCTTTGACAAATAAATTTTTATGAAGTTCAAACTTTGAAAAAAGATACCTCTATTTATTGCAAAAAGGCGGTAATTTTTTTTCGGACGGAAATATTTGGGGGTTGTTGTTAGATTTAATTTGAGAAAAAAAAATTTCAACTGCGATTCCTCTCAAAACTACGCCTCCTACAGAGTTCGGTTCTGGCTCACTTACTCGTTGTTAGTCTACTTTCGCTTGTTTCGTGGTAATTTGCATATTTATCGTGGAATAATTGTTATTAATTAATAAAATCATTCTAATTCTTTTATGTTTATGAAAACTATAATATTATTTCTTAAATTATTGTATAGATCGAGTTTTGATATGATGTCATGCATGTCTAAGACAGCTAATTATATCTGCTATATTCGTATATTCGTAATCGCAGGATACGAATATAAAAAATGTAAGGAGCTGTTTCCGAAGCTAAAGACAGCATGCGAACGCAACCAGAGGCCTTCTAAGTCAATGAGAGGTCGAGACGGCATATACTACAGTCGAACCAACTTATGTTTAAATTGCTTTAATTCAGAAAATTGCTCAAATGCTGAACTTCCAATTTCCATACACGAAAGTGACTCGGAAGAAATGGGAAGAGATCAATGTACTATAACTGAAACAGTACTCAATGAAACTTTCGGAAACACTGGAGAATTGTTCAGTTTTGTTGAATTGGACGAAGAAGAAGTACAACGCTCTGCGAAGAAAGCAAGATTAGAGAAAAATACATCTATGGGAATGCATACTTTTTTCAATTTAGTTTCTTAGCATGTTCAAAACAATATTAAATTTTTTTTTACCGCATTTATGAATTTCATGTTGTTAATATTTACTACCTAAAAACAGGAGGGATCTGCTTCAATTTTCCCACGATGTATTATTTTTTATAGAATATATAAATACTTGCAATATAAACTTGTTCAGCGCAACATGCAAATACTGTCTTATAATTAAAAACCACTCTACAAAACCCGTATATATCATTGTAGATTTTCTACATTACCTATTGTATGATTATATTTTGTTTAGTAAACCAATTGATTTCAAGTAAAAACATATGGTTTCCACGAAAACAAAATGCGTAGAATACGTTGGAGTGTACATCATTAAATTTGCTAGAAAGAAACACTCTATATCCTCCATTGAAGAATTGGGTGAAGTATATGCTGTTACTATTAGACAACGTTGTTCATTAATAATGCTTTCTGCGGTACAAATATCTCCACACGCTTCACTCACTGCTGAAAGAACGCCAGCTACTGACAATTTCGTTATGGCTCCATCTCACCTACCACAAGCGCATGCGTGTGTCGATTTCCGCGTGACGATTTCGTCTAGTAGGGTGCCTCTGTAAAAACGTATTCTACGTTAAAAACTAAAATTGTTCTTGAATGTATATTGGGAATGTGCATTTCTTATGTTTTGTTAGATAGTAACAATCCCATGTACGACAATCGAAGAAGTCATATATTCGTATTCTGTGATTACGAAGATACAAATATAGCAGATATAATTTGCTGTCTTAGACATGCATGACATCATATCAAAACTCGATCTATACAATAATTAAAGAAATAATATTATAGTTTCCATGAGCATACAAAAATTAAAATTATTTTATTAAATAATAACAATTATTCAACGATAAATATGCAAATTACCACGAAAAAAGCGATTTTTCGTTTTTTTTTTTAATTTTCCCGCCATTTTTTTCATTTCAGTATACATTTTTTTACCACTTATCGAAAGTAGACGTAACAACGAGTAAGTGAGTCAAAACAGAACTCTGTAGGAGGCGTAGTTTTAAGACGAATCGCAGTTAAACATTTTTTTTCTCAAATTGAATTTAACAACAATCTCCAGATATTTATTACTGCCTTTCTGCAATAGACAGAGGTATCTTCTGCCGCAGTTTGAGCTTCATAAAGTTTTATTTGTCAAAGAAAACAACTAAAAACCGAAAAATTGGTTTTTCGCATTAAGGTAAGGGTAAAAATGGTGAATACAAAATTTGTAGATCTTCTCATTCCCTACAGCTTTTATCTTTCACTTTTTTTGATAGAATGCACGGTTTAGCCAGAAATCACGAAAAACTGTTTTCATCCCCTAAAAACACACCCCATTCCATCCTGGATAGCAGCTGTCGGCTCGATTTATTTTTCCCTCTTCTATAATATCTTGTTCTACAACATCCCGCTGTCAGATTGCTGTAACGAATTTTTTTTTTATTTCTAATATTTTCTCTTATTATAGTATTGGCCTAATAAGCAAAGATTTTATATTTTAACATATCGACAACGATGTATCCATTGTTTTGGTCACTTTTAGTAAGCACGACAACTTTTCAAAACCTATTGCTCTCTCATTCTTTCCTGCCGTTCTTGCTATATATTCTAAGATATATTCATAGCAGTTCCTGAAAATTTAGTACAACATAACGAAAGGCATTTTTAAATCAAAAGGCAAGCCAGTATCGACGACTACATTAATCGATATTTAATCTCGGTTTTAGTTTCGTCTCTGACAACTTTCCATCCCTTAGAATACTCGCCTCTTCACTAATACAAAGAATGTGTTCTGATCGCCCGAACTTCTCGCATCAGTTGACCATATTCAAAGATTTCAATGTCGGATTCTCAGTATCTAACGACGCAAACATAATTGTTGTACTCCCTTGTCGAAGTTCCCTTCTACACATCCCCAGATAAAGCCGTCAAAAGTTCGAATGAAATCCCCTCGAAAAACCAGTTGAGCCACGTCTGCCTACTTACTACAAGAGAGCTGATTGCGGTATTTCAATTCGCAGTTATAGAAATTCACAATACATAATGACAAGATAGCTATCCGATTGAATCTTCAGCTCCGCATCCTTTAAATACAGCGTTAATTACATGCAGTGACTACGCAGCTCCACAATTTACCAATCGGAACAAAACGTTCATTACGAGATAATTTGATACCTCTTTGATACCAGAAATTTTGTTTAATTAACATCAGTATTGTTGCCACGCTTATTGCTCTGGACGATTATTAAAGTATAGTAGGATGGTAATTTAGAATTTGAGGACTTTTGTACGCTGTGCTCGTTATACAATTCATAATAACGATGCTCAAACTAAAACCAGTGATTTTACAGTTTTTATAGCACTAGAGCTGTTACCCCCGGGGGAAACACTACTAACACCAACTGGAATGAAGGGCGGCGTCGACTTCGCCGCCGAAACGTCATTTTCGAACTTCAAGACTGAAACTAATATACTGCAACTGATCAATGGTGGTAGAGCTGTTTCTCTATGATATCTCAATATGATTAAGTGAAAGAAAAAAGTATGTAAATGTCGAAATGCCTAAAATCGGTTGGAATTAAGAATAATGTTGAATTTGTACTAAACCACAAGAAGATATATAGAAAAACAGATATGTTGTCGCAAAGAAAATTACCGTACGATTCATTCGACAACTGATCCTGCAGTTTTTGATAGGCAAATGGCTTTCAGTGAACCTCGTTGAAACCAACTGGAACATATACCCTAAATCATGCTGATCAAATGTCCCAATGGTCGTAACAGCCGAAGATCTCAATATCTCGCGCAAAAAGTTGTTCTGTGCCTAATACTGAAATTATCGAAAAAAATCAATATATACCCATTTATCTCATATCCATTTAGCCACATTCATGAATATATGCATAGACATGATGAATGTTGAGCAGAGGGTATATATATTGTTATGATTTCATTTCCTACATAAATTAAACCAGAATGTAATATAGAATAAGAAGTGTAAACAAGAAACAGTGAAAGTGGATAAACTTACAGTGATACGAAGGAGGAAATCTTTATTAAAATGAATCAAAGACTATCAGAAGATAGCACAAAATATTAAAATATGTTATAGATTTAAGATAGAATTAGGAAATTTGATCTCTACAATGTTATGTAATTGTTATTTATATTTTATATTATGTATTAGATTTGAGAATTGACAAATGTCAAAATTGACATAAATATTGAAATAATCAAGTTAATATGAACCTAATCATAGGTTATCTTATACCAAAATATGTGGAAAAATGTAGGCAATATTAATTTAAATAGGAGAATGCATGATCACTTTAAATAATTTGAAAATCTTCAATAATTCTGAAATTTGATTGGTCGAGACAATTTAGATACCTCAAATTGGTCAACAATTAAAAAAGTAGTCTCTGTAGCTTCGACAAGTTAAAGTAACCGAAGCAAGTAAATCATTCCTACGAATCAAGTAGTGTTCCTGAGTATTCGAACAAAGTTTAAGGTTATAATAACCACAGTTAATGAGTAGCATCGTAGAATAACCAGTCTTCGATAGCGTTCCAGTATATTATTGAAGTAGTTTTATATCTTAAAAGAATAAAACAATTTATTATCAACAGTTCCTGAATTTATAAAGAAGTAACAACGTAGTTTACCTTGTGTATGTTTTTCAAAGCAGAGCATTGTGTTTTAAAGTGAATAATCAAATAATCAAGAAGATATAAAATCAACTGAACATTGCCAACATTTTCTATCATATTATTGGATATAACTAAAAGTAAGTTTAATTATAATATCCTCATTGTATCGTTATTTGTATATCTGAATGTAAGATTGTCGTTTGTAAACAAGAATTAATATTAAGTAGTTTTGAGGTTAAACATAGAAATTTTAGAACATAAAATATAAATCGTAAAATCTGTAACCTGAAATAATAACATAGAGTCAATAATATTAAAATGTAGAAACTTTTAACATTCAAACAAAATATTGTGTTTAATTCCATATAATATAAATCGATCAAAACAAATCAAACATATAACATATAAAGTAAAATCAAACTAAAATAAATAAAAAGCTAGCCGGAATAAAATAAAAGTAAAATTAGAATTCAAACATAATCATCATTAATTAATAAACTCATTAGAGTTAGCTAACAATATATATAGCTATATTCATCATGTCTATGCATATATTCATGAATCTTGCTAAATGGATATGAGATGTATGGATAAATATTGATTTTTTCGATAATTCCAGTATTAGGTACAGAGCAGCTTTTTGCGCAAGATCTTGAGATCTTCGGCTGTTGCGACCATGAAGACATTTGATCAGTCTGACTTAGGGCATATTTTCCAGTTGGTTTCAACGAGTTTCACTGAGAGACATTTCCCTATCAAAAACTGCGAGGTCCTTTGACAGCATTTTGAAAGTTTCGTAAAATTTTACCAAATTGCGGACGAATTATTCCATATCTTGAGCTGAAATATGGGCAGTAGACGTTAAATGTTCGCGAACAACGCATTGCGTTATTGTTATCAAGACGTCAAGAAGAGAAGTCTCATTTCCTTCATAGTCATAATAGAACCAGAATATCAAGAAAACAAAACATATACATAATATAATGATATTTTATTCTTTCTATTTTTTCTTCATTAAGACCTGGTTGTGGCTGCTGCATGCTCCGACGATATCGCAGCAATCGCGCCCGAAAAACCAAGTCAGTTCATCGAAGCTACTCCTTCCCATTGGACGGTAAGTAGCCACAGGTTCCTAAATTGTGTACCCTAAGTAGACTTATTGAACAACCCAGAATGACTAACTTCTGCATCCGGTCTATCAAGATCTGCGCCGAGTTCTTACAGGTCGGAATGATCTTCAAGTTCAAAAGCAGCGAATACCGAATTCCGCCCAAAACATCGATGATCAGAACCTTGTGACCTTGTGACCTGGGTATAGCGAACAGAAGATCTTGATACTTCCACCATTTATCCTCCTCTTTCAAGACTATGTTGTTCTCTGCCGGAGCAGAGAATTCGATGACATACATAGTTTTGGTTGGTTCATCGAAAAGGACAACGTCAGGCAATTTGTAATGAAATCACTAATTGAGGACTTTGACAAATGATTCTTTCGATTCCTCAAAACGTTCTATTCAGTTTCATGATATTTTCATCTACCTATCTAGAGCTATCTCTTCTTCTTTAACTATTTATTTACCTTCATTGGAATGAATGAAACTTATTTATATATAACACAAATATATTTTTATTGATATAATGAGCAGTTTGATAGTTATATCATTACGCCACAAATATCAAACATTCCTTAAAACAAGATATTTTCTCTGCTTATCAGAGAAAATAGGTTTACATAATTTAGAAATCAACAAATTACAATTGGAACATTGACATATTATTAATTTGATTATAACTCATAAAGTTATGGAAGTAAAACCACTAATTTACTCTAAATAACCAATGAATGTTATTATTATTTACTATTGCTTACATATGTTTCAACAAATGGTGGCATCATCAGAGCTAAGTTACAATTACAGAGACAGAGAACGGCTTTATAGTATAATGACTATACTTATTGACTAGAGGGGAATACCATTAGTTACAGCACATTTGAAGGAGACTCATTTCCTTAGTATTTCTTACATTTGAAGAAATAAGAAGGAAATAATTCTCCTTCAAATGTTCTGTAACTAATGGTATTCCCCTCTACTTATTAAGTATAGTCATAATAGTATAAAGCCGTTCTCTGTCAATGTAAATTAAGTATATAACAGATGTAGACACCGTTTGTTGAAACATATGTAGGTAATAGTGGATAACAATAATATTGATTGTTTATTTATTGTAAATTAGTGGTTTTATTCCCATAAATTTATTAGTTAAAAATGAATTTGCACATTCTTGATGCCGAAACTATTCAATAATTTGATGATAGTTAATTGCTTACCTTGAACAGAAAATTTTCTAGTTGGCAGTACTATTTAAACACATTGAATCATTATTCCTTAGTCATTTTGTGGAATGTTCCAATTACAACACTATAAATATGAAATAATCATCCCTATCCACTAAAAATATTGAGGACCTTTCGGCTACCAAGTATAGCCATCTTCAGAGGAAACTAAATTATGAATCAAAATGTTCCTGTTAGAATACTATTTGGGCGTAATAATACAAACAAGAGGTTACTCTCAGCTTGATATAAATCGGAATTTAATAAATTGTTTTATCGTTTCTACATTTCCAACCCTTCCAGAATACCTAGCTATTTGTCCGTTTTGTGTTTTAAAAGTAATAAACTATCTCCAGAAATGGGGTGACCTGTATTTAAGATATTTTCTGCTGATTTTTCACCATTATTTTACTCTATATGGGCAAAACGTTCTTTATATCGAGTCCCATTTAGTTCGAGTCACATAACATTTCGAACACGACTCACAATCGATTTTGTAAATCCCGGATTTGTCGAAGTCGGGAACTTTATCAAAGGTGTTGCCTAAACGGTTTATTAGCTTATTCTTACATCTATAAAAGGGTTATATTGCTAAATGAGAAAAAGTATTATGTCATTTATTAATTACTGAAGGATGATAAGTGAAACTTTTGGATTTTAATAAATCTTGTTTGTTAAATAAAGATCTAAATTTTGATTCGAAGAAATTACCTGTGGAGAATTTTACTAATAATATTGTAAATACAATTTGGTCTCTCAACTTTCAAGATGAAGCTGTCATTCGTAACAAATGCAAGACAATTCTTGAACGTTCAAATAAATCATATAAAATAATAATATAATATCTGTAAATTATTGAAGATAGAAGGATGTTGCAAGCAGATAAGGGAAATACGATCGTAATTATGGGCATAAAGGACTATCACAATTCGGTAAATACCTTATTGAATGATGAAGAAAATACCAGGAACCCTTTATCTAGGTGCGTTAAATTAGTGAATCATTCATTAAAATCGTGTACCGCTGTCATCTTCGATAATCTAAAACACAAAGTTAGACCATCGAATCATAATCTTCCTTAACGGTATCGCTTCCCTAAGAATCATAAACCGGGTAATTCTAAGAGACCAATAATTTCAAACATTAATTAATTGTCCTACGTATATCATAGCAAAATGGTTAGTTAGGATTTTAGCATCTTCCAAGCCGCACCAAGTTTGTCTGCAAAAATTGTTTGGAACTAATTGCGAAATTGAAAGATTCCAAACTTGAACCTGGTTATATTCTCGTTTCATTTGATGTTGTTTCACTATTTACAAATACTCCAATCTCGGGGTCGATAAACATTCTGAAGAAATGGCTTTCAAATATTAGTATCCCCGATAGAAACAGAAACTGCACAGAATACGTGATCCTTAGGTCTATATATACGGAGCAAGATTATTTCACTTTTAACAAAAACTATTGTGAACAAACAAGCGGAGATGCAATGGTTAATCCACTCTCTCCTTTTTTGAACAATATTTATCTAAGCTTAGATCTCCTGGAACCTCCTTACAAACAAAATTAAATCAGTTTCCAAAACTATGTTATTGATATGCTAATATTTACACGATTATAAGTAAAGATTTTTATTTACATGGCTTTTTGAACAAACTTAATAGACAATTTGGTTCACTGAAATTCACTGTCGAAACAGAAACAGATAAGCATCTTCCTTTCCTTGATATTAACATTATGAGTGATGGTAACAACTTGGAAAACCTAGTCAAAGAAATAGATATACTCTTGCGCATTCAGCTATACCATTTAATTATAAATAGTCCAAGCAATAGACAGAAGTGCGGGCAGAAATTAATACCTCGAAAAAAATATAAGTGTATAGAAAATTAAATTTAAATGTTAGTTTCTAATTCATGCAACTCGATACGAAATGGCGAACATAACCTAAAAAATTGGCAAAGTTGCAAGAAGCTGTTTTTCTTAAGTCACAATTTTTTCCAGGTATTAATTTCTGCAAATTTAACATAAGGCCGTCGTCTATTGCTTGGACTAAAAATAGCTCAACTTAATAGTCATGTTTATAGATTGAACGTACCTTCAAGCCAGCAAAATCATAACAACGAAGTTAAGAAACTTCTGCAACTAGCATTGGACAATGATGGTTGCGACAAATATTTGATCAAATAATTTAATTTATAAACAAAAAAGGAAATTGGAACGTGGCCAACTAACCAAATAAGAGTCATTACCTTCAAATGCTTCAATAAAATTCAAAAGTTTCACTCATCTCTCTTCAGTAATTAATAAATTCCATAGCCTGTTTTCTAAATTTTGCAATACAGCCAGTTTATAGATGTAAGAAAAAGCTAAAAGACCGTTTAGGCAACATATTTCATCAATAATTAAATTTCTGCACAAAAAAAGGGAATTGGAAGACAACCAACCAAATTAGAGCCACTACCTTCAAAAACATCAATACAATTCAGAAGTTTCATTTAACATCCTTCAGTAATCAATAAAATACATAATTTGTTTCCTAAATTTGTTTGTACGAGGGCAAGGTGAGAAGTCTCTGAAAAATAAAACAGATGGCGCCACAATCAAAAATCCCAAGTGACAATTGTGATGTACCATCTTTAACTGGAACGAATTAAAGTTTTATGAAATGAATATGTCATTCATTTCTGTTTTGATACCCATCAAAAGCAAGCAACCTCAAACATTACGCAAGCCAAAACATCGCTTGTTAAGCATTATGGTATCTCTTCATCATCGATTGGATCGATTCACAAGTGGTTTACTGATTTTTGCTGTGGTTTTATGACCACAAAGACACCTAACGTTCTGGTTCTCCAAATGAGAAAGCCAGAAATCGTCAATAAAATCCATGGTATAATATTGGACGATCGGCGTGTTGAAGTGCGCGAGATTGCTGAGGCTATAGGTATCTTAACCGAACCGGTACGGAACATTTTGCATAAATTTTTGAATATGAGAAAGCTTATTACTGTTATTACCGCCAGATGGATGCCGCATTTGTTCTCTGTTAATAACAAGCGCGACAATGTGACAATTTCAAAGAAGTGTTTGGCGATGTTCAAGTGCAATAAGAAAAACTTTTTGCACCGTTCCGTAACCGTGTACAAAACATGGAGCCATCACCATAGGCCAAACAACAGTCGAAACATTGGACTTGTCCTGGCGAATAGAAGCCGAAAAAAGCCAAAGTGGGTTTATCGGCCAACAAAATCATAGAGACAGTTTTTTGGAATGCACACGGTATCGTCCATATCGTTAACCTTGAAAAGGCTAAAACGATCACCGCGTGTATATTATGCAGAGCTGTTCGATCGATTCGACGTCGATTTGAAGCGGAGGCCGTATTAGACAAAGGAAGAAGTGTTCTTCCACGAGGACAACGCACCGGCGCACAGGTCGGCAGTCGCAATGGCAAAAGTGCATGAATTGCGCTACGATTTTGTTCGTCATTCATCACGTTCTCCAGATTTGGCACTTGCGATTTGATCTTCTTCCAAACTTGAAGAAATGGCTCGGCGGAAAAAGATTTGGCCCCAACGAAGAGGTCATCGCTGGAGCAAATGGCTATTTTGCAGGATTGCCGAAATCGAATTATTTGGAAGGGATCGAAAAATTAGAAAAACGTTGGACGAAGTGTATCGGGTTACAAGGAGATTATGTAGAGAAATAAAATAAGTTTTGACCAAATAAATCATTTGATGTTTCGTTTTTCAGGGACTTTTCACCTTGGCCTCGTAGATGTAAGAAAAAGCTGAAAAACCGTTTAGAGAACACCTCTGGTATAGTTTCCGACTTCGACAAGTCCAAGATGTACAAAATCGATTATGAGTCGTGTACAAAATGATATGTGGGTCAAACTAGAAGGAACATTTTAACTCGGTATAAAGAACATTTTGCACATATAAATGAAAATAATGGTGAAAAATCAGCGTTAGCTGAACACATTTTAACCACAGGTCACACCATTTCTCAAGAAAGTTTATCACTCTTAAAACAAGGTAATGACAAATATCTAGGTAATTTAGAAGGTATAAACGAAAAAGCAATTCATTTCATTCCGATTTACGTCCATCATAGTATTTAAATACACACATTTTGATTCCTTATTTAGTTTACTCCGATGATGGCTACTTGGTAGTCGAAAGGTACTCAACAATATTTTTAGTGGATGAGGGTAATTATTACTTATTTATAGATTTATACTGTAACGATATGAGATAATTAGAAACTCATATGGGACTAGTTATTCTGTATTTTACCAAAAGAACGAAAATACCTACATTACGAGTCGTGAACTCAAAGTTTGTTTTCTTCACGTATTCCTACAATACAATGCTACTAAAAACACATAGGTAAATTATTCAAGACACTTGCTAACAAAAATTGTAATTGTATTGACATTATCTGCGTTATAATAAGTCACGTCACGTATATTCCGATATGAATCTGAACATGACACAATCACTTATAATAGAATATTAAATCAGATCACTATTCAAACAAGAATCACGCAAAGAGGGTTAGTTTCCCTAACGGCTAATTTCAATCAATACGATGTGTAAATCTGAGAACTGAGCTCCATAACAAATTGTTCTACGTTCTGCGTACATTGTCTTTCTGAAATGATGTGGATGAAACTCATGCTAGACAAATATAAACACTTCGGGATGTACCTAAGGATAATCTCACATCATTATAAATAGCATTTATTGGTAATTTAAATTATTGATAGTCATCTCAAATGGAATAAACATACCAAATACGAGAATAAGAAGAGGAATTCACTATCCAAATTCAAATATATGGAAAAATCTGTCAGAAAACCATCTTTTAAACCTTTATTTCTCCCTAGTACAATCCCAACTCAGGTTTGGTATAATCGCGTGGGGAGGAACTTATAACAATATTATGATATTATGAATATTCTCGAAATTACTCAAAAATTGATACTGAAAATAAGATGTAATAACAATAATAATAATAATGAGATTTATTCGTGACAAATAATGCTTAATTACATGAATATGCGTGAACATAGAATGTCACGATATAAGTACGTTTAACAAAAGATAATTCTTGTATGAGATGGAAATTATAAGATATAATTATATCAAAATGCATTACAAAATGTATATCGATTACAATAATATTTATAGATCATTAACATCTATTACAACAACAATTTATGACAACTTAATCAAAACAGTCATGCTTAAAATCAAAACCATGATTCATGACAATGTACATAATGAAGTAGTAATAATAAAAAAAAAAACCTACCTAAGCTAAATATAATCAAGGAGTTGTTATTGCAAAGGAATTAAACATTTTTCATGTATTGTGATACTTGATGATAACTTTTCAGATAAATTTTTGAATGTATACTGAATCTATGCATAGGGACAATGTAATTGAATAAATTAATTTTAAAACTTCTAAAATGCTTCGAATTAATAAAATTTCGTGGTTGATCATTGAATAATTCAGGAGCTAAAAGGTATGAAATCTCTGTCCAAATGTTTATCTGCAAAAGAATGTGGAGGATATTGTTTCCTATATCTGGTATCGTGTTCATGTAAATTTAAATTTGGAAATCTTTTTTTAAGGTACTCTCTCTGTAAAAAAAAGCTGTCTGATACGCAATAGTTTTGAATTTCTAAATAAATTATCTGATGTACAATAAAACGATCCTTTGAGAATTACACGAATAAACCGTTTCTGTATAATTTCTAATGAGTGTGTGTGAATTTTGGATACGCTATTCCAAGATAGCAATCGATACCTTAGATGGGATTCTACTAGACAATAATATGAAGTTTTCTAATGTTTCAATTTTGAACATCTTTTGAATGTTTGAATTTATAAACCATGTTCCTTAATTTCTGAACCACTTAATTTATATGAAAATCCCATTTCAGATGAGCATCTGTCATAGTACACGAGATACTTGTGTGCGTTGCCAATTTTATTTCAAGTTGTAACTCTCTTCCTAGTGTTAGACACTGTTAAGCTCAGGAAAGAAATTTTTATATGAACCGAGAGGTATAAACACAGTTTTTTCAAAGTTTATCGTCAGTGATTTGTAATTAGTCCATTTCTTAATTTTTATTAGATCTAATTCTGCTTTGAGTTTCATTTTTTCAGGACGTATCTTCGTAAAATACAACAGTGTCATTCGCTGAAATGATAACTTCCCCTTGGGAATTGATAGAGAATATATTATCAATATATGTATATTAAATAAATTGGTCCGATAACTGTACCTTGTGGTATTACACATTTTGTACTAATTGACTCACTCATCTCATTACCTATCATTACATGTTGCTTTCTATTGAATAAATAACTTTGAAATAATTTTAACTAATTATTCCTTATTCCAATATGTTGTAAGCTGTGCAGTAAGTGATCGTGCGGTACTGTGTCAAATGCATTTTTCAAATTAATAAATACCGCTAATGCTTTTTGCTTTTTGCCGTTTGTCCAGTGAATCACCTATTAGGTTTGTAAGGTGGCGTCCTCCGTTGAACTAATTTTTTGAAATCCATATTGATTCTCCGAAATAAAATTATATTTCATAATAAATGGTGATAGAAATTTTTTAGAGAATGTTTCTATCATTTTTGCAATATTACTATTCCGAGAGATTGGCCTATAATTTTCTACCTTTGATTTATCTTTTTTTATGACAGTAATTTTGCAGCTCTTTGGAAATTCCTCTGTTTCGAATATTTTATTTATCAATAAGTATAGCTAATGGTTTTGAAATATCGTTTTTAATTAATTTTGAGTGTTATTCCGTGATATTCTGACGCTGCTTTGCTTTTCAAGGATTCTATCGTTTCCCTTATTTTGGTTGGATCAGTGGGAAATATATAAAATAAATAAGGGTTAAATTCTTTTCGTTCCGGGTACATCTCTGAATTTTTTTTGCTAAGTTCTCTCCTACTATCGCGTAGTGGTTATTCAATTCTGTGGCAATTTTTTGTTTATTTGTTACAATTTCCCTACCACTTTCAATTCGTTCGAATATTCTTTTACTGTTAGTTTTATTAGTTATTGCCTTCACAATATTCCACAATTGAGTTATTTCTATGTGCATCTAATTGTTTTTTCGCTATTTTTATTACTTCCGTTAATCTATTGTTATATTTGTTGTAATTATTTTCACGCTCTTTATTGCTCCAATCAGCACGATACACTCTATATAATTTTCCTTCACGTTTCACTGATCCCATAAGACTCGGTAATCCAAGTTTTTTTTTTTAATTTAACTTCATAAGAGCATTCTTCTATTTACTTTGTTATCTTATTGACAAATGTGTTCATTATCATATTAATATCTTACATTTGATTGAATGTGTGCCAAGAGTATTTTGAAATATATTTTTTTTCGCTTAATCGAATAATTTCGCTGTCCAAATTGCTAGACGATTGTTGAGTATGCTTTGTTTAAGTTGACAAGATATAGGGTAATGATCTGCCTTACAATCCTTTATATTAATCGGTAAAATAATTCCAGACACGTTCATTAAAGCGTTCAGAAAAATATGATCAATACAAGATTTTGCATTTTTGTAAAATTGTTGATACAATTTTAATCATTCTCACACATGATATTCAAATATTCATGCACATATTCATTTGTATTTAGGATATTCATATTGAGATGCCTATGATAAAGTCGAAATCCATATTTGAATTTTTTGAATTCAAATATAAATCCAAACTTTGATAAAATCAATTGGGCACAAACTAGGTGTGCGGTATAAAGTTAGAATGTTGCACGATTTATCGAATAAATTCAAATAAACGTCTATAGATTTTATATTATTTATATCAATTATATTGAATGTGAAAGTAATATCTTTTTTAATATAGACAATAACACCATCGTATTTGTTTATTTCCCCTGTGTTATATATCGAATCAAAATTAGTTGATTCACATATATCCGTATCCGGGACATTCCACGTTTGCGTTAACACAATGCATTTTAGACAAAACTTTATATTCTCAGTTCATCATGATTTCTGCATATACTTTCTATATTGGAATGTAACATTTCAAATATTGCGACATTCATTACGTGTGAATATTCATTTGCATTATCAACAACTTCTGTTTTAATAGTATGATTCTCAAAATCTCTTAAGAATTGATCCATTTCTTTTCAATTGTACTTGTTATTATTCAGTCTACTATAATTTGATGATAAATTGAATAGTGTAACAATTTATAAAAATTTTAATTCGACACAATATTCAAAACAGGTTAATTGAATTATTTTGTTAATATTACTTACTGAGTTAGTAACAAAATGTTATGAATCAAATTCTGTTTTCCAACCTTCTTTATTCTTTTGGCTTATATAGAATCTTTCCGTTTTATCTCCTATTGAATTTTTATTATTGAAAGCTGTTGCTCCCTTCACTAGGCTCTATGAGATTCTTGAAATTCGGTTGATGTGATTGTAGGTGTTTTCCAAATTAATAATGTTTTTGCATTAACAAGCTTTTGAGATACTAGAGGTTTGACCAATTTTTCTCTAGGGAATCCTCTGGCTCACTATAGCTGTAGGATTTTTTATTAATAAATAGTTTCATGTGCTTAATATAACAATCGGTTTCATCAGAAAGCCTTGCTGATTTCAAGTGACATTATAATATTTTATTGATCTCCCTTTCTTTATAAGATAAATCCCTATTAATTGAGACCTAATATGCCTTGTTGAATATGGCAAACCACTTACCCGACTGACGAACTCTTTAAACTTAGTAATATCCTTGATGTAAGGCTATTGTTCCATATAAACACGATAAGAGTAAGAATAAGGTAGCTCATTGGTAGAAGAATCGATCTTCTAATCACTGAGGCTGCTGGTCGCGGGTTCGAATCCTGCAACTGCGGAATTTTTCCGATGACCCTAGAAAGTGGTGCGGCAAGATACAATGGGCTGTTAAGCCGAAGTGTCATCGAGACTTCCCTGGTTGCAGAATCGAGCCTACCACGCGAGGTGGAGTGTTTAGTGAGTATATCTGAGGTGGTTAAGTTCGGGACTCAGGGACTCCTACACTACATTATGGGATTTAACAGGACCGTAAGGTGCCCATACAGGGTAACAATCACCTCTCAACAAGAAAAAAAAAGAATAAGAATGTGACGGAACACTCATGTCATGCTCTGCCCTGACTACACGCTGCACACTCGTTTCTGATTTAAAGCAGGTCTCTATTACAGAAATGTACTCTCATGTCACCAAATGAAGAAATGAAGAATATAGAACCACAAGGATTCGATGTAATGCAGTTCAAGATTGTCTTTCTTGTCTTTATTTATCACCAAATGAACCAGCACATGGTGAACTCTTTTCTTTCTCTGAAACTTGACCTCATTCATCAGAACTATCTAGCAGCTGAAATTATCATCATGAGGTATTTCAACCTTCACAACTCCGCTTGGCTCAAGTTCTCAAAGGGCAGTTAATTGATGGACCAGCAAGGATCCTTGATAACAACTGTCATTATGCCAATACGCTCGATGTATTCTCCACTAACAATCCAGATCTATAAGAAGTAATAAAAGGTCCGTGCAAAATTTGGAAACTCTGACCATTCTCTCATCACTATGACCTGTCCTTATATCACTCCAAGGACCAATTCAACACCTCCACGCCTAGTTTGGAATTACAACTCAGCCGACTGGAACAGTTTTCGCAATTTTCACTTCCAGCTCATTCCATCCCTTATACGTGCCAAGAACTACTTTACATCCCAGCAGCTCCTCATAATCTACAAAGCAAAGATGCGACCTGTCATGAAATATTGTTCACATGTTTGGAGTTCGGCTCTCAAACATACGCTGAAGCTCTTGGATTCTATCCAGAAGAGAGCTATTTCTTGTCACATTTACGAATTCATTGACCTCTCTAGAACATCGTGGAAAGATGGGTTATCTCTCCCTTTCCTATAGATATTCCTGTGGTTGGTGTTCCAGATAGGCCTTATCCAGTAAGGTCTTTCCCTATGCCTATAACGTCCAAGCCTCCAAAAAAAATATAAATGCCTATCTCTTCCTTCAACATTCCACCGATGGCTCACACGATGTTCATCGAACATTATAGGTTTCCCTTTCATGTAGTCAAAGCATAAAAAAAACTGAACTGAAGATATTAAATTCCGTGGATCACTTTCTTTTTTCAAAATTAGCACATCGCATGATGGATATTGACAACGTTTACTACTGACAAATAATATGATGTGATCACTAGCTAATGCCTCGCTGAAACGGACAATACCCTTAGAAACAGTTAAGGCGTCGGCTAGTCCGCCGAGATGTCATTCAAGAAGTTTCAAGACTTATTGCATATTTCAAATGGGTAGAATCAGCTAAAGGCGTGTAAAGGAGTAGAATGATAATCTATGTCATGTAGAAGTCTATGTGAATGGACAGGCATGATCTGTAAATAGTATTTAGAGTGTGAAATGACAGTTTTACTCGGATGATGGCTACATGATAGCTAAAGGGTCTCAGTTCTTCAATAGTACTTTTAGTAAATAAGATTGATTGATTATCCAGTACTTATTAGTGTAAAATGAGAGGATGTTATTCAGCGGTTCCAACTATAAAGCCCCTCTAGGTTAGATGGCAGGATCGCCATGTGAGGATCAGCTCTCAACGACTGGAGACAGTTTGCCATAAGCTGATCGTGGTCCTTTGGGGCACAGGAATTGAAACACTCACGTTACAAAAAGGGTTTGTATTTATTGATCTTAGAGCGCGACGTCATTATGACTTAAAGTCGTAATTCACTTAATTGCCATGTGGGGATCAGCTCTTGATGACAGTTTGTCATAAGCTAATCGGTGGTTCTTTGAGGCACAGGAACCAAAACACTCATGTTTTATAAGTTCGAGCGCGATGTCATTATGACTTAAAGTAGTACTTCACACAATTGCCATGTGGGGATCAGCTCTTAATGACAGTTTGTCATAAGCTGATCGGTGGTTCCTTGAGGCACAGGAATCAAAACACTCACGTTTTATAAGCTCGAGCGCGACGTCATTATGACTTAAAGTAGTACTTCACACAATTGCCTTTATTCATATCATGATATGCAACCGAGAATTCATAACATTAAGTTCAAGTTTACTATGTAGAATCAATATCTGTTATTATATGAATGTATGATTTAATTCACTTGGATTCTACAAAATATAATCAAAAGAAAAGTAATTTAATAACAGTACAAATGTCTCATTTAATATTGTTGATAAATAAAAATCAATTTCTAAATGCTTCACTATTTCATTATGTAATAAACTCAGTTTGAATATACTTAATAATTATAGCCAAACACAGAGTTCTCTCTTTTCTTCCTTTTCTCTCTTCACATATTACTGTTAAAACCGTGATGAGTACTGTTTCAGCATTTATTGATATAAGATTCACACTCTGCATTCAATCAGAGAATTAGGTTTCTAAGGTATGAAGTAAAATTCTTAGCATTTACGTCTTTACCTGTAGAGCATATGAAAATAACCAGCAGCTAGAAATGGGAGATGTATATAAGTATTGGGAGTAAGAATTTATTATCAAACATTAGATCAATAAATAACATCTGTTTATTTTGTCAAGCTTAAGCCTGATTACTAACACCGTAACTAATTTTATTTGTGAGCTATAGACTTCTATAACTCTAGCTCTTTTTGAAATGATATATGACAGAATTATCTTTCTAAAAAAATAGTAATCAAATCATTATCTGGTTGACAATTAGTTTCGGAATATAAACAATAAATCTTCCCTTCCGATATTACTAAACTAGTAGCTATATAATTACGACAGCCATCCAGTGAAGAATCTGTTCAGACTAGTACTTACAGAGGACTAGATTTACGGAGTTGCTGCTGTAGTAAACCATCCAGCTGGAATTTACAAAATGCTCTAGTACCTGAGGTATGATGATCTTAATGACAGTTTGTCATAAGCTAATCGGTGGTTCTTTGGGGCACAGGAATCAAAACACTCACGTCTTATAAGTTCGAGCGCGACGTCATTGTGACTTAATGTAGTACTTCACACAATTGCCATGTGGGGATCAGCTCTCAATGACAGTTTGTCATAAGCTAATCGGTGGTTCTTTGGGGCATAGGAATCAAAACACTCACGTTTTATAAGTTCGAATACTCCCGGGTGATCAATCCTATTAATGTCGTAATCGTTCTTATCAATTAGTCTTTCCTTTTCTGCTTTTATCTTTTGTGCTCTTGTAACTGCAAATATTTCCTACGATCCTACATCGTCTTAAGTTTTGATGATTCAATACGAATCTTTGATAAAGCATCGGCCGTAACATTATCCGTGCCTTTTAAATAATTTATAGGAAAATCATACTCTTCTAGAGTCAGTTTAAATTTTGTTGAACTACAAGATGGGTTTGTCATGCCAAAAAGATATACCAGCGGTCTGTGATCATTGAATATGTCGAAGGTTCGGCCATATAGATAGGGTCTGATATGTTTTACGGTCCAAACTATCGCCAAAAGCTCCTTTTTGATTGTGCAATAATTTTGCTCTGCCTTGTTTAATGTTCTGCTGGCACATAGAGATCATATAGTAAATAGAGGAGTAAAGCGGGCCGTAATGCCACGCAGGTTTCGTTTTCTCTATTAGCGGTCCTCACTCTTCTCGCTCAAAGTAACGTTCTCGCGGTACGCCGTCATCAATGTAAGCGGTTGGAGGAGAGTGTGAGGGGAGGTACCGCTAAGAAATTTGAACATGTCACGCACCGCTTATATACCTTAAACACAGGCTTTACTCCTCTATCCAATATATGATCTCTATGTGCTGGCATCACTGTTAGATAAAACTGTTCCTATCGCCAGTACAAACTGACAGTTCTATGCAGTGTTTAGCTTTCTCGTAGAGCTCATCTGTAGAACGAGAAAGTTTCGAACGTTACTGACCGATCATTCTGTTGAAAACAGCGTGGTAAAAATCCAAACTTATCAACTACATTTATAGATAAATGTCCCACTAAGAATTCAAACAATGTACCACATTGCCTAATAGATTTCACAAGCTTTCAAAGTTACGGGGAATGTCAAATTACTTCAGCACCAAGTAGAGACGCCAAACCGATGTAACAAACGTTCTACTGATGAGCTCTATAAGGAGAGCGAAACATCGGTCTTGAACAGTGGTTTTATTTTGATGAAGATGCCGATAGAGAAAACTCATTATTCTCATTATATGAAATATAAGATATTAACATCAGTGGCGGCTCGTGAACTTTTTAAGAGAGGAGGCTGGACACAAAACGTTTTTTTTTTTAATATACTCTACTCAGCCAATTAATTTAACTTTTGCACAGCGACCATACCGGCTACTTCAGTGAAAAAATTAATTGTTGCCCAGCAAGAACCAACGTGGAGGTGTAGAGTTTCTCTTGGCAAAACATTTTTTTGTTCGTTTTTTGTTTTTTATTTTTTTTGGATTATTGTTATTTTTTCTTTTTTTTTGAATTTTCCGTATTTCGTTTTTATTTTATTAATTTTTTTAACTTTTTTTATATATTATCGGAATTCTACGGTCTTTAGTTTGCGAAAAATGATCAATAATATTATCTTAAAATGTATCATTTTGTTTTAAGTGTTTTACTAAATCTTATTCAATAGATATCAAACTAACATTGTATAAACGATTTTGGTCCATTGTATTTCGCATGTAAGTTTTAATTCGTTTGAGAGTAGAAAATGATCTCTCCACCGATGCCGACGTGACAGGAATGGTGACTGTCAAACAAAGTAGTTTATAAAACTGAGGTAAAACTTGTTGCAAATCATTGTCTATCATATATTTTATCATATCGGCGTGACTGTCGTACTGGCCTAAAATATCTTTATCCGAGTATATAACGCATAATTCAATGTGCAGTGTTATTTTATCAAAAAATTTATGTTTGAAAACTAAGTTATCTAAAAGTGTATTGAGAAACTCTTTTGAAAAAGATTCGAAAAATCTTCTAATCGTCAAGTCGAAGAACTTCAATTCATGTAAATCGGAAAATCGCATCTCAATTTGACCTTTAATAGTATGTAAAATTTCATAAAAACGTTGTTTATAATGTAGTTTCTTGTCTACCAAATTATATGTTTTCCTTTTCGCGGGAGAAGCCTCATCAGTTGAAAAATTTTGAAATAAAATATTGAAATGGAATTCTGTATTCGGAAACTTGAAATTTTATCAATGAGATGTTTCAAACGATCTCTTGAATAAATTATATCAGTGAATTTATGTTGTAAAATTTGAATAATAAGATCAGTTTGTTCAAATATTAATTTAAAAGTATCAAGAAAAAACAAAAATTCTTCATTTTCTAAATAAGATTTTAAACCAACAGCAGCATTTAATGAAACCTGATCTGTCGAAAAGTCATCACTGTTTAATATAAAATCAAATGTTTCAATTAATTTGTCTTTATTTTTGTGAATGGTGAACACTGCACGTGATGTAAAATTCCATCGAGTTGGAGCATTACAGGGAATTCTGTTTCCTACTATGTTATTCAAAATTTCAGTTCGTTTGGTGGATTTGCTAAAAAAAATTCTAACTTCCTTAATGGAATTACATGCATTACTTAAAACCAAATTCATGTTGTGAGCGTAACAATGGGTGAAAATAGCCTGAGGCGAAACTGATTTTATTTTTGTTTCAAGACCGTTTAAATGTCCCGCCATTACAGATGCGCCGTCGTAGGTTTGAGCTATTAATTTATTCGCAAAGTCAAATCGTTGAAATGTTTCCATTAAGAAATTAAATAAATTGATCGCTGTTCTTTCCGAACTAACATCGTAAAACCCTAAAAATCTTTCCACTAGTTGTCCATTTTTTACAAATCTAAAAATTATTGATAATTGTGATTTACACGTTATATCAGTTGTTTCGTCAACCTGCCACGAAGAAAAAAGGGAGGTTAAATAATTCATCCTCTATGTGATTTCGGATGACATAATTTATTGAATCAAGAATTTCGTTTTGTATTGTTTTTGAGGTGCCTGCAAATACTGACGCGTTAGTCATAAAATCGCGAAGCTTACTGTCGTATTTACAAAACAAATCTAACAATTCCCTAAAATTACCTTTATTAACTGAACTTTCAGTTTCATCATGCCCTCTAAAAGCCAAATCTTGAAATGATAAATACAATAAGAAATCAACGATTTTTTTTAAGACTTCGCGGTTTTTTTCAACTGTATTATTACGATTTTCGATTTCGCGTGTTCGTGTAGAATTAATCGCATTAACAATATTCTGTTTACCGGTTAACTTAAACTTAATATTCGATGTAGTATGTTCCTGCGATTTTTCATGTCTATCTAGGCCACGAGCTAAATTTTTCAAATCATTATAACCCAAGTGCCCCCAACATGAAGTTGTATCTGATGTGAATAGCAAGCAATACCAGCAATATAATTTATTGTGTACATCAGATCCCGTTAACCATACATATTTTTTATAATTATCAGTATTAAACGATCGATTTTGATACTTCCCTGCCATCACTAATCCTTTCAAATCCGATAAAGGCCGTTTGTTTTTGAAGAACACTTTTCTATCATATGCTAATCCACTAAATGGATTTTCTAAGAACTCAGCAACTAAGTTACTCATCATTTTAACGTTCACCGATTCCGATTAGATAAATTATAACTTAACTACTTAACCTTACTACGCCTCGCGGAATAAAAACAACAACTAACCGAACACGTGTCGCATTCTTCTAGCAGCGGGAGGCTGGAGGAAGTAATCGTATTTCATTCGACCGACGAGTGGGTACGAGAAGACGAGAAGCTAGCCTACCCAGACTGTTGCCATATTCGCTGTTTTACGCCACTTGGCAATTGAATGGTTGGAAAAACGGCAACTGTGTTGACCACACGTATTCAGCGTTTGAGATATATAGAGAATCTAGCCTCTGGCCACTGTTGCCAGATTGAAAATAACTACTGAGAACGGGGAATTAATTGTAAAATTTAAAGAATTATCAGAGAAACAGGAAATAAAATGGAGAATGATCATTAAGATAAATTGGTGAGGAGCCGCCACTGATTAACATCACAATGATTATATTTGCTGAATTAAATATGTTTCCTTGTATAACATACAACAATCCGATTCTAGATAGTGAATACTAAGAATAATTACAGTCGATTTGTAAAGTTTACGACAAATCAAGATTTAATCTAGCCAGCTTGAAACTTTCGTTTGACAGGGGGATTCGTCAAATGTTACACCTCATGCGCTTCACTTTGTCAGCAACCGGACTAGTTTTAATAGAAATTTCAAACAAATACTGATTTACATGGAGATACGGTCGACAGTAAATCTGGATTGTAACCATATCGAATATACTGTCACAATGTTGGCAGTTTATCTAATAATCTGAATATATGCATCTACTAAAGGGATTAACAATGTTTCTAGTTATACATAAATGTATTCAGTAGTTTATGCCCTCGTGCAGGACAACTTTGGATGCCTATTGTTATCATTGAAGGTTTTCATATCACATTAATCACTATAGAATAGTGGACAGTTTTCCACTTCTTTAGAAAATCTGATGAAATTATAATATAATTAGACACATCAAAAATCATAATGATATTTCCATAAATGAAGTGATATTTATTACACGTATTGGAATCTTCGTTACCACTTTTTGTATATTTTAATCAATTATCACTAACTTGTTAAATTATGTTATTGCTCATTGCTCTTCTGACGAATACCTCAAACGAAAATTGAATTATAGAGAATATATTCTGGACTGGAGTAGAAAATTGTCAACGAGTGTAATAACTGTTTCACATGAGAGCGAAAATTCTATAGTCCGCTCTCATTCTCGTGATGAGAGCCGAGAGCGAGACCCGAGATGAAAGTACTCCAGTTTTAGCGAGAACGAGTTCGACACTTTTTATGTCGAGAGGGAAAATTTCAAATTACATTTGGAATTTCGTTACTTTCTGAATTTTGGTCTGGACTTTTAATTGATGGTTCCGAGTACTAATCATGCACAGACATGTGAAAAAGAAATATATTTATCTTGAATAAAATAAGTTTTCAAAGTTTGAAACCGAGTTTTGAATAGTTATTTTATTTAAGTTTGGAATGGATTTTCATCACGTAATGGCTGTTTCTAATCAAATATATTTTTTTTTTAACTTTTTCATATCTTACCATATACAACGAACATTCAAGTAGAAGGTAAATTAAAAATGATTATCAACCTAGGTATGAATTATATAGAAATTCTCGGAAAATAGGTTTCACTAACATATATGTTTATTATTTTCGTCTTTACGTACGTTCCTGTCTCACGACCATCATCAGAAAAAGTATCAATGTCCAAAACGGGGTTTCCTAAAGCTAATTGTATCAGCACAAAGCGTCCTCATAGCACCAATTTCATTTGAAAATGCCCATGTCGCCGAAACGAACAGAAACACGAGTAATCGAAATTAATATTTCAAGTGTATGAATATGTATCAAGAATCCACTGCTTAGCAATTTCCTTATAAAATTCGAATTGATTTTGAGCAATGTTTGAATTGGACTGAAGCCAAAAAATATAGCGCTCAAGTATCTACTTTTGAACCAGATGTTTAAGATTTATGAGGCGGTAGAAAAAGGTTGTCAGACCTTATTAGAGATATCTATATTTGAGCATTCTACCTGAAATACAATTTTAATATTATAAAGACGCATAAAGAAAATTCGCAGGGGTTTCAATAAATTAAATTATTATGAATCTGACTTAATGATTGAATGTCTGCTCTATGAGTTACAGACTTGGAGTCACATCTTATGTGAATCATCTTCAGAGCAGATCTTTCAAAATAATTGGTTTCCTTAGTTAAAATATTAGCATTTTTGTAATCGAATTGATGGTTATATCAAATCAAACCAATGTTTAGCAAGGGCGGTGAAGCTTTTGTTTCTGATTCTATGCCTATGGCCTTACATTATCTATTGCAAATATTGCTTAGCAAATCTAAGCAATTTAATTTGTATACTGTGTGGGTTTGTTTATCTTTAGATATTGGACGTTTTAGATTTGAAAAATATTTACCAACACAGTTAGTAGGCTTGTGCGCAACAACTTTATCATACTTTTTAACATTTCTTAATTTTCTCTGAGGTCTCGGGAATGTATGGTAATGTTATAAAATTATCTGTTTAGAACTCTTTCTTACAATTTGTTGTTGCAACTGAATCAAAGTGAAGATATCGTTGAGACCAAACTACTTTAGTAAACCACGAAGTTTTTAGTTTTTCATCTGAATCATGCCTAATGTTCATATTTATCTTTTTTTTCTCTTCTATTTCACAAGTAAATTGAAGTTTACAGTGGAATATGTGGACGTGTGACCCATTTCTCGAGAGTTTATATACAAATAGAAAATTGATATATTTTTCCAAAATAAAACTCTTGTATGTTACAACAAATAGCAAATAAGAACGCAAAATATTCCTACATCTTTATAATTGATAAACTATAAGAGAGTTCATACTGTGGATACACTATAATACTATAAATGAGAAATAATCAAAAATACTGTCAAGTACTTGGGAACTTTCGGCTACCAGGTAGCCATCATCAATTTAGGTTACTCTGATAATGTCTACTTGGTAGCCAGAAGGTCTTCAGCATTTTTAGAGTATAAGGGTGATCATTTGTTATTTACAATCTTCACAATTATTTATAAAATCAAATAATTGTTTCATCTGAGATCATTATTTAATAACAAACCAAATCTACACTCAAATGGCTATATTACATCTTTCTGAAGATTTTCGTACGTTAAAATGCAACAACCAATTCTTTGGAATATTACGAATGAGGATCGTGCAAAAACTTGCAACAACCGAAAGGAGTTTAATAACTGCAGAAATATACCGTAACCAGAGATTAGAACTATAGATCATTCATATTTTCAAATTTTACTTGACACAAAGTTCTTGTTAGACTGTCAATGAGTCCCTTGATTTGATGTTGTATTTTTCAAATTCATTTTTCCCTGCTGTGAACCCGACGACCCCTTTCTTTCTGTGGTTTGCGAATTTTGATATGAGGTTTGGCTTGATGACTGTGATATGACAGGACTATCATTGTTCTCATTTTCGACATTATCGTAACTACAAAACTGTAATGAATAGAATCACCATAAACTGAAGTGAGACATGGAGAATGGACTATTGGCATAGTAATTTGTTAATAATATACTTTGAGATACTTTTCTTCAAGCAAGCTTCGCAAGATAAAAACCCAAGATGTCGGAACTAGAAAATGGATTTGTTACAAAAAAAAATTTGTGAAAAATAATAGTTAGTCATCATTTTAGATGTAAATCATTGACTACAAAACAACTGACTGTAATTCGGATAAATCACAACCAGGATATCATCTGCAGATATGACTACTTTTGCTTTAATGATAATGATCAAAAACAAAAATGGTGTCGAGACAGTTCCTTGTGGTACTCCCATATCAGTTCCAGATTTCATGTTATTGACGAAAACTATTGTTGCCTATCAAATAGATATGATCCTAGTAATTTACAAATACTATTCACGAATCAATATTGTTCAAATTTTGTAGTGATGTAGCTACATGCTCTTTCTTATTCAACGCTTCATTAATAATTTCAACAAATGCCTAATATCGACCCTGCAAACATTATACAGGGTGTTTCAGTTTTTGCGTTCATAACTTTGGCAAATGATAGAAATTCTTAAAATAATAGGGTCTTCTATATAAAATTTTTCTCTAAATCACTTCGTTTCCGAGATACGTTGAAGTTTTGAAAAATTATAACTTTTTCTTCATTATCTTCTGAACAAATTGAACTTTTTTGTTCAAACTTGATACACTTCCGTTTTATTGGATGAGAAGTTTTTCTGATTACAAAACTTTCTTGAGACAAATACAGTAGCGTAGGTATGGGTCTTGTATCCATTTAAACCCCGTAAACTTCCACGCCAAGGGTTGAAAATCATTTTTGTATACAAATTTGAGAATTTTAATTCATTTTATATAAAAAAGTATTGTTGATAAATTTTCCTTAGAGGCTTCCTGTTCGAGCTATTCAGAATTTTCTAATCGGGGTTATCCTATGGAATTTCTTTTGAAAGGCTATTTAAAAACTTAGAAAAAAAAATGTTTATACCTTTTTATTGGTAACGATAAAAAATAATCATTCATAATAAATGCTTACAATGATATCCATTTACTTCAACGCAACTGCGACATCGAACTCTCAACGACCTTATTTTTCGAATTAACATTTTATTATTTATTTCACCACAAGCTCTTCGAATACGATTCAGTAGATCTTCTGTATTATGAATCGGCGTGGCACAGACTACATCTTTCAAATAACCTCAAACAAAAAAGTCCAGAGGATTGAGGTCAGGTGATCGAGGAGGCCATGCAACTGAACCAGCTCTACCAATCCATTGGTGGTGTCTTCGTGATAAGTTCTTGAAATAAATTCTTAAAATGCAGCGGCCGTTAGTCTGTCTTGTAAAACGTATGGGTCAAAAATATTGTAATTGTAAATGCCAAGCCAGGCATTCACTGAATTTTCCTTGGAAATTCCTAGATCTTGTACCATGACTGTTTTCATTTGCCCATGAACGTGAATTGTGAAAATTAATGAATCCACGTCTGTGTGAAATAAGCTTCATCTGCCGACAATATTTGATGGAGAGAGTTTTCGTTGCTGTCCAGTTTCTTATGAGCAAATGAAATCCCATCCATCATGGTACAAGATCTAGGAATTTTCAAGAAGAATTCAATGTCAATGTCTGGCTAGGCATTTATAAAAACAAAATTTTTCTGCTCATACGTTTTACCAGACAGACTAACGGCCGCTGCATTTTCAGAATTTTTGCAAATCACGAAGACACCACACAATGAGGCAACAAATGCATGGATACAATTGGATGGCTGTCCTGTCCATTTTGGCAGTAAAGTACGAGAATGGCTAAATAGGAAGTACGATGAAAGATGGATTGGCAGAGGTGGTCCAGTTGCATGGCCTCCTCGATCACCTGACCTCATTCCTCTGGACTTTTTTGCTTGGGCTTATTTGTAAAATAAAATTATGCCACGTCGGTTCATAAAAGAGAAGATCTACTTAATCGTATTCGAAGAGCTGGTGGAGAAATTAATAATAAAATGTTAATTCGAACAAGAAGGTCGTTGAGAAATCTATGTCGACGTTGCGTTGAAGTGAATGGATCATTCTGAGCATTTAATATCAATTATCTTCCATCGTTACCTATAAATAGGTATTTGCATATTTTCTTACGTTTTAAATAGCCTTTCAAAAGAAATTCCATGAGATAACCCTGATTAGAAAAATCAAAATAGCTCGAACAGGAAGCCTCTTAGTGAAATTTATGAGAAACACTTTTTAAATCTGTATACAATAATGATTTCCAACCATTGTCGTAGAAGTTTAAGCGGTTTAAATGGGTACAAAACCCCATAACTGTTAACTAACGTATACCAAGTTTGAACTGAAAACCTTTATTTCTTTAGAAGATAATGGAGAAAATATAATAATTTTTCAAAACTTCAACACCCTGTATCTCGGAAACAAAGTAATTTAGAGAAAAATTTAATATAAAAGTCACCTACTATTTTGAAAAGTTCTATCGTTTTACGAAGTAATGAATGAAAAAAGTGAAACAGTCTGTATAAGGGTGGTCCGGTTTAAATCATCAGGATTTCACCAGCCAATAGCTTATCGAAAAATAAAGGTACTTTGTAAAATAAAACATGGTCGAATTTTGTTTCCTTTTTGATGTTAAAGAAAATAAATTATTTTAAATAATTTGTTATAAATTAATAATGAAAGAAGACAGTCTCCTGAAATTTTGCATAGAACTTTTTCTTTGTATTCTTTATTAAATAGTGGCTGTAATTATTTTATTTACAACACAGAGGCGTGTGAACGGGTTTCCTCAAAAATACATAATCAATAAAACGTACTTCACTGTTTTTTTAGAACACCTACGGCAGAGAGGATTTGCCATTCAATTTAGAACCTTTTTTGTATCCTACAATTTTTTGCTAACTCAACTCAAAACGAAAAAAAAAACTTCAGAAAGCATGTGACCAATTACTGAATTTGTGAATGAAAAACTTATCCACTGAGTTCAAAATAAATTTATTTCTCTTAGAGGGAGAACAATATTAAGCATACTTCAAATATCAACCAGACAAGATTCACAATTGAATTAAGTAATGTAAGAACTGTTCGAAATGGGAACCATTTTGCTGGATGCACAATCGACAGCGACTTATGATGGAATGGTTTAAATTTAGTAAAATATTGTTATTAATATTTACACAAGCATTCTGAATTCTAAGGAGTAGTTCCTACCGGGTAGGCACTGAGGTCGCATAGACGGTATCTTAACCCCTTAGATAAAAATCGAATGGAATTAAATCTGGTGATTGCGGAGGCTGGTAGTATGTAAGGGCCAAAGTGATTGCTATCGTAAATACCAATCCAAACATTAATACTAAACTCGTTTTGGAAATTCCGTGGCCTAGTTTCTTGGGGGTTTTCATGTGTCCACATATGATGATTGTGGAAGTTAACTATTCCTCTTCGAGTAAAACATGACTAGTATGTCCATAAAATATTGTTAATGAAATTCTCATCATTTTGATCAGCGTCCAAAGGCCGTTGACAAAATCTAATTCTGCGATTTTCAATCCCTGGATGCAATCTCTGCACTGGTTGTAGGTCATCGAAACTCTTCTCTGACTTGTTCTAGGATCTCTGTCAAATGCAAGCAAGATGCGATTGTTTCTTATTCAAAAACAGAATTTTTGTAATACGGAAAAGCCTTAAGTTTTTGTTTTGTTTTGAGTCGAGTTATCAAAAAATTGTTTAATACAAAAAAGGTTCTGAATTGAATGGCAAATCCTCTCTGCAGTTGATGTTCTGAAAAAAAACAGTGGCGTACGTTTTATTGAATAATGTATTTTTTAGGAAACCCGTTCGCACCCTCCTGTGTTGTAAATGAAATAATTACAACCATCACTTAATGAAGAATACAAAGAAAAAGATCTATCCAAAATTTCAGGAGGCTACCATTCTTCATTATTAATGTATAACAAATTACTTAAAATGATGTATTTTCTTTAACACACTGTACATCAAAAAGGAAACAAAATTCGACCATATTTTACTGGACAAAATACCTCTATTTTTTGATGAACTATTGGCTGGTGAAGTCCTGATCATAAAAACTGGACAACCCTGTATATGGTATCTTCAATTCTCGATAAATATTGGCAGAAGGCCTAATTTACATCTGCTATTGAGTGAATCTAATATGAATCAAAATACAAAGATTTACTATTCAATTATACACAAATCAATTACGAATCGATTTACCATCGCAATAACTTATATTGCGGACAAAATTGTGAATGCATAACGATGAAATCTTCCAATTAAGCATTGCAATGTAGAAACTCGTCGCGGTCTTTGATAACGAATGAATAAAAGCAAAGAGGAAAAGGGAAACCGATTACAATACAAGCTTGAAGTAAATTAAATTCCAACATGGAACTGTGTAAAAATGTACTAAAACACAATATTATTAACGGCTTTCAATTTTACTTAAACATCCAATTTTATGCTCGAGAGGAATGGTGCATTTATAAGTAGACAGCATAGATATTGATTTTAATAACACTAAACACCCGTGTATTTCGTGATAAGATCTAGTTATTAGGTATACATTTGCCAACACGATTAATTAATTAACATTTCGGTAAGAAACAATGAAGTTAGATGTTCCTTCCGCTTAGTTCAGCGGAATATGTCGAAATAACCCAAACCAAGATGTACTTGAGAATAATGATTTCCTTCTGCTATCTCTGGTAGAAGTGATTACGTTATGTCATTTCAGAAGAATAAATTAATGGATAAGCACAAAACGCACCTTCTCACTCATCTATTGATCATATTAATAATATAGATTCTATGTTCATCATTTATACTTGAAATAGCAGACAGTGATGTCGTGTATACTCTCAGAATACTTTTTATATATTTTTACTACCCGAGAGGAAAACCTTTAGATGTTCGTAGTGAGTCAGGGATGGGATTTAAGGAAAGGGGGTAGGCATTGAAATGTTGCTCAAAGCTTAGAGTAAATAGGCATCTGGTAAGACCTCTGCAGGGTTGCCAACTTTTCGAACGCTTATTACCGTACCTGACTTGCTCATTACCGTACCATCGGGACGATTCAAGGGTCACTTTTGCAAAAAGAAATAATAATTATTGTAACATATTCTTTATTTAGAAAAATTAACGAAATCTATACATGCAAACCCAATAAAATAACTCTTCCTAACAAAGAAATAACATGCCTAATATTAAGTTTAAAAATGAATTGAAACCACACCATATTCATCTTAACAATTATTGTCTATGGTTTCTATAGTGAAATCATCATCGGACTCGATATCTATAAACGTGGATGATGTAGAAGGGGTATTTTTACTATTTTTAGAATATAATAGACTGGTTGTCATGCGGCTTAACATCTCTGGACTTACTTCAAAATTAATAGCTTAATACAATTTCCAGTCATCCTCACACATTGTTTACTTAATAAAGTGCCATTTAGAATGTTTGTTACTAGTTTGTTTCTAGATTTTGTTTTTATCGCATTCGATTCTGAAAAAATTCGCTCACAAGCTGCGTTTGAATGTGGTAGTGATAGAATATTTAAAACAAAACGTGCTAGATCCATAAATACTAAAGTGCCATTGTCACTTCTAAAATTTAATAACTTCCCCAAAAAATATCTACATCATCATCTAAATTAAGAGTGTTGGGATTGGGAAAGCTGTAACTTGGTAGAACTCGCCATTGATCGTCAATTGACTGCCTCTTCAACTTCATGAAATCTATTCAAATTCTCAAATAATGGTAACAACGATGGATATTTCCTTCTTATCTCATGAAAGACAGAATTTTTAGGAGTAAAAATTTACAACTGTGACAAAATAATGTCATCAAAATTATATCTGCTTGTAATTTCCTTACATAATATTTTCAGAAAATCTCTGCAGCGCTCAAAAAAATAATTAAGTGCATCTGCATTATTTTGAATTTCTGGTTTTTTATTTCATTCATAACGTCTACACCAATATATAAATTATGATTTGGCAAAAAATGTGAATTATTCTCTGGATTAATAGCAGACAAGGGTGTTGATCGAACATGAACGAAACTTGTTCTGTAGCCAAAAGACGCTGATCTAAATATTTTTCATTGAAGAATAGTTGGAGGGCTGACCACTGTTCAAACATTCTTGAAACAACTTGCCTCAAAGATAGCCATCTTGTCTAAGAAGGATGAAGAAGCTTGTGCACCTCAACTTGAGTAAAATGTTGAAATTGTCGAAATTCATATTGTCTTTTACAGCTTGCCTGGAATAATGTCATAAGAACTTAAATTTGAACAAAAAGGATGTAAGTACCTTGAAGAAATTGTAGACATTCCTGGCTAAATCTTCACAAGTCCGTGGAAGACATTTGCAAGCTTGACTACTGCAAATATGCAGGGAATGGCAAATACATTTGAATATAAGTATACCAGGACATGCTTCTTCTAATCTGGATGCAACAGAGTTATGTTCACCCATCATAACATTGCAGCCATCAGAGGCAAAACCAACAATATTTTCCATAGGAATTTGTTTATTTATAAACGTCTGAATAACCAAATCATACAAATGTTTTGCTGTGCCCTAGGTACCAATGTCGCTTTCTTCAGAAAAGGTATTAATCATTTTCCACAACAAAGTTTCAACTTTTCCACTTGCTTCCCAATAAAAGTGAACTACAATGCAAGCTGTTTCTGTCACAGAGATATCAGTTGACTCATGCATCAAAAAACTAAATTTCGTGGATTTTAAATTTTTAATCATGTCTGATTTATGGCTCTTTGCAATTACATTTGTTATTATATTTGTTGCTTTGGTTCTTTTTAAAGATAAGTCCTTAGCAATTTTTGAATCGGGAAACACCTTTGCCAGAAGAGGTGATAAATGATCCATAGTTCGGAAGGATATATTATGTTCTGCCAAAAATCCACATAATTTAATTTCAGCCTCTTTAACTCCAACCTTAATGATAGAGGTATTCGATTTAAGATAATTCTGAAGGACTGATGTTTTTGTGGATGCCTTAGCTTTTTCCTTGATTTTGTGCTTTCCTGAATCTGCGTCTATTTTTATTATTGAGAATTCAGCCACAAACTCATTTTTGCACCATATACATTGTCCTTTCAAATTATTATTTTTTACAGAACGGAGCCATGATTTAAACTCGGGTAAATCTACCCAAGCTTGACGAAATTTCTATATAAATAAAACATAAATTCAATATAAAATACATTATTGATCTACCGTGTTACTTACTTGTTTCCTATGTGACCTTTTATCCTTTATAGCAATAGGGATATCGTTTTCACTGCTACTTGTCATTTTTTTAGCACACTACAACAACAACTGGCGTTACATTAGCTCCTATACGAATTATAACTAGAATTAGTAAATCGGGGAATTACAAAATTTCACTTCGGTAGTTTTATAGAAAACTCTTAAAATTAGATCCGGTTCTCTCATTCGCTTAGTTCACAGAGTGTAATCACTCTACTATGCAACAGAGGGAGTGCGATTCTCATAAATACCGTACATTTGACGTACGGTAATACGTTTGGACCGTACATCGTACAATCTAAGACATTACCGTACCACTACGGTAATTACCGTACAGATGGCAACCCTGGACCTCTGTAATGTCCTGGATTGAAAATTACTTGAATCTCTGTTTATGACCTCATAGGTTAGATTGAAACAGTCCGTATATCATATTACTCGATACGATCAGTCGAACTCGTTCATTGAAGATTGTCACAATGTGTTACATCTTTTTGTAACGACTATCGTGAAGTAGGTCTATCGCATTATCACATATTGATTAGTTCCCATGCAACGATTTATGACAATAGGAAGTTATAGTTTAGAGTATGATTGAAGAAACAGAAATTGGTTTTTAGTTTTTTTTGAAGATGTAACATGGCAGAAGAGAACGAAAGGTCGTGGAGGTTACTCGTTGTAAGTCACTTGGGTAGAAGAATATACTGGTTTAATAACTGGAACCTTATTAGAGGGATTTATTCTCCCAAGATATTAAATGCTGTTTATTTGTTTGAGAATTTATAATTTCACTGGTTTGGTAAGCAGACAGTAGACCATTAAATTGGGATAATTGGACCTACACGTATTCCTAGAACACCGAATAGAAGCCCAAAATCATATTGTCCTTAACTTTGGAAACCCTTTTTCGTTATAAAAGGTAACTATATCTAATTAATTTTTGTTTCACTCTATTTGATGACTTGCCCTATATTTTTCACCAGTCATATTTCTTATGAAATGAATTTTCTTCTTCTATAACCTAGGAATCAGTCAGGGTGCAAGAAATAAGATAATTATCTGAACTAAGTTAAATTACCTACGGTTCAATATTGTAGATGTTAGGAGTCTATTAGATTTATTTTTGTTGCATCGATTATTTTTATGTATAATGTATGTGTATTTTATTTCTACAAGGGTATGTCATTTCCAAGAGAACTAGGAGTGAATATACTTGTGAATTGTTTAATAACGAGCTAGGTTAGTTACCCTGTAAGGAACAGTTGTGCTTATGTTTGTATATTATTTTCAGTTTTCCCTTTTCTTTTTTTTATTGGACATCAGTTATTCTGGAAGTTTTGGAAATACCACTCTTCCAATATGGAGATTGTAATGAGTAGTATGCAGTATTAACTAGGTCGAACTGTGTTGAAAATAGACCATCCACGGATTTAGGTATAGGTTATAACCGAGAGTTGAACTAGGTAACATGTTATAAACATTGTTTTAATTGTGGTTCTAATGCTCACAAGTCGACTTGGTAAGAACATCTAGATAAAAGTTTCGGAATTGACTTAACCAAATCCGAATGAGTTACATTTTGCTATCAGGATTATTTTTGTGTTAATTTTTTATGTTAAATACAACCTCCTACCATTATTTTGTTACGTTAGTGTTTCAATTACTCACCTATTACAACCTTGCCTTCTCATTTGTCCGTTTATCCAAGCATAGTTGAGAGTAATTAAGCAAAATCAATCATACAAAACAAACTGGCGCCCCTATCATCTTTTATGATAATTTATATTGAACTCCAAGACCCAGTACAGTGTATTTCGAAGTTGGCGAACCATCCGTCCTGAGCAGCACGGGTTATTTTTATTTTGAGATTGAGTTATACGATACAAAAAAAATTACATAACACCTCGCTAGGCGAACAGTTCGACTAGTTTGCTGTTCGACTGAAAAATGAAGTCGGTTGGTAAGATGTCGGGGAGATATTTCGTGAAGAGGAAGATCAACATTTTTTTCCTTCGCCTATTCCTGCAGATAATTTTTTGCTCATTTTGTTAGATGCAGAACCATACATGAAAAAGGCCTGGCAAAATTTGAAAATATTTTATCCGAACCTGATACATGTAACATGTCTTGCTCATGCTTTAAATAGGGTTGCTGAAGAGATTAGGAAATATTTTCCTATTGTAAATAGTTTAATTTCCAACATGAATAAAATCTTCCTTAAAACGCCTATGAGGGTTCAGTTGTTCAACTACAAGATCTAATTTCAGAATTGTCCGACGAATCTTCCTAATCTCTAACTGATAGTAAGCAATTCGAAAACGAAGAAACTAAGCAACAACTTTTGTTTATAAAAACCAATTATAGCTTTGTTTCTAAAACAATGACACAAAAATGGAGGAATTTCATTTTCCATCCATCAAGTGTAGAACTGGTGAAACAATCTGAAGCAGCTGTCCAAAATGTCGTAGCGGAAATATGTTGCAAAATTTAAAAAAAAATTCAAAAAGGTGATGGAAAGAAATTGGGAATTTCGGTTTCTTAGCCAAGTAGCTGATATTTTAGAGGGAGAATTTACTGAATCAATTGATTGGGAAACTGTAATATTAGGCAATTTTAAAAAACGCATCATTACATCAGTTAATGTGGAAAGGAGCCTTTCCATTTATTAATTTTTATATTTTGACAGGAAACAAATTTGTTTATTTGAGAACTTTGAGAAACATTCAGTGATCACTGCTTTTACAACTAACGACAACCTGCTTTGTGTAATAAATACATATTTAGGTTTAGTTCAGTATGTAGAAAAATTTAAATGTCAATATCAATAAATTTATGTATTTTAAGTATTTTTTATTTGCATATTTCCAGCATTTAGGTTTAAATTTTGACTGAATGATTTGCATATTTTGGAGTTTCCCAATTTCATATTTGAGTTTCCCCAGTTATCAGTTTTAAGGCTGGAATCTTGTCAGGAATGACCGACAGTACCACTTCAAAGATCCCTATTTCATCGAAATAAACAAATAGACGTACTTTAAGCTTCATTTTTCATATTTCTACTGATTTTAGAAAATGCTAACACATATGTTTATTATTCTCGTCTTTACGTACGTTTCGGTCTCTCGACAATCATCAGAGAACTTATTGTGTCTAAAACGGGATTGCTTAAAACTAATTGTATCAGCACAAAGCGTCATTATCGCACCAATATCAACTGAGACTGTACACGTCGCCGCAACGAACAGAAACATGAATAATCGAAATTGTAACACATCACCGTTATAAGTATAATATATAGAATCCATTGCTTATAGTCTAGGAGATAGATACATATTTTGGGCCTGAGATTAAACATGTTTGCATATTTGTTTTGTTTTAGCAATTATTATTTCATTATATGTGAGTTGGACCTACCACCCCGCCCCATTCTGAAATAGCCGCCCCAGAAAATATTCAATTCTGGATCGGGTTATAACACTTTGGTGTTTGACGCTAGTCGAAGAGGGGCCGTCCCTTGGCCAATTACCAAAATTGGAACGTGCTATAACACTTTCTGATCAACAATTTTTGGCCAAGACCTGTCCAAAATTATTGAAAATGGACACATACGAAATGTTGGCGTATGGTTTTCGAGTAATGAGCATGGAAAACAAGAATTTTCCGCCTGGTCAGAAAGTGTTATACCACGTTCCAATTTTGGGCATAACAAAAGCTGCCAGTGCTGCCAACTTCATGAAGAACCAACCTTCAAAGTGTTATAATCCGTTCCAAAATCGATTATTTTCTGGGGCGGTTAACTCAGAATGGGGCGGGGTGGGAGGTCCAACTCACATAGGATGAAATGCTCAGATCAATAATTGCTAAGACATAACACATATGCCAACATCTTATATCTCAGGCCCAAAATATGTATCTAACTCCTAGAGCCTAAACTATTAGTAGTATTCTCATTAAATAGGAACTCATGACAACAAAGTCTATAAACGACTAAAAACAAGAACATTACGTTCAAGTATCTACTTTCGAACCGGATGTTAAGATTTATGAAGTAATAGAAAAAGGTTTGACAGGCCCTATTGGGAATATACTTTTGACATTCTACCTAAAATATGCTTTTAACATTATAAAGACGCATGTAGGAATTTGCAAGAGTTTTGATTAATTAAGTTAGTATAAATCTGACTTAATGTGTAAATACAGGGTATTCCACGATAGCCGTTCGTTGGAAGTTTTCGTAGTTAGAAAAAAATTAGAATTCTGAAATTTTTGGTTCCAGGGTAATCCAAGATTTTCTTTCTTTTCAAAATATTTTCAAGATCATACTACTTCCGGTTACACCGAAAGTCGCCATTAACTTCCTTATTTTAAATGGAACACCCGGCATATTATTTCATTTTTAGATTCCTGAGAAAATTTCATAGTGGATTCCATCAGGTTTCCCTATACCTATTTTCAATTTTTTCTTACATATCTTGATTTTTTTGAAAATTTTTACAGATGTAGCGCTGTTTTGAGCATTGCGCCCTTTAACCAATTTCGATTGGTGGAAATCGCTTCTGAGGTAGACGGAAGCACAGGAATGATTCTTTCGAATACCATATTGACAACTGATTTATGGCATACAGGGTATCCTGTTAATGACCAATTACATCATTTTAAAAGTTGAAAAAGTTCGTTTTTTCAAATGGGACACCCTGTATTTTATTGGATGGTCGAACGCAGAACTTTTATAATGATGTAATTGGTTATTAAATTTCGGATACCCTGTATGCGATAAATCAGTTGTCAATATGGTATTCGAAAGAATCATTTCTGTGCTTCCGTCTATCCCAGAAGCGATTTCCACCAATCGAAATTGGTTAAAGGGCGCAATGCTCAAAACAGAGCTACATCTGTCAAAATTTTCAAAAAAATCAAGATATCTAAGAAAAAATTGAAAATAGGTATAGGAAAACCTGATGAAATCTACTATGAAATTTTTTCAGGAATCTAAAAATGAAATAATATACCGGGTGTTCCATTTAAAATAAGGAAGTTAATGGCAACTTCCGGTGTAACCGGAAGTAGTATGATCTTGAAAATATTTTGAAAAAAAAGAAAATCTTGGATAACCCTGGAACCCAAAATTTCAGAATTCTAACTTTTTTCTAACCACGAAAACTTCTAACGAACGGCTCTCGTGGAATACCCTGTATATGTCCTATGATTTACAGATTTGAATTCACGTTTTATGTAAATCATCCCCAGAATAGATCTTTTATAATAATTGGTTTCCTTAGTTGAAATATTAATATTTTTGTAATCGAATTGATGGTTATAATCAAAGCAGTATAGGTATAGCAAGGACGGTGAAATTTTCTAAGTTTTTGTTTCTTGTGCTATATTACTCCCATAACATAACATAACATAACCATATCCCATCACAATTTAAACAATTTCATTCGTATGCTGTGTGGCGGTTTGTTTATCTTTAGGTATTGAAAGTATTATATTTGAGAAATATTTCCCAACACAGTTAGTAGGTTTATACGTAACATTTATATCGTACTTTTTAAAATATTTCTTAATTTTCTCTAAGGTCGCCGGAATGTATGGAAATGATATAAAATTGTCTGTATTACCTTTTATGTTATTCATATATCACAATCCATTATAGATTTCGTTTATTCTTTCTTTAATGATGGGATTGTGAAATGGTTTTGGGTACCCACTTGCAGTGTATTACGAACAATTTTTAATTTTTTGGACGGTCCTCTGGGAGGGACAAATTAACCGCGCGATCTGTAAGGCTAATATTATACAATTAGTTTCAAGTAATCCCGTTTTGGACATAATAAGTCTCCTGGTGATGATCGTGATACCGAAACGTAAGTAAAGACGAAAATAAGAAACATATGTGTTAGTGTGACCTATTTCCCGAAAATTTATACATAATTCATACCTGGGTCAAGAATCTTTATTAATATTTCAAAAAACTGTGCACGATTCGCAATCAACACACTACACGACGTAAATTTAAGAATTGAAATTCTGGAACGGCAACAGTTATTTAGGGCAATTGTTAATTCTCGAACATCTTTGTTTCTTCCTGACGTATTTTCAATATCAGAGGAATGATCTGAAAATATTAATTCTCATGAACATCCTTTTGTGGAAGAAGAATCGAATCATTTCAGACTTTCAATTTGGAAGATTAAAAATTTCGAGCAGATACAATATCTCTGAGCTAGATTATTTTGTGCAATTCCGCCTCTTTTAAATGTAGCAAATCCCTTACAATCCTGGGCACATGTCTGATTGAGCCGAACAGCCACACAATGGCTTCAATACTCGGAGCTGTGTATGCCTTCGGGGAGTTTTCTACTTCAAAACGATTTTATAGAGATGAGATCGTTATTAAGCATTCTACGGTTTGTAACATGTGTTTAAGGATTATTGTGTACCACTTGTCCATTATTCTATGAGTACCAACGTAACAGTAAATGCTGGCGTCGGAGGGTAATTTTAATATTAATTTATACAAGATCTACAATTAAACTATTGACATTCCGTATACTTATCTGTCGAGCTCTATCATATCTATCATGTTGACGATGTAGAATTAAGAGGTATGGGAATAAGTAGCCACTTCACAGACCTGAAGGATCATCTTCAATATAATGTACTCCTTGCACCTTGAATACAAATTAATATAATTAATGCTTTGTCAATGTCATTCGATGGAAGTTTTTCCATTTTATTCCATATTTTCCTGTCCGTACAAACACTTATTCAAATGAACCACATAATGTATTTCACACCTCTATGTGTTATATTAACACCTGCTGTCAAGTTGATTTTCGGAATTATTCACTCAAAATATAATCTTGCTTTATACTGACACATCATATGAACCATCAGAACAAGCCACATAGTAATGGTATATAATATTAGAATAAATGCTCTATTCATTCTAAGCATAAAATAGACTATGACGTCACATCGATGACGTCACTTGTATCTTAAAATTATAATTTCGGACACTTCTGAAGGTTGCGATATAATTTATAAATTGAAAAAATGGTTGTCCGTAAGGTTCATTAAAATATTATAATACCGTTTGAAAAACTAAGGATGTGTGTCAAAAATAACACTTGAAACGAGGCTACCGCGCCAAAAGAACAGTACAGTTCTCATTTTTCCCACTAAGTGATTTGCAGAATTTCAAATCAATACGACCAATAGGGACTGCGCAATCTTCTCCACAGTTGTTACGCACACACAGACCTCATCTCAAAAATAGTCTAGATTGATTCAGAAATATCAAAATTTGTCACATGTCAAGGAGATAAAATAAATTTAAAGTCACATCGATCATCTCAAAAAAAGCTGTGATCAATTGATCACTTGACTTCCGTCTCTTTTGTCTGCAAAATAGTTCTCGGACACTCTTGCGGATCAAATATAAATGATTGTGGAACAAAACATATATTAAAAATAATTTACAAATCGAAAAAGTGATTCACATAATGTATTTCACAACCCTATGTTGCATACTGACACCTGCTGTCAGGTTGACTTTCCAAAACTATTCACACTATAATATAACCTCTCTTATACTGACAGTTGACACTTTCTGTCACAATAACTATCAAAATTTGCCAGAGTAATCGCACGAAACAGATTGTGACTTCACATTTTTTTGAGCCGATTTTAATACTTCCCTTACTTGTATTATATAGTTCACATATAACGAGGTGTCAGTGAATTTTGGAAACCTGGCAACCAATTAACAGCAATAGGGTATGGTATGGTATCACTTATCTGATTGCTAGTGATATATTAAATAACATGCGATTGATTTCAGAGAAGGTTGCGTTCCATCTATATTTCAGCTGCTTTCAACTCTGAAATATCACGTTAGAGGGAACAAGCGTTGCTGATTCTATTGGAGGTTTAACATACTCTGCTTACAGAATCATGAACAGGATGTTGTATACTTTTGCAGATTTGGAGCATCACTAAATAATTCCTCGGGAGATACCACTAACAATATTAATTAACGAAATATTCGTATCAGGGATATGTCCAAAAGCTTTTAAAAAATCAATTATTGTTCCAATTTATAAAAGTAAAGATAGGCTAGAATCTAGAAATTACCGACATCATTTCATTAATCACCAATTACTCAAAAATTTTCGAGACACTTTTCAAAACTAGATTACTCAGTTTTCTACAAAAATATTACATAATTTCAGAATACCAATTTGGATTTCAGCCAGCCAATTCAACCGAAACTGCCATATCGAGTGTAACTGAAGAAATATACAGAGCAATAGACGAAAGCAAACCTTCTCTTTGTATTTTTTCAGACTTGGCGGAAGCTTTTGACTCTATTTCCTACAAAATATCACTAGATAAACTAGATAATATTGGCATTCGAGGAACACCTTTACAACTGTTCAACAATTCGTGACATTAGGAGAAAATTATAGTGATTCAGGTGAAATTTCTTTCAAAATACTCCTAGGCACTATATTGGGCTCCTTTTTATTTATTATGTATATGAATAACATTTTTAATATGAATACATGAAATTATAATTTTTACAGATGACACGCCGATATTTTATGGAAGCGATCGCTGGGATGAACTAAAAACATTGGTTGAATCTGATTTTGTACAAATTAAAAATTGGTTTGATGACAATTACTCAACTCTGAACTTCAACAAAACAAAATATGTAACTTTTGCCTCCTGAGAGTGGGTTGCCATCCTTTCAGAAACTACATTTTCTAACGAATTGTACATTGTACTTTTTCTACGGATGCGTTGTTTTCAAGTATTGAAAATTAAAATACATATACAATAATACTTGTATGTCATTAACTCATTTTTATATTTTATTTAAAATAGTAATTAACAGTTACATTTGAACTATTTTGTAAAGTAATTCCTGTAGGTTGTTTTGTTTCAACATGTTTTCGGTAATTGAAATATTAGCTGCGGTCGAAGTTGAAGTTGATGGGGTAACGTACTGAGCTTCGACAGCATTGTTGTCTTCAGGTTCTAATGGCCCTGGAGGCTGAATGGATTCTACTTTACTTTTTGAAATTTTCATTTTGTTAGCTATGGAGTTGTCGATATAAGATTCAGCAACATTGCTGGATTTCCAACCCCCATGGCGTTTTAAAGTTAAAAGATCTGCCCCTGCATTGACTAAAATAGTCGCAGATGACCTTCGAAAACAGTGGCCAGTATGTAATTCAGGGTTCGGTAATTGCAAAAATTTCGCTATTTCTTTCTCCATGGTGCCAAATTTATTTATCCCCACAGGCTGTTTCTCACATTTGCTATTTTCGTAATTAAAAAAAACGTGTTTCATTTGTGCATGGTCGAAGCTTCACATATTTTTTGTAAATTTGGTAGAATTCTCCTGTGACTGTGAAATTTCTAGGAACCTTGGTTTTAGTATCGGGTAATTTTATTAAAAGGGCCGAATCAAGATCTTCCATGTCATCAATTTTTAATTTTCATCACAACGGCATGCCCCTGTAAGGCCAATAGCTGAAGCAGCCTGAAATCAAAACCAAACATTCATTTTCCGATAACAATTTGAAAATTTTCAATTCATACCTTTATCAGCAAATACTTTTCATCAGGTGCATCTTTTAAAAATTGTTGAATTTCTTCAGAAGTTAATGTTTTTGACTGTTTTGGAACATATTTTTCAGATTTGCGTTTTAAAAATGCACGTAGTTTTACGTATTTTAATATATCAACACAGTTTTTAATCATTAAGGGACTCCTTAGCATCGAGTACTGAGACCATAATGTTGATGATTTCAATCTTCTTGACAACTCTTCAAAATAAACTAACAAGGTATTTTCGGAACAAGAATTTATCTTGGCTTTCATTTTCCAGTCCATAAAGTTTCTGTAAGCGATTTCATATTTTTCTCTTGATGTACTTGGTAGCAAATTATTGCAAACATCTATTGCTTTCTGAATAATTTTTGGAGGTGTATTTTCCGACTCTAAATCTTCGTATTCCATTATATTCAATATTTAATGAATCTGAACTGTAACAATAAAACTATTTTCGTTGGGTAAGTTGACAGCAATAATTATGCAGTGCTTCTGTTTTGTTGTTATAGAAACGCCAACAATGGGCTACTTGGATATTGCACGCGAATCGTCGGCGTAGCGTTGTCAACGTAGAGAACGTGTCATATCAATCTGACATGTAACAATTCATGACTGACTTGGGTTATCGTGATAACAGTGAGAAATTATTTCTCACTGTGAGAAATTATATCTCACTGTATTGGCGGATATTTCTCACTGCGTGAGAAATCTTTCGTTTTGAACGTATGAAAGCGATGAGAGAAGTGGCACATTGTATAGCATCCGTAGAAAAACGACATATTTCTCACTTGTTGTACAATATACTATTTAATAATAAGAATGAAATATTTCAAAATCTAATCCGCAAATTATGTTAAATATCTAGGAATTCATATTGATCAACTGTAAAATGTGAAGTGCAAATAAAAAATATGATAAAGAAAATAACATGTTTTATCCTTTATTTTTAAATGTAAGATAGCTGAAAATCTTATACAATGCCCTGGTTGAATCACATTTGAGATACGGGATTATAGGATGGGGGGCAATATACAAAAATGACTTAAGAAACCTAGATATATTACGAAAAAGAGTTTTAAAAATATTTGACAATAAAAAAATTACTTACCCGTCAGATGAACTTTTCCATATATAGCTAACATCATAAGCTGTATACAGCTGTACTTTTAGATATTATGTAATCATGTATTCACTGCAGAAAATGATTGAAAAGTAATTATTACAATGTGAGAAATATAAATAACATACAGATTCCACGAATGAAAAATACAAAAATCCAAAATGATGAGTCATTTTAATTTTCATTGTTAAAGTACAAATGCACTATTTGTAAAACCACATTCCACTGGGTTCAGGGACCCAGATGAGTTGAACTTTATTTCTCCTGGCTAGTTGAGTTAGTGTATCTCTGCATTCTTTGACAAGTTTGGATGTGACTCTGGGTGATTTGAGAGCTCCCAGAGCCAACAGTGTGTGCAAATATATATGCTCCTATTTACATAGTTTCTTTGCAGGTTTCTCATGGCAAAAGTGAATATTGCGTAGACCTTCGCCTGAAAAACCATGCAGTAAGCGCCTAGAGTCATTGAGATAGTGATCTTTGGTCTTTTGAGGTACACACCTGCCCCAGAAGCCTGACCTACCTTCGCCATCTATGAACCATACGAGCCCATCTGGGGGCAGTAGGGTGTGAGCTTCGTTTCTCCAGTCTCCTCTATCCGGGACGAGGATTTTGGGAGAAGTGAGACATATAGATGGAATCATGCTATTCGAATTAATACTTACCCCATTTATTAAGTATTTTGGAATATCCAAGTTTTCACTTCCGAATACAATTACAATGTCTCAGTATCGTGCCATGGAGTATACCAACATATACAGCGTGTTCCATCTCAGACGAGCCACCCCGTATATTTCTTATCCCATAGTGAGTGGAAAAATCTCCCGAAACACGTCGAATGATTTTGTTTGGGAGACATCTGTTGACGTATATTTGAGGCTTGAACGAGCAACCCCCTAAGAGGGGGCGCTTCAACCTCTCAAAATTGAATACAGGAGAGGGGTTGAGTGATACGTCATTTGAAAGGTCTTGGAAGCCTCTTTACAACGGTGTATGAAAAACGTGACACAAGTTCCATCCGTACAAAATTAAATTAATTCAGGAATTAAATGATGATGATCGGGATCGAAGGCAAGAGTTTTGCGAAATTATGGTCGAGCGTATCAACAATAACCCAAATATCTTGTACAACGTTTGCTTTTCTGACGAATGCACTTTTTTACTTAATGAAGAGGTTAATCGGCATCACTGTAGAATTTGGAGCGATACAAATCCTCATGTATTCCGAGAAGCTCACACTCAACATCGGGAAAAGCTAAACGTTTGGGTAGGAATTCTGGGAGACCACCTAATTGGACCTCTGTTTATTCCTGGTAATTTAAATGGCGAAATTTATCTTGAAATGTTGGAAAATGCGATTGAACTGAACAATTAGAAAACGATCCTCTACTACTTGAACAACAATTGCATTTCCAACATGACGGAGCTCCTCCTCACTATGCCGCACCAGTTCGCCAATACCTCAATTTGCAATACCTAGGTCGTTGGATTGGAAGAAGAGGTCCTATGGAGTGGCCTGCCCGATCTCCTGACCTGAACCCTCAGGACTTCTTCTTCTGGAGACATCTTAAGTCCAAGATTTTTGTGACACAGCCTGAAAATTTGGACGAACTACGCCAACGAATTGTAAATGAGTGTCGTCAAATAACTCCAACGCTGAACCATGTTAGAGACGGTTTTCAGTCAAGATTGTATTATTATATGGAAGTCAATGGAGGACAATTTGAACATTTGATTTAAACACGCAGATTTAATTTTTTTCATTGTAATCATGACAACACAATTCAATTTTTTTACGAACGTGATTTTTTGAAGATTGTTTAAGTTTGTAAAAAAGGCGATTCATCAAATTTACGTTTTTCATACACCGTTGTGAAGAGGCTTCCAAGATCTTTCAAATGACGTATCACTCAACCCCTCTCCCCTATTCAATTTTGAGAAGTTGAAGCGCCCCCTATTAGGGGGTTGCTCGTTCAAGCCTCAAATATACCACAAAAGATGTCCCCCAAACCAAATCATTCGACGTGTTTCGGGAGATTGTTCCACTCACTATGGGATAAGAAATATACGGGGTGGCTCGTCTGAGATGGAACACCTGTATTGTTTCTCTGAATGTTCATTATTTTCTCATTTTGCGTTCTACAATTTGAATACCATCGAGATGGATCGTGATACATACTTCTCTGATATTATAACTTTCGAGTTCTTGAAGTAGTTATCGAATGCCTTTGATAGATCAACGAAAAGAGCACCGAAACTTGAAACTATCGTTATGCTATGTATCCATTCATATTGAGAATAAATTTATGATTTCATGAAACCAAATAGATGTACTTGCGGAAACAATCTATAATTAAATATCTTTCGAATGAATCCTTCCATGCACGATAGAGAATATACCCGGTATGCTTGAAGCCACAGTATAAAACAGCATGTTGATATAGAACATTTTATAATTACAACTTTCCTACAGCTTCTCATAATAACGAACTAAATATATTGCGCCACTTTATAACTCTCCATAGTTAACTACAAAATCCACCACAGGGTACTTGAATTGAAGTATCTGGCACCCCAGTTACGAACAGTATTTAAATGCTTACGCCATTCAATGCACCGAATCCTAGTCTGCTGAAGGGAGTATTAACTCTGTACTCATACATTCTCGTTATTAAATGCTGGGATTAGTAGGTGTATGAACTTGGGTCAACTGAAGCAGTCAGGGAAATAAGTTATTACTTGCAATACGTATAACATTCTAATATGCTGGGGCAGACTGTTTAATAGGAATTTATAAACGTTCTGCACAATTTTATCTAGGTTCGTTTCAGCAGAGTTTAGGGTTAAAACTGGGAAAACATAACTTGTTGGCATTCCATTGTTAATTGATGTTGATAATTCGATCTATTTGCGTGATTGTTCTACAGTCAGCGGAAGTAAGTGAGTGCACCCAATATTCAGTCAATTAGACACCTGAAACTGGCTTGAAGTTGAATCACATGATTGGATCTTACCTAAATGTTAAACTAATAGTACAGTCGCTAGAGGCTAGAGGGACAAAATTCAGTGCATATCCCTTGAAAAATAAAGGTGTAAATTTGGTGTGTTTTTATAAGTATTTTGATGCGCTGAAAACGACTTAGCTTCAAAAGTTATGACCACTTTTTGGCGCGAAAAAAGACGATTTTAACGTTTTTTTGCGTCTGAAATGAAAACGGTGGATAAAATGGAAAACATATAGGGAGAAAAATTGTAGAAAAAACGAAAATGCGTTGTTTGAGCGGAAGTAGAAGTCATTTTGGGACTATGGTCTCGAGATATAAGCGAAATAGTGTTTTTTTGGGTCAATGCAAAATCTTATTTGCAAATCGAATATTGACCAACAAAATATTCTGTCCAGATGGAAAGATGGTACTTTTTATGAACTTTCTGTCTTTCTTTTTTATTTTTTATCTTTCATTCCCACAATCGGCCCTTTTCTAAAATCTATAAAACTAAGATTGCAAGCAGAAAAATGGACTTATCGACATAAAACAAAGTTCATTTTGTAGATTTCAATAAATATGATCTATAAACCTCCATCAATGCAGGTTTGGGTAATATAAAAAATGTAGGACAACTTTGAATAGTTTGAACCTCGGAAAATGTGAAAAGTTTTGCAGTTAAACATTTTTCAGGATGATCTAATTCTAGGATCTGTTGAAAGTACCTTACGACACGTATTTTGCGCTAAAGAAAACCTTTCTGGGTTAATTAAAAGTTGAGATATTGATATAAAGATGTTGAGGCCTCCTCAGTGCCCAATTTTGAGCCTATCGAAAAAAATCGGGAACCGTTAGAAAGTAGACAAACTTTGTAATCAAAATTCAGAAATGCTTCTTTTTAAGTATCATCATCCCGAATTCAGAGTGGGTTAACATAAAAAAAATCACGCTTGAAATAGTGCAGAGACTTAAATTTGTGTATTTGGACTAGTAAATTCAAATTTTAAATTCTAACAACCTAATTATAATCGAAATAACTAAAATGGATCATAACAAGTTTATATTATTATTATTACACATTTTTCATAAGTAATTTAAATTATTTTTCTTGTCAAAAATCATATTTAACTAATATAAACGTATTTTCATGTGGCCGCTCTCAATTTCGTGTGCGTGTTTTATGATTTTTTTTCTTTCTGTCTACCTGTGAATGACAAGTTCTATAATAGTATATATACTGTTATATAAAAACTCTTTACTGAGTTTTTATTTTGATTTAATTTTTTTTTTATTAATGGAATAATATTACTTTTAATTCTACCGGCTAGCTTTCCCTTATTTATTTTTAATTTATTTTGATTCTTATGTTTGTTTTGAATTGAATAATGAACTTTTACCTTTTTATTTTTATATGGAATTATCTATGGAATTAAACACAATGTTCTTTGAATGTTAAAACTTTTATATTTAAATTTCTTTAACTCTAATTTATCTCGGGTATCTATTTTACAATGTTATGTTCAAATAGATCTATGATCCAACCTCAAAATTATTTACTATTAATATTTGTTCACAAAGTTATAATCTACAATCTTTTTTTCAGATTTACAGATAGAAAATAATACAATGGAGAAATAATAAATAAACTTACGTTTAGTTTATATCCAAGAATATGTTTTAAAATGTAGGCAATGTTCAATTGGCTTGATCTTCTTATTAATTTGATAATTCACTTTAACCGTACACAATTTCTTTGCTATACACAATAAACACAGGTAAACTATTTTGGTTACTTCTTTTGAAATCAGGAACTGTTGAAAATTGTTAACATAGTTTTATTCTTTTTATTGAAGATACAAAACTCTTTAATGATGTTTGGAACTTTATCGAAGGCTGGCTATCGTTCGATGTTACTTATGAATTGTAGGTTATTGTAACCTTTAAACTTTGTTCGGAGACTTGGAACACTACTTGACTTGTAAAAATTATTTATTTGCTTCGGTTACTTTCAACCTTACGAAGCTACTGAAATACTTGGGTTCACCGATGTTTATCCAATAAACTAAGGTTATGGAAACTTTATGAGTTGCTTGAGTACCTTGACTCTTCAGATGTTGATGGCTAACAACTGACTTGGCTTGTCTTCAGATGCCTTTTATAGGCCTTCAAAACCGATGCTACTTGATGTCATATTCAACCTATGATGTGCTTTCTTTACCTATCAAGAATGCTTTGATGATTGTTGCAAACTGACATAAGTTTTATATTGTTATCAGTCTGACGTTTATAATCCGTCTCGACCAATCAGAATTTAGTATTCTATAAATTTTGAATTATTGGAGATTTTCAACTTATTTTAAATGATGATGATTCCTTCTTTTTAAATTAATATTGCCTACATTTTTCCACACACTATAAGATAACCTATGATTAGGTTATTATTAATATGATTATTCCAATAATTATTATAAATTTGGCAGTTGTCATTCTTAAAAACTAATACATAATATAATATATCAATAACATTTCTTTGACATTATATAACTCAAATTTACTAATCCTAACTTATATCTATAACATTTTTCAATAGTTTGTGCTATCTCATGATAGTTTTTGTAATTATTTTAATTATGATTTCTGCCTTCGTAACACTGTACGTTTATTCACTTTCACTGAAGTTCTTGTTTTACATTTCTAATTCTAATTACATTGTTGTTTACTATGTTTTACATTGTTTATTATATTATACTAACTATTATTTAACTTTTAATATTGTTTTTAATTCCATATAATATCTATTTATTAATCTTTTCTGATTTTCTATGTTCGGTAAGTTCTAATTTTCATCATTTTTGTTGTTTAGGAAATGAAATCATAACAATACGTATACTATTATAGAAGCTACCATCCACCGTTTACATATAATAAAATAAAATAATTTCATAAAAATTGTTATTACTAGACCAAAATTTATGCATCAACTAAATATCTGTATAAGTAATATCATGAAAGTAAGAAGAAGGGATGGATGAAAGTATATTCCAATAACAGTTAGCAAGTGGTTTTTCTTGAAAAAAACCTCCACAACTTCGCTTATACCCTAATCCAGAGATTATTCGTATGACTTTTATTTGCTGACTGAATATCATCTGAACCTGGTAGCTATTACCCCAAAATATTACCCAGAACTCAACAGAGATTGAAAGTAGGCATAATGAAAAACTTTTAATTTATTTTCCTGAAGTTGTGGTTTCATGACACGTAAACTTTAAATGATAGAACTCAGCTTTTAACATCGTTGTTCGGTGATGGAAATTTCGACTTAAATATTTTTAAGATGTGGAAACTGTACGGTTCATGTTATGAACAAAGTCTAAGACCAGGAAATGTAAATTGAACGAATGAATAGAGATATTTCCAACTTGCCTCCATTTTATCTGATCGAGGATTCCTTTCAAATTTAAAATCACATGTGATTGTAAGTTTCAAATATCGGTCTTTATGAGTGATGTTTACTCGAGGTTTTCGAGCATTTGAATAATTTTACATACCAAAAGTTGGGATACTTTTAGACTAGTAAATACCAACACATCGAAGTTTGCGCTGAGAGTTATCTGTATAGTTTATATGGAACAGTTTGAAAAGTTGCAGTCTGTCACGTAGAGTCTCAAATTTATTTGTTTCCTCTAGACTTATCAAAGTTTTATAACTAAAGAGGAACATCATGTTCAGTAACAACTGAAATAGAACTCATTTGGAAAGAAAACCTAAAAACAATAGGAAAAGTTTGCGTCGCCTACGTATCTGGAAAGTTTGAGCGAATGGAACAACAGAGCTTTGATTATTATTACTGAAAACATTTGCGGATCGAACCGTATTATACAAACAATGTGTAAAGTGAATACAGTCATTTAACGAGATTTTGATATCTGTTGCGATACGATTACGCTTTGCCTCTCAAAGAATTCTACCACCTTCCATCTAGTAAAATTGTCTCCTATAATTCCGAAAATTGTGAGTTCTAAGAGAGAAAGCAGCCTAGAAAAAGTAAGAGAGAAACACAGAGATACATAAATAGATAAGAAACAGACGAAATCCTAGACTATCATAAAAACAAATCAATTCATCGGAAACCATACTTGAACTTTTCTAAATATCTTGTTTCAAACTGGCAACGATTTATCACATAGTTTCAACATTATAAAGAGTATAGCGATAATATTGCATTGATGGATATTGGAGTTTGTTATGAGTAGTGGAGGTTACTTTGGAAATAAGAGGGCAATGTGAAAAGTCCCTGAAAAATAAAACAGATGACGCCACTATGAAAAATGCCATGTGACATTTTTGATGTACCATCTTTAACTAAAACGCATGAAAATTTTCAGACTGATACGACATTCAGTTATGTTTTGACACCCATCGAAAACAGCAACCTCAAAAATCTTTGTAAACATGGAAAAAAGTGAACTTCGCGTCTTGATTAAAAATTATTTCTTGCGTAGAAAAAACATTACGCGAACGAAAACATAGCTTGTTAAACAGTATGGGGACTCTTAACCATCGATTGGAACGTATCACACAAGGGGTTTACCAATTTTCGTTGTGGTAGTATGACCACAAAGGACACCGAACGTACTGGTCGTCCAATTGAGGTTACGCCAGAAATCGTAGATAAAATCCATGGTATGATATTGGATAATAGGCGAGTTGAAGTGCACGAAATTGCTGAGACTATGGAAATCTCAACCGAACGGGTACGGAACATTTTGCATAAATTTTTGAATATGGGAAAGCTACCTGTCAAATGAGAGCCACATTTGCTGTCTGTTGACAACAAGCGCGACCTTGTGATAACTTGAAAGGAGTGTTTGGGGATGTTCAAGCGCGATAAGAAGGACTTTTTGTGTCGTTTCGTAACCGTGAACGAAACATGGATCATCACAACATACCAGAGACCAAAAAACAGTCGAAACAGTGTACTTGTCCTGGTGAATCGAAGCCGAAGAAGGCCAAAGTGAGTTCATATCGATTACCTTGAGAAGGGCAAAATCATCACCTGCGTATATCATGCAGAGCTGTTCGATTGATTCGAAGCCGATTTGAAGCGAAAGTGACCACATTTGGCAGAGAAAAACATGCCCTCACACTAGGGCAACGTACTGGCGCACAGGTTCGCAGTCGCAATGGCAAAATTGCATGAATTGCGCTACGAATTGATTCGTCATCCACCATAATCTCCAGAATTGGCCCCCTGTGTTTTTTATCCATTTCTGAATTCGAAGAAAGGCTTGGCGTTTCGGGGTTGACATCCCAAGCTGCGGGAGGAAGCTTGTCAATACCGAAAGGCCGGACCTCAGATGGAACCGCTGGATGGTGAGCCAGAGATGAGTGTTCTGAGAGCCTGTGAACGGGGAGCTAGTCTCAATTGACCGTCTCGCGAGGCAAAAACCTCTCTAAAAACCTGCGGAAACCTTACTCATCCCCGTGGTGCTCTGCAGAAGCAGACCACCCTTTTTCTTATTCATTGTAGGAAGATATGAGAAATGTACATATTGTGGGGCTATATATACGCCCACCATACTATTATTGATTGTCCTAGATGGATCATAGAGAGACTGGGCATTTTAACAGATAATGTTAGAGGACAAGGCAACATGAAATATTTACAGGAGCCTAATAAGAGAGATAATGAAAACAAAAGAAGAGGAAGAACATGACACAATTCAAAGTAATAGAAGAGATTGAGTAACTAATACCGGATAGCTTCCTATACGACAAGAGAATCAAGATATAGGAACGAAAAGCAGACAAAATACTATACTCTCAACGAAACAGACGTGTCCTGTGATCAATACCTAGGATTGAATTATAAGCTCAGACGTAGGCATATCAGACGGATTTCAGTGGATAAGGACATGTTTTCTGCATCAAGAAACGTGAACATGAAACGAACGTAGTATGGACGCAGTCCATATCCCGAAGTTATGCGAAGAGCGGTTCTGGGGTATGGATGAAGAAAGGAGAGGTTGTTGCAGGCATGCTCGTTTATAGAGTGGGTCCTGCACTACCGGGAATGATAGCTCAAAAGCTGCTGGTGTGCATCAAGCATTTCTCCCCCACAGAAGATGAAAAGTAAGTTTAGGTTAGGTCACAAACAAAGGGTTTTTTTCGCGTAGAGGATGTGAAATCTTGCATAGATGCCTCGGAAGTCCGTGCCCGGCTGTACCGAATTCTCACCGACTGAAACTTCTCCCCCGTGTGGTTGGTTCTTCTTCCCAGAGGGAGCCCCACTGCACTGCGGTCGTTAGTGAAAATTCTATGAAATTCGGTTGCCTGATGAAGGGGATACTTCTGATTTCCTCAGGTGTAGTTTTATCGTCTCCGGGGTATGTCCGACGACCAACCGAGTATGCCGTGCACTGACACAGCACATGCATGGGTGTCTCTCCTTCCACGTCACAACCACTGCATGTGGGCTTATCTACCAGACCCATCGTGCAGAAATGTTTGTCGCATGGGACGTGTATAATCAGGAATGCAACAAGATCCCTTATTTCTTGTCTGCTCAACGTCAGTAGATTTTTCACTCATTGCTGTTGGAGATCTCCCATTAGTCGCTTGGAGTGGGACATACGGGGCAGTTCTCTCCAGTAGATACGGTGCTCTCTCTTGAGCTATTTTTGGATCACAGATTTTGCTGTGGCACGAGAAATGCCCCGCTTTAGCGAGTGCGACGACAGTTTCCGTCCCTTCGCGTCTGGTTTCCTCAGACTTCCATACAAGTCACTTTATTGGGGTTCTTTTCCGTTAGTTCTTCTACACAATCGAGTACACATAGTGAGGTGATTGTGTATGACTGCAGTGCCTTAAGCACTATTAGGTTGCTAACAACTATGATTGTGATTTGTCTGATCTCACTCTCCCTCATAATTCGAGTACATGTTAAAATTGCTATTATTTTTGCTTGAAATTCTGTCGCAACTATTCCTAGGCTCAAAGAAATTATTCCTTCTTAGTCCGTTGTCTCCACTATTCCAGCATTCAAGGTTTGAATCGTGAACGGTATGAAATTGCTGTCAGCCTTGATCCTGTCGTATCTCATCCCCAATGGCCCAGGTGATCCAAGCAATCCAAGAATGTTCGGCCTTTTTGGTCAGCCCTTGTCCAATAAGATCAAAGTGATATGCTCCTCTTACGGCTCCTGCCTGAACGGCGTGTTGCAGTGACTCCAATCCCAGCAGCCTTTCCATCGCAGCCGTTAGGGTGGTTGACATTGAACCTGTTATTACTAAGCACGCCAGCCTCTGAGCTTTGTTCAGGGAATGCTGGGATATCTTCGTGTTTGTTTTTGCCCACCAGACGATTGCGGCGTATGTTACGATGGATCTCACTATAGTGGTGTACACCCAGTGCATCATCCGTGGTGTGAGTCCGCAGATTCTTCTTACTGTACGACGACAGGTCCACAGGGTAGCCTTTTATCTAGGCTCACTTGACCGCGTCCGTCATCTGTATGTTTTCCCCATACAAAACTAAGTCCTGTATGTTCCAATGTTCTTTCTTCTCGTGAAGGGTACAATGGTAACAATTAACAAAGGGGGTTTAATCAACAATCATTATTGGTTATTACGAGATTGTTAAGATCAGCGTGATTACAATATTTGCATTCTATATCAATAAAGTTAGGTTAAGTTAGGTCAGAAACAAACCCGGGACTGAATTTACCTGCACACAAAGACAATTAATAGATGCCGGACTCAATTTACATCGATCCGAGAAGTGAATAGGCTACCGGAAATTGGCAGTAATCTAGAGAAATTAGATATCACCTTACGAAATCCCAATACATGAGCGGATGTCTATCCAGAGGCTACCGATTCAGTGAATAATGACCTTCCTAATTACTTGAAGTGTTCCGATGCGGCTTATTATTTCAACTGTAAGAAGAACATTCGATGCTCATGAAAACAACTGAGTTAATATTGAACTAAAATGAAAGAACAAAGTGTTTCCGATTCTCTTGTATGCAAAGAACTTCAAAATACCATATTGAACAATTGAAACGGATTACCAAATTATGTTTTTAGTTCCCTCGTTTTTTCCAGTTATTGAAATGCTACGGTTTTTCCAATAAATCTAATCAAGTTGTAGTGTCGAGAAACTTCATGTTTAAACGGAATTGAGCCAATTTGTGCAGTGACAATTACTTCAGGGCTTTTAAGTTGGACAGAAAGGGGTCTTACACTCGACACCCGCCAGACGCGTGTCCTATTATAAAGGGATATTTGTGTTTTTATGATTTTTTTCGAGATGTTGGGATACTACTCTCACACATCATTTCCTTTACATTCTTTGACGGTAAGTTTTATCAAAATAAATCAAATTATAACTGTATAATAAAGAGAATTTCGATGATTCTTTTGCAAAATGTCCATGTGGTATTGAATAGTAAAATGTGAATGAAACAAATTCACAGTTTAGTAACTACTATCAATAAGAAATAATCACCCGTATCCACTAAAATTTCTATCAAAGTACTGAGGACCTTTCGGTTACCGAGTAGCGATCATCAAAATTTGAACCTGGTAATACTCTCGTTTCATTTGATGTTGTTTCACTATTCACAAATTCCACAATCCCTGATTCGATAAGATTTCTGAAGAAATGGCTTTCTATTATTGATTTCCCTGATAGAAACTGCAAAGAATAAGTAATCCTTAGTTCTTCATGTATGGAGCAAAATTATTTAACTTTTAGCTAAAACTACTATAAACAAACAAGCGGATGTGCAATGGGCATTCCACTCTCCTTTTTTGGCCAATATCTTTCTAAACGAACTTGAAACCTCCTCAAAATCAAAACTGAATCAGTTCCCAAAAGTTTGGTATAAAGATATTGATGATATTTTCGTGGTTATAAGTGATGATGTTGATTTACATGGCTTTTTGAACGCGCTTAATGGACAATTTGATTCACTGGAATTCACTCTCGAAATAGAAACAGATAAGCAGCTTCCTTTCCATGATACATTCACAGACCTCCTAATGGTAATATGCATATATTCTTTGATAAATTAGATGAAATACTAACGCTTAGTAAAGCAAGCAAATTTCAAATTATTGTATGTGGTGACTTCAATATTAACATGCTTAACATGAACTCAGCATCAAGTACTCAATTGGAAGATATAATGAATTCTTTTGGATTAAATTCTGCAATTGATACCCCTACTAGAATAACAAATCGTTCGGTTACACTGATCGACAATATCTTTGTAAATTTCACAAATTTTGAAACAAAAAATATCGAATTAGGATTCTCCGATCATCAATCCCAATTTTCATCATTTAATTCAAAACCAGTACCATATACCTATAATAAAGTGGAAAAGAGGATCTCAAATGACTCTATATTAAAGAATATAAACAATGATATGAGTTACACTAATTGGGACTTCTTATTCTCATACCAAGATACTAATGAAATGTAAAATGCTTTTTTGTATAAAATATTGGAAATTACTAGCAGTCATAGTTTTAAAAAAATCATTACATGTAATAAATCAAAATTGAGAAATAATCTGTGGATCACTGATGAAATTAAATTTAAGAGTAAAATAAAACAAATATCATTTAAAACTTCTAAAACACCTCTCTTTATAAGATATATGCTAAATCACTTAAGAAACTAGTACAAGAGACTAAATTAAGATCTAATGAAAATTATATCACATCAAGTAATAATAGAATAAAAGTCTCCTGGGATAGAATTAAATATGAAACAAGGAAAAAAATTATAAAATATCTGAATGGAAGGAAATTAGTTGTGAAATGGATATGAACACACTAGCAAATAATTTCAATATCCACTTCAAAAATGTAGGTAGGTATAGATATAAATACACATAATACTAAATATGATCCAAATAATATTAAGCACACAGTTAATAGCTTTTATTTGGCTCATACAGACGAAAATGAGGTTATATCAACAATAAATTCTTTGAAAAATACAAATTCTACAGGATTGTATGAAATATCTGTCAAATTCCTGAAATATTGCTCTTCTAGTGTAGTCAAGCCCCTCTGTCATGTAATAAATAAAATAGATAAACTTAAGGAGACAGTCATAATACCGGTACTGAAAAAAGGAGATGTCAAAAATATGAATAACTATATATATTGGTCTATACCAATCGCCATAATATTCAATGTCTCTAAGGTCTCTAAGAAAATAATACACGCGCGAATGATCAACTTTTTAAGCAAATATATAATTATTTCCCATTATCAGAATGGATACTTAAAAAATAGAAATACTGAAAGGGCTGTATTTCAGGCGTTGGCGGAGATCTTAGATGGTCTTAGTAATAAAAATGTTATAGCAGGAATATTCACAGATTTATCAAAAACCTTTGATTTAGTAAATCACAATCTGCTCCTGGAAAAATTGCAAAGATAACGGTTTTAGAGGTCCCTTCCAAAATTTACTGAAATCGTGCCTAACATCTAGGAAGCAAAGTACAAAAATTGCGGATAAAGTGACGGGAAAAGAACACTTATCATCATGGGTATGTCCTGAAGCGGGAGTATCTCGAGGCTCTGCAATGGGGCCACTTCTGTTTATATTATATGTAAATGAGTTTCCCGAAATTCAAAAAAATGGTAGAACTGTACAGTTTGCCGATGACAACTTGAGGGTCATACAAGGAAGCACTATGTACCAACTTCAATATGATATTCAAGACAATATCCTAAAAATGCAACAGTGGTTCACAGATAACTATATGAAATTGAACGTAGACAAAACGAAAATAATTACTTTTTCAGCTAAGGAACTATCATTGATAGCAGTAGAAGTTGATAATGCAACAATTAGTTTTACGAACACAACCAAATTCTTAGGCTTAGAAATAGATTCAAAGTTGAATTGGAAAGCACATGTCCACCGGCTAGCTCCAAAACTTAGTAGTTTTATTTTTGCTTTAAGAACACTTTCTAACTGTTCCACCCTGAAGGCTTGTCTTGAAGCCTATTATGCATACATATATTCAAAGATTAAATATGGCATAATAATGTGGGGAAATAGCGTGAATGCAGACAGAATCTTCAAGTTACAGAAAAGGGCTATTGGAGCAATTTTAGGTTTATCGAACCGACAATCTTGTAGAGCTGCATTCAAGGACAATAATATACTTACCCTTACTAGTATATCTATTGTTACTAAAAACTCTTATGAGTTTATTTTGCCCCACGTTGTGGTGACAATTATTACTAAAAAACTTCTTTTTTAGTTTCTTTTAATTTATTGATTATGAATTATTATTAATGCTTCCGGCTAGCTTTTTATTTTGTTTATTTTGAATAATAATGATCCTTTTCTTTTTATATATTTTTATTTTATGGAATTAAACACAATATTCTTTGAATGTTAAAAATTTCTATATTTAAATCTCTATGACTCTATTTATCTCGGGTTTCTAATTTACAATTTTATTTTATGTTCTAAGCATAGAACTAGCTTTAACCTCAAAACTATTCAATATTAATAGTTGTTTACAAAATTACAAACGACAATCTTTCTTTCAGATTTACAAATAACACTACAATGGAAATATAATAAACAAACTTACTTTTAGTTTATATCCAAAAGTGTGTTTAACTATGTTGGCAATTTTCGATTTAATTCTTTTATAATTTCGTTGATGATTCACTTTTACACAATACTATGCTTTTTCACAATAATCACAGGTAACTAATTTGGATTACTTCTTCTTGAGACTCAGGAACTGTTGATAATACTTTGTTTATCCTTTTAGATAAAACATGAAACTTTTCGATGCTTTATTGAAATTATTGATGAATGGCAATCGTTGGAAATTTCTTCTTAATTGGAGGTTATTACAGCCTTTTTACTGGATTCAGATACTTGGATAATCGTTGACTTTATATAAAATTTATTAACTTTGGTTTCTTTGAACCTATCGAAGTTTGGAACACTTCCGTTCACTGGTTTTTTATAGGTTATGAAATTTTGGTGAGTTGCAGGAGTACTTTCAGTCTACAGATGTAATGGCAAACTGAACTTCTTTACTTTCAGATTCGTTTTTATAGGCCTCCAAAACCGACGCTACTTTATGTCATAAACAACCTATGAGATGATTGCTTTTCAAATCAAGCATGCCAAGTTAATTGTTGTGAAACTGACACAAGTCTTCATTGTTACCAGATTGACATTGGAAATTCCTATTGACCAATCAGAATTTAGTATTCTTTACTTTTTGAATTATTTGAGATTTTCAACTTATTTTAATTGTTAGTAATTCCTTCTTTTTAAATTAATATTGCCTACATTTTTCCCCACACTTTGGTATAATATAACCTATGATTGGGTTATTATTAATATGATTATTCCCATATTTATGGTTTTCTTGACAGTTACTTATTCTTAAATCTAATACATACCATATTATATCAATAACATTCTTTTAACATTATATAACTCAAATTTACTAATCCTAACTTACATCTATAACATTATTCAATGTTTTGTACTATCTCATGATAGTTTTGTAATCATTTTACTTATGATTTATGATTTCGTTACACTGAACGTTTCTTCACTTTCACTGAAGTTCTTGTTTATCACTTCTTATTCTATTACATCGTTGTTTATTATGTTTTACATTGTTAATATTAATATCCTAACTATTATTTAGCTTTTATTATTGTTTTTAATTCCATAAAAATATTTTTTATTTGATCTTTTCTGATTTTCATAGTTCGGTAAGTTATTATTTTTAAATTTTTATTGTCTATGAAATGAAATCATAATAAATTCCCCTAAATCAATTTTAACATATTAATCACATTAATATTTAAAATTTATTTATCTTTTGATTTTATTTTCATGAACTAAATTTATTAATAATTATACTTGTATATTTGATCAATATTAAATATTCCCCTTATCTTTCCGTTTTCAGGATTTATTAATTCATAACTATTTTCAGCATTTTCATTCATGACTACATATGGACCTTCAAAAGCAAAACATAATTTTCCACATATATTCTTTTTATTATTAGTTACTCTCATTGCTCTTACTATTACTAATTCACCTATTTCAAATTTAATTAACCTTCCTCTTTTTCTCATTTCCCTATTCATATACTTTCTTGCATTTCTTTCTAACCTATTACTGATATCTTTCAAAATTTCATTTCGCTCTACTGAATTTTCATCTAACCATTTTCTATCTGGTTCTTCGCCTTTCATTATTAATACAGGTGTTTTCTCTGTTGTAGTATTTGGACAATGATTTAAGCATTTTTCTACTCTGGATATTGATTCATCCCATTGACGATGTTTACCCTCACAAGATATTCTCAGATATTTTATTACTTCCTGTATATAACGTTCTGATGGATTGGATTGAGGATGTCTGATGCTTGTTAATTGATGAAAAATTAAATTCCTTTTGCAAAAATACTTGAAACGTATGTTTTTGAAATATGTTGCGTTATCTGTAATTAACTTTCTTGGCCTACCAATTTCTTCAAAATAGTTTTCTAACTTATGCATTACTTCTCTACTTTTTGTCGTTTTGCAAGCATATAATTTTATATATTTAGAAAATAAATCTACTACAACCAAAATATGTCTATTTCCTTTTTCTGTTACTATTAACTCACTTAAAAAATCTATTGCTACTATTTCTAAACATTCCTTTACTATAATACTCTTTGCTAAATTGTGGTTAATTATATTTTTAGGCTTTGCTCTTTGACATATGTCACATTTCTTTGTGATTTCTTTTGCAATTTGGTAATCTCCTTTACCTATATAATTTTCTCTGAATATGAGCCACATTTTCCTTGCTCCTATGTGATTGAATTCACTATGTAAATGATTTAAAATTTTTAAAGTTAGGTCTTGATTTATTCTGTATAATTCTTTCCTACCTATATCTTGTAAATAAACTCCCTCTTTGATTTTACATTTCTTTTTATCCTTCTCTGATAAAGTACTTTGATTGTTTTTAATGCTCTCTAATGAAAATAAACCCCTTACTTCTAATAAAATATTTGCTCCTATTTTATATTTCCTTTTATCAATTTTTAAATTCCCCTCTTCTCTTGTTAAAGTATCAGCTATTATATTTAATTTTCCTGGAATATGTTTTATTTCAAAATCATATTCCTGTAATAACAAAATCCATCTTTGAATCCTACTGTTTACAAACTTGTTTTTAAATATACTTGTTAATGCACTATGATCAGTTTCTACCCTTACTTTATTCCCTAACAAATAAAATCTTAATTTCTTTACACAAAAAACTATACTTGCTAATTCTAATTCAGTAACGCTGTAATTTTTTTCATGAACTTTTGTCATTCTTGACACAAAACTTATGGGCACTTCTTCATTATTTTGTTTTTGTAATAAAACACCACTGAATCTTTGTTTAGAAGCATCTGTTCTTAATATGAAAGGTTTATCATATTGTGCATGATAGACTTTTAATTTTTTAATGAAAATATCTTTTAAATTTTGGAAAGCTTCGTGTCTTTCATTATCCCATTTCCATTTTACCCCTTTCTTAAGTAATTCTACTAATGGAATCTCCTTCTGACTTAAATCAGGAATGAGCCTTTTGAAATAATTTATTAGACCTAAGAATCCCCTCAAAGTTTTAAGATTGGTGGGTCTTTTGAAATTTTCTATTACATCTAATCTATCTTCATCCATTTCTAAACCTTCCCTCGTTAATTTATAACCCAAAAATTTAATTTCTGTTTTATAGAATTCACATTTCTCAATATTTATTTTTAAACCTGCTATATCTAATTCGTTCAAAACTAATTTTATGTGATCTTTATGTTCTTCTACTGTTCTAGAAAATATTAATATGTCATCGATATAATGAACTACAAAAATTTCAAATTTATTTAATATTTGATTCATACTTCTAACTAACGCACTGCATGCACTTTGAATACCAAAAGGCGTAACTTTAAAACGATACACTTCTCCATCTATCATAAAACCAGTGTAATCTCTACAACTTTCATGTAAAGGAATCAACCAGAAACTATGTCTTAAATCAACTTTACTAAAAATTTGTGCCTTTATTATTCTACCAAAAATTGACTCTATATTTTTAGGAGCTTCATATTGTGGTACTGACAATCTATTCAATGTTCGAGCATCTAAACATAACCTAATATCACCATTTGACTTTTTTGCTATAACAATAGGGTTTATATATTTTGTTTTACTTCTTTCTATTATGTCTTGTTCTAGCATTTCACCGATTTTTTTCCTAACATCTTCTATGTACTTGTATGGGATTGGATAGTTCTTGGATTTAAAATTTTCAATTTCTTTGACTTGGAATTTATGAATATAATTACTAGCTATACGAGTTTCATCAATTATTAAACCTTTATGTTGTGAAATTATTTCTGATATTATTCCCCTATATTTCTCGGATATTTTCATCTGCGAGATTATTTCATTTAAATTTCTGCTTGAGTCTTTTCTTTCGACCGCATTTATTATATTGCAACCTTCATTTGGTCTGTCAATATTTTCATTTTCCCCTTTCCCTATCTTTATAATTTCATCTAACAACTTTATTTCCTTTTCCTCGTAATCTATAATAATTCCATGCTTTTCTAATTCATCAGTTCCCATAACAATATCCAATTTCATATTCGGCACTACAAATAATTGCATCTCTAGACTTGACTTCCCTATTATAACATGCTCAGTAATCATTTTTGATACTTCAGTAATTTTCTTTCCACTAATATTTACTAATTCTACTTTTGGTATTTTCAATTGATTTGTTAATTTTATTTCAGACAATAGTTCTTCCCTTATTAATGATAGTTCTGATCCTGTATCACACATAATTTCTACTTCTTTCCCTTTTAAAAAACCTTTTAATTTAATTAAACCTATACTTTCATTTTCTTCCCTTTGCTGTTCGTAGTCAATGTATTCCCTCTGATGTTCATATAATACATTAACGTGGTATTCGTGCTTTCTTAAAAATCCTGATTTTGTTGATTATTTTGACTTGAAGAGTCTTCCCTTTCCATATTACTTTCAATCCTACTACAGTTTACTTCCCTTTGATTGTTTTCATTTCTACTATTATTTCTATTATTATTATTATTTTGTCTTCTATTATCCCTATATTTATTTCTATTTTGATTAGCATTATTTCCATTATATCTATTTTCCCTATTATAATAATTTTGGTTTCTATTATCCCTATTTCTAAAATTGTTTTGATAATTATTATTTTGGAATCTATTATTATAATTTTGATTTCCCCTGTAATTGTTCCTGTTATCATTATATCCATTTTGTTGCCTAGTTCCTATGTTATTCTTATTATCAATTCTATTTAAGTATGATAGTAGTTGATTCATGTTTTTAATATTTGCAATGGCTATTGCCTCAGATATTTGACTTCGATACTGTCTTGAAATGTATAAAACTATCTCTTCCTCTCTCATTTTAGGTTCTAAATATTGTGCTTCATTATATAGGCTAAGTGCATAAGCACTCATGCTTTTTCTAGTCCCTTCTATATACTTCCTAAAATATAACCTTTCTCGACATTTCGACTGCTCATTTTCACCCCAAAAATTATTTAAAAACTCATCTATAAACTCATCTAAACTATTTAATTCCCTTTCTTTGCAATTGAACCACAACAAAGGTTCATCAACCAATCGTTCTCTTATTAATTTTTTCATTCTCTCTATATTCCTTTCATACTGTATTTCATTTTTCAAATCTTTAACAAAAATGCATGGATGTAATAATTTTATGTTTCCATTAAATTTTATTGTATTCTCATGACCTACATTTCTGTATTCTATATTCATTCTCTCTTCGGATCTATTCTCAATTCTTTTTATTCTTTCATCTTGTTCATTTATCATTTTTTTCTGATTTTCTCTTATACTTTGTACATTCACATTCACATTCTCTTCAATATTCCTCCCCATATCATTCATTCTATTTTCCATAATATCTATTTCTTTCTCTACATTATTAAACTTTCTATTTACAAAACTATTATATTCTTCTAATTTATTATCTATACTTTCTTCAACATGTTGTCTTATTTCCTTTTTCTCAGTTTCAACTATTCTCATAATTTCCTCAGTTCTTTTATCAAATTTATCATTCACTCTCTTAAGTTCATCTCTTATTTCACTCATACCTTGTTCAATTTTAGCATTTGTTTCCTTCGTTTCATTAGCTTTTAAATTTAAACTTTCAAGCAATCTCATTATTTGTGATTGACTATCTATTATTGGTGGTCTTTCTGCACTAATCATTTCACCCTCTTGATCAAATCCTATCAATTCTGGAGTCCTCTGTCTATCTCCTTCCATTTTTACTTTCTTATTAATTAATCTAGTTCTTTAAATTATTTTGATACGCGGTTCTATTCCTTTTTTCAAATGGCCTCACGTTTGAGCGACAATTGTTACTAAAAACTCTTATGAGTTTATTTTGCCCCACGTTGTGGTGACAATTATTACTAAAAAACTTCTTTTTTAGTTTCTTTTAATTTATTGATTATGAATTATTATTAATGCTTCCGGCTAGCTTTTTATTTTGTTTATTTTGAATAATAATGATCCTTTTCTTTTTATATATTTTTATTTTATGGAATTAAACACAATATTCTTTGAATGTTAAAAATTTCTATATTTAAATCTCTATGACTCTATTTATCTCGGGTTTCTAATTTACAATTTTATTTTATGTTCTAAGCATAGAACTAGCTTTAACCTCAAAACTATTCAATATTAATAGTTGTTTACAAAATTACAAACGACAATCTTTCTTTCAGATTTACAAATAACACTACAATGGAAATATAATAAACAAACTTACTTTTAGTTTATATCCAAAAGTGTGTTTAACTATGTTGGCAATTTTCGATTTAATTCTTTTATAATTTCGTTGATGATTCACTTTTACACAATACTATGCTTTTTCACAATAATCACAGGTAACTAATTTGGATTACTTCTTCTTGAGACTCAGGAACTGTTGATAATACTTTGTTTATCCTTTTAGATAAAACATGAAACTTTTCGATGCTTTATTGAAATTATTGATGAATGGCAATCGTTGGAAATTTCTTCTTAATTGGAGGTTATTACAGCCTTTTTACTGGATTCAGATACTTGGATAATCGTTGACTTTATATAAAATTTATTAACTTTGGTTTCTTTGAACCTATCGAAGTTTGGAACACTTCCGTTCACTGGTTTTTTATAGGTTATGAAATTTTGGTGAGTTGCAGGAGTACTTTCAGTCTACAGATGTAATGGCAAACTGAACTTCTTTACTTTCAGATTCGTTTTTATAGGCCTCCAAAACCGACGCTACTTTATGTCATAAACAACCTATGAGATGATTGCTTTTCAAATCAAGCATGCCAAGTTAATTGTTGTGAAACTGACACAAGTCTTCATTGTTACCAGATTGACATTGGAAATTCCTATTGACCAATCAGAATTTAGTATTCTTTACTTTTTGAATTATTTGAGATTTTCAACTTATTTTAATTGTTAGTAATTCCTTCTTTTTAAATTAATATTGCCTACATTTTTCCCCACACTTTGGTATAATATAACCTATGATTGGGTTATTATTAATATGATTATTCCCATATTTATGGTTTTCTTGACAGTTACTTATTCTTAAATCTAATACATACCATATTATATCAATAACATTCTTTTAACATTATATAACTCAAATTTACTAATCCTAACTTACATCTATAACATTATTCAATGTTTTGTACTATCTCATGATAGTTTTGTAATCATTTTACTTATGATTTATGATTTCGTTACACTGAACGTTTCTTCACTTTCACTGAAGTTCTTGTTTATCACTTCTTATTCTATTACATCGTTGTTTATTATGTTTTACATTGTTAATATTAATATCCTAACTATTATTTAGCTTTTATTATTGTTTTTAATTCCATAAAAATATTTTTTATTTGATCTTTTCTGATTTTCATAGTTCGGTAAGTTATTATTTTTAAATTTTTATTGTCTATGAAATGAAATCATAACAATATATATATATATATATATATATTAGAAGCGTCGTGCTTTGTAAATGAATATCCGGAAGAATTTGAAAAATATAAAAAAAACTATTACTATGAAACTCGAAAAAGAGATAATTATGTACCAATGAGTACTCATCTTACGTTGGTACAAATAAATTTAGTTTACTCATTAATCAAAATTTTCAATCATCTTCCTGATGAATTCAAACTTATAACTTCAAAACATGCATTTAAAAAAAAATAAAATCTCACTTACTAGAAAAATCATTTTATAATCTGAATGAATATTTTGAATGTAGTTTGAACTGATTATCTCCACTGAATATTCTTAACTGTGATTACTCTTAGATTTATTTATTCTATAATAATGTTCATATTGAATTAAATATTTAAATGTATAACTGAGTGTGAATACTGTGTTTTTATAGATACCATTATTAGTTTCCACTTTTCAATATGTGATTTGTTCTTTTTTTTATAATTGTACTGAATTATTTGATTAACATATATGTAAACTATTGACTCATTCTACGCTGTAATGGCCTAATCGAATAAAGACCTATTCTATTCTATTCTATTCTATATTAACATTATAAAAGATGGTAATCACTTGGATTTTGACATATACAGAAAACCCACTCAAAAATGTAGATATACTACGGCGGATTCAGCTACACCATTTATATATAAATTAGTATCATTTAATGGTCTTGTTCATAGATTGTTGAACGTCCCATCGAGCCAGCAAAATTACGACAAAGAAGTACAGAAACTTCAGCAAATAGCATTGAATGATAGTTTCGGCAAATCTTTGATCAATAATTCAATTTCTGAGCCAAAAAGGAAATTGGAACGCAACCAACTAACCAAATTAGATCCATTAACTTCAAATACTTTGATGGAATTCAAAAGTTTCACCTATATTATCCTTCAGTAATTAATAAATTCCATAATTTGTTTTCTAAATTTGCAATACAACCAGTTTATAGATGCAAGAACAACCGTTTAGGCAACACCTTTGATAAAGTTTCCGACTTTGATAAATCCGGGATTTACAAAATCGATTATGAGTGATGTTCAAACTAACAGGAACATTTTAAGTCGGTATAAAGAGCGTTTTGCCCATATAATGAAAAATAAATATGAAAAATCACCACCATTTTTCTTTCTCAATTTGTAACACATTCGTACTGATACCTTTTTCATAAATATACATAAAATAACGATATTCACATAATATCACCGACAAGCTGTGTTTATAACTATTGGTCATACATATCATTATTATACTTTGGGATTTGCGGATATTCTTTAGCTTAAAAGCTTCCTGCCTGAAATAATGTGATTGCATCATAATATTGTTTTCAATTCATATTCAAAATCTACTTGTTTTATATCAAGTTATCAGATTTTTCTAATTTATTTATCTACTTATATATCTAGAAACATATAGTATCTTTGTACCATATTTATGTCTTTCTTTACTACATTCTTGGGAAGTACCTCTGGTTCTCATGGCCTTTCATCTTCCTAATTCTTCAATCTCAATTTACGCTAACTTTTCCACATCGTACCTAAGCCATATGTGGATCAAAGCTCCAGTCTAACGTCAATTATCTCTTCTTCCTCGATCATATATGAAATCATTTAAAAATGTTTAGTAACTCATATTACTGCTGTCAGACTTTTCCACAGTATACCTAAGTCATATGTGTGCATATCTAAGCTGCAGACTTACGTAATACTATACTTCTTCTGAACTATAACTATTATAACCTCTTTGTCGAACCTCTTCCGAACTAAGTCTGGAATATTTCTTCTTCTTCTATTACTATTGCGCCTACATTCATCTCCTTACTTTTTCTCCAATTTCTCTATGACATATTCGACTGATTTCGCTTAGTAACATACTTCAATTGTCCCGTGATGTCCTGGATGATTATTTGTATAGCTACTGGATTGATATTGGAATATCGAATGAAATATTCGCTTACAATTACTTCGCTGATTCAATTGATACTATGTTTACTATAATATGAATGGAATAGGCTTCATTGTAAATTTTGTATCATTGTTATGATTGACTAAAGGTATTTTTGTGCGCAAATCGCATTTCCAAATCATATAAAACCATTATGCTAGTCCTATATCAATTCAATTTAAATTTTTTTTTCATCATCATATTCATTACAATAATAATTGTAATCAATAACCAATTCTCCTAACCACGTCAGATATCCAAACATTTACCAATAATATGATTTACCAATAATATGATTAATCTTTATTGCTCTCTAAATATGTCCATCTTATAAAAAATTCTGCATACTCAATGTTTTATACACTTCATAATAATAACTGGTTTTCATCCTGAAATAACCATATGTTAACCACAGTATTGTTGGTCTAACATTTATTACTTTTTAATGATTTTCTGGGATAATTTTCCCTGGCACTGAATATACTTCTTTAAACCAATTCTAACCAATATATATCTGATTATATATAACTACTGCCTCTGGTTCTAAATTATTTAAGGTTTTCTTAATAACATTCTTGAACTAATATATCGATACCTAATACTTCAAAATATAATAATTACGTTTAATATTTAATAATAACCATTACGCCAATTAATTCAAAAAAACTTATATTTTTTTTATAATTAATCAATTTGTATTTTTAATAACGTAGTAATTTTCTGATTATTTTTTTCTAATAACTCAGTTCAAATCCAATTTATACTATTAAAAGTTGTATATTACTAAAATTAGTCAAATATTATTCAATATCATCAAATGTGGTATCAAAAAACTGTATTCAGCAATTTACCTGATTATGGTAAATCTACTGAATCAATAAATCGAAAAATTAATAATTTTTCATATCATATCATACGCATATTTAAGTGTTGTTTTACCTGCATTGTTACTACACGCAAGGAAGAAATAGTATATAATACATAATTAAAATAAATAACGAACATGTTGTTCCTGGGTAAATTTGACTGTCTGGGAGGCTCCCTCCATTTGGTCGCTTGTGTTCCATAGTGCAGCACATATTCTACATAAATTTATATTTTAACTTACTTGTGTTTGTTCCCTTGCTCCAACTGCAGTTCCATATGATATGCCTTCGCTAAAGAAGTGACTGGTCAGGATCGACATATAATAGCTGATGAAAGGGCTAACAGTGTCGCCATATAATATCTGAGCGAGGGTTCCTTCTTTGGCTTGCAAAAAACGCCATGTCTTATCAGTTAACAGGTTCGGTGCTGGGTTATGGTAGAAGTTTCGTATGGAACTTAAACATAGGGGCAGATGGTTGGAATCACAACACTGGGTTCGAAATGTGTATGATTTTAATGTTCACTACATGGTACTTTCTAATACTGATTTAGACTGACTAAGAACTAACTAATCTAGCTGAACCTATCGAACTTACTCAAATATCTATTCTCAAGGGAGAAGTCTTGCTCCTCTAATAATAGTCCCTGCTATAGTCCGGCGAAGGTAGACCTACGTGCCGGCATTAATAATCATGTTATGCACTCATGGTCGGAACCTTGTCGAAGCATCAATTGCTATGCTATATAATACAAATAACAATTATGTTGTATGTTTGTATTTATTAAACATTAGTATGAAATGAGAAAATTGAATACTGTGAGTTATCTAATTCAGGCGAGATCTCTTCGAGAAATCACACTCTTTTGAATGTCCTTCATTCAATTCCAGAATAGTAACGGGATATCAAAAATTATCTTGGTCAAGGGTGGTTGAGGAATCTAAAACGTGTGTCTTCTTTTACGTTTGGAATAATTATGCACTGTCACACTGACATCATCAATAACCTACAAATGTCATACCTATTTATTTCAGTTGTAAAACAATAATGAACTACAAATTAAGAATTATCTTGGTCAAGGGTGGTTGTGGAATGTAAAACATGTGTCTTACTTTAAATTTTTGAATATGTTCTGTTGTATCAGAATCTGTTAAGTTATTGTGCTGAAATTTTCTAATCCAGTCTTTGAATCATGCCTCTTACCACACAGCACAAAATTTTCATGATTGAAGCCTATTTTCGAACGGGTGCGCTAGCAAATGGAAATTGGCAATACAGTCAACGTTTGTGTTTGGACAATTTTCGAGAGCACTTCCCAAACGTGGCAATATTACCAGATAATTTTTATGCGTGCCTTACAAATTGTGAAGGAGTGCTTCACGAAACTGGTTGTGTGACTCATAAAAAAGGTTCTGGTAGACCATAAGTTCATACAGAAGAAGTTGTCAATGACGTTCGCAACTCCGGTAAGTAATTTGCAAGAACTTCAACAAAGAATAGTTCAGCAATGTGCAACCATAACAGCAGAAATGCTGCAAAACGGTTTTCACAGCATGAGGATGCGCGTCAACTTGTGCATCGAACAAAACGGGGGACATTTCCAACAATTACTGTAATTTAGTTTTTCTTGTTTCTAAAACCGTTATTTCATAATTTGTAGTTGTTCGTTTATTTATTAATTCAAAATTATTGAACTTTTGTATTGTAACTAACTGCATATTGAAATAAACGTTATTATTATTATTATTATTATTAGTTCATTATTGTTTTACAACTGGAATAAATAGGTATGAAATTTGTAGGTTATTAATGATGTCAGTGTAACAGTGACATAATTATTTCAAACGTACAGTAAGACACACGTTTTAGATTCTACAACCAGCCTTGACCAAGATAATTTTTGATATCCCAGTATGTTCAATATTCACAGACATAGTGTGTAAGCCAATTTATTCCTTCGTAGTTAGAAATTGATTTTTTTACAAACATGAGGATAATAACTTTCTGTATAGCATATACTCTATTTATCCCATTACATCAAAGGAAGTAATTTGGATGCTTGGAATGGTGCAGATCGTCTCTTAACGTTTCCACGCTACTGAATGCGAAGACGATTCCATAGCATCGGATCGATGTATTTGGTATAAATATTAACGCACCATCAGCATTCTGCGTGTTTCAAAACATCCTACGAAGTTTGAGTTGAACATTTATTACTTCATTATGGAGTGTTCAAAACATGAAAGCAATGATAGCTGTACGTTTGGACGACTATGTAATCCCCCTTTAAAGCTTGCGATATAGCTTTTTCAAGTCGTCATCAATATCATAATGACCCGGAATTGACTCATCAAGTTTCTGACCAGCGTGTGTTGTGTACGCGTGTGGGTGAATGGATGATATATTCATACGCAAAATTCCCAAGAAAATATTTTCCATACTTCTTTTTGCGAAAATCAAACTTTCAACAATTTTGATGTTGAAAGCAATTGTGAATGGTACAATCACCAATTAGAAATATAATGTCACCTTTACTTCAAAGAAATATTGAGAGAAAATGGTTAGGTACTATGATCACCAAGAACATTTATATTTTCATAAGTCTGAATTGAAACTACACGATGAAGTGTTACCATCCCAAGGATTTTCGTAGCAATAGAAAGTTCAAGTTGGGCGGAGTTTTCTATGTAAAGTGTGATTCAAATGGAGTTTCCACATTACAATCATGAATATTTTTTGAAAAATAGTCATCGAGCAATACATGACGGAACAACGTGTTAAAATTATCCAAGCCCGATAAGAAAAAGGTCGATAGAGGAAAAGTGTATTTCGTGCTTCACGTGTTTTTCTGGCGTGCAAAATCGACCTTCTGAAAAGACAATTTGAAATGTGGTTCAAAAATTCGTGTAAACTGAATCCGTAGCTAGCGAAGCTCAAACCCTATGACATAGTAGAGGTCGTTCGAAACAAAATATTGCCATTGTTCGCGAAAATTGGGAACACATCGATTCGTTATCGATCGCAGCAATTGGGACTTACATATTACAGTACACAGCAAATTTTGAAGAAAGATTTGCAGTTTAACCCTTACAATCTTCAAATAACACAGGAATTGATGTCTCGAAACCATCAACAGTGCCGTATATTTGCCGAATGGATACTAGAACAATGGGTAAATGTTTCAATAAAAATCATCTTCAGCCATGGGGCACACTTTCACGTTGGTGATTCACATATATTCCCTAGGCACATTTTGGAAAAGTCTGGCAGCATTAATAAGGAATACAGATGATACGAAAGGCAGATCTGCAAAATATGCGGCGTTCACTTAGGTAGATCGTTGAGATCATTCAGCAGCAACACGTATCACATGAATCATTGTAGAAAATTAAGGGGATTCACAATTTATAGGTTAAGCAAAATAGGCAAATAAATCAAGTAGGAAGAGATATGGAAGAACAATAATTTTAGAATATTAAATTGGATTACGAAATGACAGAACAATCAAATTTGTTTGCTTAAATACGTAACAGTAGAAGTAATAATAAGAACAGAGACAATAATAAAAAGAATAGAATATCAAATACATCAAGCAGAAAAATTATTACCAACGAAGTACAGATTACGCAATTTCCTAAAAATCATGACATCAGTCATACATTTTTCTCTCTGATGTATTATAATATTATGCAACAACAAGCAATTTTGAAAACCACTCAACCACACCAGATTCATCCCTGTATTTCTATTAACAATCTCCTTCCTGAGATAATTCTAAATGTAATTTATCGTTATAGACAACAATGAATAATGAATAGAACTATATCATGAACCATTGAAGGACAAATCGAGTAATAGAAAAAAGTGCAAGCCAAAAGCTCACATTATTTTACCTTCCCTTGGAAGGTATAATGAAAAGGTAATAAGGGTATATCTTCAATAATTCCTAAATTAGGTGAATTCGAGCATTACGCTATTTGTCTAATTGTTTACATGTTATATCAACAAGTTATATAATGAGTTTAAGTTCAAGTCTCAAACCTGTCCTGAAGATGTCACCTGTGATGGTTGGCGAAACGTCGGCATCAAGTCATGCTATTGCGACGCGGAATCCATCCAGAAGCCAAGATTTTTCGAAGTTATATAATGAGGTTGATATAACATACAAAGTGAACACATGTGTAATAATGCACCGTAAGCAAGGTTAGCTTATTGTTGATACATCGTTCATGTCAATATCGATATGACTGAATGTTATGGAATGACGTATCAACATCATTGTATATAGTCGAGAAAATAAAGCGTTGAACCTGGGAAAGTTGGCGCAGTTGGATGGATTGAGATGCGGTTTTCTGCATTTGATTCAGAAAGTGATTTCGAAATTTTGTCCGGTATTTTTATTTTGCGGAAAAAATGTGTTGCATTTCTACAGCCAAAAAATGCATTTTTCTAAGTGCACTTTTTGAGGTGAATGAAAAAACGGACTCGAATTGGTTTCTCGAGGGTTTTTGGGGTCGCTGAACACGAATATGATATTAAAAAAATTCCCTGAGGTCGCCTTGGACCTCCCCGGGGGTATACTCGCGTCCTGACGTCCTGGATATCGACGAAATTATTGAAAAAATTATTTTTAATGTTTGTCAACTGTTCGAAAGGTGATATGAAGGTTGCTAGTGATGATAACGACATGAAAAAACTCTTCTGCAATACCTGGTGTACCCTGCGTCCGGGTAACAACGTCATCTTCTAGGAATTTGCTAATTTTTCTTCATAAAAGGTGACAAATTCTAGCTTTCGGGGGTTTTTAAAGTTTTAACTCTACTGTAGTAGAGTTATCTATGAACCCTCCTTTGGGATAACATACAGTAAATCTCTGCTCCGTTTCGTTTAATCTATTTAACTTTAAGTAATATAGTTAGTGTCGAAATTGACTTTTATTTATACAAACTAAAAATTTTTCCACGATAAAATCAGGAAATAAACAACAAGTAAGCACCAAAACCATCCAAAATTTGTTTCTCTTCCAACGATATGTATCATATTCTCATTACTCATTCTGTACTTGAAAATTAGAAACGTGAACGCTGTTCCGCAAAAGACGAACAAAACCGTACGAAGGGTTAGTTCATGTTTTAAATGTCTTGATATTTCCCACTTTTGACATATTATAAGTATATTTTCATGGATCACTAGAGCCGCTTTAGGGGTGTTTACTTCGACGGCAATATTGAAGCGTTGTGACAGAATATACGTTCAACACCAAAAGGGCAAAATTCAATTTAATTTATACATAATACAAGCCGATGTTTATAATTGCTCCATTCCGAACCGTTTGTTTTCATTTCTATCATCGAGTGTTGTTTTTCTATCAAGCGGAATAATTTCGAATCCACCGAATCGAAAATATGGTGACACTAATTCCTATAATCAAATTCATAAACTTACCCAATCATAGCATTACGTTCAATTTTTCTTGGTGGAATCTATATCATAAGAATAAACAGTTTACTCTTGATAGCTGGAAAGGTCGTCAGTACTTTAAGAGTATTATTAGTGGATGAGGGTGACTGTTTCTTTTGTTTCTTTTATAAATAGTTTATTAGGAAACATAAAATTGAAGAGCTTGGAATGATAAAACAATTACATTTTTCTCTCACTTTCGATTTATGATAACAAATACAATATAATCTTTTCCTTCGAGATTTTCTTATAATTTCTTATTCCCAGCTTATACCCTCATTGTAGATCCGGGCATTAGTCATATTTTTTGTATCGAAAGATCAAGTATGCCTTTAAATTTACAAAATGTTCTTCCTAATAGAGTGCCTATTCTGTAAAAGATTGGGCTATACGTTTTCAAGAAAAACTGTTCAGAATGATGAATTATGGTGTGTGCAACATTTCAAGGCTTCCAACCCATATATATTTTGCCTTATTTTGTAGATTTTCTGTGAAATAAAATCGTTAACATGTTAAGAAATTTGAAAATGTTGTCATAAAAAATGATTCTGAATGACAAATTAAAATAAAAGTATGAAATTTAACAGAATTTTCCACTTCATTAAGATTCGATTTATTCCTGCAGTATTCTGAAATATTTTGTGGTATATGTATCACAAAATAAGAATGATATAAGGCTATGACAAATATTTACTACATATTTCAATTACATTTCTTCTGGTGTTATCACAAATTTTGAAAATACCGCAGTTAAAGGTATTGTTTGTTATACTTACTATAGCATGGCGGATCAATTTCGGAAGCTGTAAGACTTTAAAATATGAAGTTTCTTAGTACAGTCTTAGTCAAATCAACAGTCGTTAGACAAAAAGTGAGAATGATATCGCATCGCAAGATAAATCCCAAAGGTTGGAAATTTGTCTTTCTTCAGGGTTGAAACTACCAAAAACCCTTTATATTCTACGAAGAATCTAACATCACATGTGAAGGTGTACCTTCCTCACAGAATTGTCGATATTGGTTTGAAAATAATCCCAATTATCTGATAAACTTTAGGCGGCAGTATTTCAAACGTATACGATCGATGTGCAATTTCTCATTATTATTATTGTTATTGACGGAAAACTTAACCAGGATTCATAATTAAATAATTAGAAGCAGTGAATGAATTGTCTTTCGAACTAAGATTTTCTTCATATTTATACGCACGTCATCGAGAATATGATCCAATGAGCACATTCAAGGAAAAGGGATAGCCAAGATTGGAACCGATTTTTGAGCGGCCAGATGTCCTGATCTTACGATAATGGATTTTACTTTTGGGGTTGGATAATACAAATAGTAATTCGAATAAGATCTCCAATGAAACGGAAGTTTTGAAAATCGAATTAGAGAAGCTATTACTTCTATTTCCCTTTGAGAGACTAGAGCAGCTTTTAATATTTTCCACAAATTGTAGAGAAATGGCCGGGGGAAGGGTGGTGGAAGTATTGGGTGAAATAATACTTTAGATATTGAATTTTTTTTTTAAATATACATATTCTCAGAATTTTATACACTTGCATGATCTACAAATTTTCGTAACAGAAATTTACAATCCCTATTTATTTGAAAAATCCTATAATATAAAGCAAAATATCAAAGTAGGCATACGGCCTTGCACACCTATTTCAATCATTTTGCCCGATCTCTTATAGAAAAGACATTTATCTGGGAATAACACTAACTTTTTTATGAACTTCCAAAGCTCAGGTACTTCATTATTCGAAACAAATAATATGGCTCAAATTAGTTCTAGTATAAGCAAAGCTGAAAGTTCAACTATGAAACCATTGTCTTCCATATTGTTGCGTCAATCCGAGGACAACCTGTATATTATATTTGTGGAACAAGAAGAAATCACTTTCCACCAACTATGTAGGAACTAGGAGTTTGTCACCACCCCGGGCCCCGATTTTTTCTCTACAGGCTTGCCAAACAGTCATGATGGTCAGAAATAGTTGTATTTCTCTGTGTAGGTACTGCCGTATTGCAAAACTCACTGTTTCCTATGTGAGAAGTGAGTCCACTAAGCGTCATCTGTTGCGTAGTACCGAAAGGGTGGCGCATGAGTCGAGGGATGTTCTCTGGCACGTATACGACAGTGTTTGAACGATATAGTGCCTAATTCTGACATCCTGACAACATACTTCGATCCATGCGCCAGCTGGTGGCTGAGCGAGTGACTACGAGTTTGGCGACATGTAAGAAACTGATGTCAAACATAGAGTTTCCAGACCTGTATATACGACTGTGGCAAAACCAGAACGAATCCGGTAGTGCAGAACCATTCTGAAGTGTTGTTTTCTAAAGAGAATTTTCTAACGTGGAATACAACTTATCACAATCCATTTGCTTAACGTAAAATTCCTTGATGAAATACAACACACATTTATATTAATAACGTTGCCCCTTTCCTGTTACTGAATATAACTTAAATCAAAGCTGTGATTCGTTAGTTCTCACATTCACATTCATAAAAACCATATTTTGGTTCAGGCTTGTTACCCTTCGATAGATTCCGGGACACACCAGAGTGGAGGGTAATGAGAAACCAGACGAACACGCCAAAAAAGGAGCCGAAACACCATTTCTGGAACCTGAACCCTTCTGCGGACTGCTACTTCTGCCAGCACAATACTGGAAGAACTCAATAAAGAAGTGGACAATGTAATATCCCATAACTGGATAGAATAGAATAATGTATTCATGCTAAATACCAAGTAATGGCCCACATTCGCCTAGATAAAAGAAAAAAACAGATTCAAAATTATGATACAACAAAGAAAAATAAATAGAACAGAACTGGATCTAAAAATCTGAAAATTCCTTAAAGTGTAATAACACTGTTCAGTAAGAGAATGTTCAATAATCAACCCTTAAGAAATTGTGAGTGGAGGGTCTCTAATCAGTAGTTTATTGAAAAAAGTTGAACCCCAGTAATAAACACTATTTCTGCTACGTTTTATGGCGTTATAATTGATATGTAAATTATATTTCGCTCTAATGTTGGCACAGTGCATATCACATCGAGTAAAATATTCGTTAATATGTGTTTTAACATATATTAGACAATGTTGAATGTAAATGCAAGGAAGAGACATAGCTTTCAGTTCCTTAAAAGCATGCTTATAGTGTTGTCGGTAATGCAGGTGTTCTATAATCCTAATTGCTTTACGCTGAATCTTGAAACTATGAGACATGCTGAGTTACCCCAGACTAAGATACCGTAACTAATTTTCGACTCTATTACACCAAAATATGTTGTGAGCATTATATTAACAGACACAATTTTGTTTAAGTTTCTTAGCACGTAAATTCCTTTAGCAACTGACGAAACAACTTGATCACAATGTTTTCTCCAAATTAATCCTCTATCTAATAGTAGTCCAGGAAATGATATAAATTCACAATTGTTTCAGTTAGATATTTGTCTTGAGGAAAAATAAAAGGTAACCGTTTTTTCATTATTAATAGTCAATTTATTATGTGTAAAACCATTTAAGCAAATCATTTCGAATCTCCATGAGTGAATTTTGTAGGTCAACTAGGTTTGTATTGAACTTTGATGCGGTTGTATCATCTACACATAAGATAACTTTGTCTTCAGGAACTTGTAACGGTAGATCATTAATGTATATCAAAAAAAAAGTACAGATGCAAGTATGGAGCCTTGAGGTACCCCTAAGGTAACCGTCAACATAGACGAGTTCGTAGAATCCATATAGACACCTTGCATTCTACCAGATAGATAAAACCGTATAAAAGACAATATTGTTTCAAAACTTATACCTGTTCAGTTTAGATATCAGAATATCGGAATAGAACTACAAGGATTGAGGCAGGCAAAAAATTTGCAAGGAAACTATAACCAGAAGAGAACTAACGACTACATCAACCGAAAAAAAATTATGAAGTCAAAAAACTAACGGGAATCCTAGCAGGGTACTTTCAAAATAATAAGGTTATGATTTACATAACTATTATTGTTCTTCCGATGATATCAAAACTGCTGGATGGTTACCGGACAATAAAGTAAACAATAAAAATTTCAGATATTTTCATATCATACGAATTTCATAACCGTATTGGGTACATCTGTCCTCAATTCCCGTACGTATGCACTGTTTGACTTATCGATATCTGGTTCGCCACAGTATGCAAAAAGTCCAGTTCCAATTGCAATACAAATAGGGTGATTGCTGATTTTAGCATTGCTAATTTAATTAGAGTTACATAGGTTCTACATGTAACTAGGGATACAGGATATACAAATTAAATACCATACTATGTTACCTGAGCAACTGCCCATTTTATATATCGTTCCTACAATAAATCTCTCTGAACAATACAACTTCCTAAATTCAAATGATAGCCCTTGGGGTCGCTAGGTAGTAAATAGTTTTCAACATATCGGAGATCCGAGAAATCAATATGTTCCGCTGAAATAATCCCTTCAGTACATTCTTAATTTTAAGTTGTTATCTATCGCAGCATGTAGCGCTTTGCGAGAGCGAGAAAGTGAGTTAACTCACTTACCTACTTGCTCTCGATACGGATAAGCAACTCTAGCTCCTGCACTTGTACTCGAGTTCGAGAACAAGAGTTCTCGTTCTTGTTACTATAGTTCTCCCTCCCTTATGAGATGCAAGACCTTGACGCGTGCAAGACACGTTGTGACTCATGCCGGTAGTGAGGCTTAACTGAGCGAGGGGATCTTAAAGAGTCGTGACCTGTAAGAATGATGGCTCAGCTGGAAGACTCCTGTCCAAGCGTGTGGGAATGAATGAATAAGACGATTTGGGTCACCCCGAATCTGTCCAAGCGAATGTACAAATGTAGGAAGGGGGCTCCCAAGGGAGGTAAGCAACTCCTCAGAGGAAAAAACAACCAGGGTGGTTCCCATGGATGTGAATATACATTCCCCCAACCCGAAATGTGCAGGTAACGTGCTCATCGGAATTTTTGGCCTTCGGGGTTTCGAAATATCTCCGACGGTTCCTCGGAAATACCTGCCGAAACATCCGAGTATATCAGACGACTTATCCCTGCACGCGGGGTTCTACAGGGGTGGGCTCTAATTCCCTAACTTCTCATGGGAATCTTATGGAAATCAAACTGATGCTGCCTAAACAGGTAAAGACCTATCGGAGGGAACGACTCCTATGTAACTTGCGAACTCAGGTATGTGGAGCCGTTGGTCAACAAAACAAAATCATCGTCATCTGGTTCGATGAATCTCCCCTCTCAGGAAGAGGAACCACAGAGTTCGTTCTTTACATCATCGCAAGTGTCCTAAAACTAGGGAACCATGGGTGAATGCTAACAAATCCGGAAATCGGAAAACCGAACTGTCACAATGGCCCTAGTGTAACTTCCATTTACGCACATCCACCTGCATCACAGCAAATACGCTTCGGCGATTCTAACCAGACGCAATGCAAACAGCATACCACTATTTCGAGAACCATGGACCGTTTTGACCTTGTGGAGATCAGGCGCTTAATGCAAGGTCATGCGGGATCCAAAAGCGGGTCGTGTAAGAGCTTGCATTTCTTCGATAGGTTCAGACCCTACCACACTTATGGGGTGGTGTACAGCTGACCTTGCTGTGATAGTAGTTGTCCTGGAAGGGAGGGGACAACGTGTGGTCATAGTTTACGCATACCTATCGAATGATAACTAAGAGGTCCCAACAAGGGAAGTGGGTGATTTGGTTAGGTTAAGTTAGCAAAAGAATAATGAATTCGAAAAATGCTATCTCATCAAATCAAGAGATTCATTGGCAATAAGTTTATCATGTAAAATACCAACAATGTGAAAACATTATATTACTGAGCATAATATTTCGTGACTGAAAAGCACCCTCAATTCAAACATCCCAAGCAATTCGAAAATTTATTTTGAAAATCTCAAATTCGCGAGTCCAAACCCATCCCAGCAAAGAATAATCGATCATCGCCATACTCCCTTACGTACCTAGGTATATGTATAGGGTGATTCAAGTTGAACATGACAACAACTTTGAAGCACGTATAATTTGGAAATGTGAAAGATATATTATAGCTCTAATCTCCGTTACAGTGTGTTTTTGCATGCATCGGGAGATGGTTTAGTTTTCCTTCATAACTTGTGGCAAAATTAAAAAATTTTCTAGTGAAACCTTATTACATTCACCGTAGATATAAATCACTAAAAAATTAACGAAATCTTGAATATTACATCCAACACGAGCCATATTTCACTTTTTCAGATGATAAATTTGACAGTAAACAATTTAAATTCGTTTGTCACCTAACATGCAATCGATAAATATTCACAACTCACTAGTAAAACTGAAATTTCAGGTAGTTAGTATGCAGGAATAAGTAAGATTATGGAATATCTCCGAAATTATGAATGTTGGGAATAGGAAAGTGCCACGTCTCGTTATCACAATAGAATCCAATCATGGAAAGAGACCCAAAAACCTTCTAGGCCCAAATTTTTGCGCTCAATGTACATTATCCAGTATATGTGATAATGATAATGATTAGTGAACCGTTCAACCTTCAATATGCATGATTCATCAGTCACTTGTAATGGAATAATAGAGATTATTCCATTAGATACCATAAATTTACTTAATTCAATAAATTGCTCTACTTTCTTTAAGGAGTCGATACCGTGACCTAGGTACGCTATCCATATAGTAAATACAAATGTTATGCTGATGAATATGCAACATAAACATTAGATCAGCAAGGTGAAAAGTCAATGTCAAGCTTCGTAAGAGGACAAGACTCCACCTTAATGCTTTGTGTATAGAGGACAAAAGTAGTATAGTGAAACATGAATGAAGATTATGACGATATAATGTAACACACATGTAATTGATATTCTACATTAATCTACGACTGTATATAGTGCAGTTATCTATATGTATAAGTGTTACAATAATCCATAACCAATCACCGAGTTATTCATATACTACCCATAGCTATGGACTCTAAGAACCTGGCGACCACATGGCGATCCCTGCCAAACCATACCAAGGACCTGAACACCACATGGCGATCCACATCAGCCCCTTTTTTCAAGGGAAGGCAAATTTCATTGGAATTTAAATGGCAAATTCAAGGATGAAACGGTAATTAAGGGTGATGAATAAGGAATGTTAATTGAAAATGGATATTGAATTGAAGATGGAAAGTAAGTAAAATATAAATGTTCTATGTGCTGCAATATGAGAAACACAAATGACCAAAATGAAGAAGCTAGCCCAGGCAGTTCCTTTTTCCCTCATCAACACTGTGTTAGTGGGAATTTATATGTGTCATTTAAAATTGTTTAGGAAAATGTAAGAGAATGCAGTGCAGAGAATCGCGGAAATATGCGAAGCTGTATAGGTATATAACATATTTATAAGGATATGAATTTTTTGGTAGAAAATAATCAAGATTGGTAGATTCAGCATAAAGTAAAAAGTATTAATAATATTCAGATTTAAGACATAAAATACCAAATAATAATTCTTTTGATTATTATTAGTTTATTCGATTTCTCTCAAAGTAAATAATGTTAAGATATTAATTCAAGTGAACTGAGAATTCAATTCCATATTAAATAATAGTACCATGTATATACTATATAACAATTGAGAATTGAAAAAATTTGATATAGAAATGAAATTAAAGACATAATTTTTGCTAGCGAAAAATTCTCTCAGTAAGCATTAATAAAGATGAAGGTTAGATCCACAGAAAGTGTGAATAACACAATATATCCCAGAATGAATACTTTTACGAATGTAGAGCACATGAAGTGTGGATAGCAATTCTCTCTCTTTAAAATATAGGGATGATATGATTACTATATATAAAGTAATTCTTGTCTGTAGTTATATTCATTTACAATAACTTTTTTGGATAATGTGTTTTGCGTATGGCAGCATAATGGCCAAGGAGTTTTAATTCAATGCTAATAATTACCAATTTAAGCCAACCATTAAAATATTTTTAATCAAGTAGTTGTTTGAGCTACCTAAGGTTAGACTAAAAATAAAGAACAAATTTGTTATTTATAATTCAAATATATATTAGTGTGATATGTACTAAATTTCATTCTAGAATGAAAAGAACAATTACATTCATTATAGGAAATAATAAACTCTAATAGCCAATAAATATATCGCAAGCTGTAAATTTAAATTATATTATGTAAACAAAAATATATACAACTAAGCATATCACGCTGATGTTATGTTTATGATTATTGTTCAATAAATAGCAAATGCAGACAAATGAATGAACAATTTCAGTAGTACGAAGTGAAATGATCACTAGGAGGTTACCACAGGCTATTTAAATTATGCACGAAAGATTATGCAGTCTAGATTTAGGTCGAAACGAGGTTCGACAAAGATATAATGAAGGTTATAGAGATGGATTGTGACCTACGTAAGACTGTGGCTTTGATTCACATTTATGGCCTAGGCACATTGTGGAAGGGTCTGATAGCAGTTATAAGGAATACATATACTGCGAAAGGCAGATGAATTATTGTAGAATCAAGGGGATTCACTAATTATTGGGTAAGCCAAATGGGCAAATAAAACAAGTGGGAAGAGATATGGAAGAAAATAATTGTAGAAGATTGAATTACGAAATGACATAAGAAATAAAGGCGTAATAATATAAGTAATAATAATAATATTAGAGACAATGAATGGAATATCAAATATCAAAGTTGTTCAAAAATTATTACCAACGAAGTGAAGATTACGTAATTCCCAAAGAATCAAAAATAAATTATGATTTATTATATTTTTTTTCTCCGATATATTGAAAGAATATCAGATAGAACTGTATCATTCATAACATAGCTGAATAATGTATTCAATGTAAGGGAAATTCGATCAATAGAAAAAAATGTTAGCCATCAGCTCATTTTTTTCATCCGTTCGGGGAAGGTGCAATGGAATAATAAAGATTATTCCATCAGATTCCATAAATTCAATTAATTCAATAAATTTCTCTACTTTCTTAAAGGAATCGACACCGTGACCTAGGTACGCTATCGATATAGTGAATACAAATGTTAGGCTAATGAATATGCAACATGAACGTTAGGTCAGCAAGGGGAGAAGTCAATGCTAACCTTCATAAGAGGACAAGGCTCCACATTGATTCTTTGTATATAAAGAACCAAAGCAGTTAGGATAAGTTAGTATGGAGAAGTATGACGATATAATGAAACATACATGTAACTGATATCCTACGTTAATCCACGATTGTAAATACTACAGTTTTACTTATGTATAAGTGTTACAATGAACCATCACCAATCACCGAATTATTCCTATACTACCCATAGCTATGGAGCCTAAGAACCTGAACACCACATGGCGATCCCTGCCAAATGATACTAAGGACCTGAACAGCACACACTGCATATCACTAAAACTGTGCTGAACATTCTGTAGGCTGCATTTGTCACTTTTTTTAGGAAAAATAGAATAACTCAGAAACGTAACGTTTTATTTTCGATATAGAGTATAATACATGAATTGAATCAGAATCATGTAAGGAATACAAAAATGTAGTGTAATACAGGGTGTCACAAAATTTTCGCAATCCGAAAATATTTTGATTGGATTCTAAATGTGTCCTGCACCATCTCTAAAAATTTTCATGATCGTACTACTTCTAGTTCTCTCCATATAAATCTTGTTAACTCATGAAGATATGACCCGTATATATACTGATGATATGGCAAACATTAATCTGAGGATGTTCAATTGCTGATATAGATATCGCTTGCTGGTTCCTTTCGGATAATTCTACAATTTCTTCTAGATAGAGGTCAAATCAAGCATTTAATACTTGCAAAAAAAGCTTAGAAGCTCATCATCATTAATAAGAATGAATGAATTTAGATTTCATTCCAAATTGTGAGAAATCAAATGGAACTATACTATGAACCGCAATAAAACCTGGGATAAATTCTTCCAGGAAATTGATTTCATTCCCTAATTAATGAAGAATTTGTAAAATACGCGTATAGAGGATTTCAAATATGCTGGAACTTGTGTGTGTCAACATCTAAACCAGAAGTATTAACACATATTATAACGCTTCTATTCCCGTTTTATATCCGAACACTTTTCGCATTATTGAGCCGTCAACTGCATTCATGTGTTATTTTGTAAGTTCGCAAACCCTGCGCGATCCTACATGGTGGAGATCTTGATTGACACGTTCAAGTTTAGAACTTCCTGAGGAAATTCGTTCACATACAAAAGCGTGCAAATAGAAATTTTTCACCTACCGAATAAAGACAACACAACGAAATTGTTTCTTGGGTTTTCAATTTACATCTCATCAATATTGCAGAGTCAAAATGAGATCTACCTCAAGAATAGAACGAATAATGGAAGTACTTAATGAAGTGGTAAAACCCTTTGACGAATATCAAATTCTATTAACTTTTCGGATCCACCACCTTAATCTCGATATCATAAATGGTAAAAATCGAACAATATCGAATTATTTTGTGTATTGTGAATAATTAAATACCAATATAGTGACGTAAGATATTAAAAAAATCGCATTACAAGCTAATTAATTATCACTAAACGTAAGTGTATTTTATCTCCAGATAATATAATGAACATCAAAGTAATCATTTGATCACGTGACTTCCATCACTTTTGTTAGCAAAATGGGTTTGGGATACTTCTGGGAATCAAATGCATGATTGTAAGAACAGAAGATATATTGAAAATGATGTAGAAACCGCTAATGGAAGACGTTAAGATATATTCTATGAAATTTTATTCAAATAGTCTAAGCAATGTATTTCACTACTCTGTTTTATACTGACAGCTGCTGCCAGGTTGACTTTCAAATTATTCACACTATAATATAACCTTGTTTCAAACTGATACCTGCTGTCGCATGAACTATCAATTTCATAAAAGATACTGTCACTACACATTTTCTTGGGCCAATTATAATACTTCCCTCACACTATACACTAAGTATAGTGTGAGAAATAAAAATATGGAAATGTGTGTCGTTGAATTTTTCTGAAATTAGCTGATGGCATATCAAATCAACAGCAATCCAGTATATAATGGTAGTGAAGACTGCAAAATGTCATTATTGATTTTATTGGAGTTTTTCTATCCTCTGCTCACAGAATGATTAACAGGACATCACATGTTTTACAGATTTGAAGCATCCCTATATAATTCTTCGAGAGTTACTCTCCGAAGTCGGAACTGGAGGGCAGTGTTATGTGGTCATTCACATTGTAATATATTGAAGATTAACTCATACTTCAATTCAATAAAATTTATTTTTGAAACCAAAATTGTGAAGCAATATTCAGTTCCTTAAATATCATTTGAAAGATGTAAATAGTACAATGATCACTTTGAGCGCTAAGTTATAATTATTAGATGAATGTGAAGTTCATGATGCAGAAACTTGCTTTGCAGAATTGTGCTTTTGATCACCACCTGGAAGCACAGCATCAGATTCTATCTATATCTGATATGTATCCAGACTATTATGTAGATCATTATTTGTAAAGTTATAACTATGAAAATGGTCAGCAGTAGTTGGAATGAAGTTTCTATGTCGCACAATTCCCTTCTATTTTCTCGGTTATGCAGCATTTCTTAAAGGAACCCAAAAAATGAATATCATATTATTGTTATTATTTGACACTATTTCAACTATTTAGTCTGACTGTTTCATTATTCAAACCCTCGGTCGTACATACAGGTATGGAAACTCTATGGTTGACATGAGTCTCTTACGCGTCGCCAAACTCGTAGTCCTTCGCTCAGCCACCAGCTAGCGCTTGGAACACGAAGTGGTAAAACGATTTCTTTCCGGAATCGCAAGCAGTGTTACTAAGTATTCTGATTTGAGAGAGGAATAGAACTGTTACTCTTGTCAAAATGTATTACTCACCTTAAAAATAACTTCCCCTTTTTCGCACACATAAAAGACCTCGTTAAAACGATTTCTTTCCAGAGTATGTACTTATTATCTAAGGCTTTTTTGGTAGTAATTTAAAAAGGAAATATATGAAAATAATCGATCGCATATAAACATTTTTTAAATTAAATTAGGATTACAATCAAAATACATGTATACTAGTTTAGTATGTTGTCTTTCATTATGTTTACAATATATACATTATACACTAAAACCTCCGGTACTGTACACTCGACGGGTCCGGAAACCTCGGCTATGTTGACACTGCCAATTTTTCTCCTAACGCAATATTCACTATTCTGATTTGAGAGAGGAATATAACTGTTACTCTTGTCAAACTCACCTTAAAAATAACTTCATAAAAGACCTCGTTAAAACGATTTCTATCCGGAATCGCAAGCATTCCCTTTTTTCGCATTTCCGCATCTTTCGGCACTTTAAAACCAGAAGAGAAAAATATGGTTAACATTAAACAATAAACTAGCTTTCGGACAGACCTACGGATCAAATGTGGATGACTGTAGGAACAGTAACATAGTATAACAGTAACAGTATATTGTAAATGATCACAAATGAAATACTTCAAATTACACTGAAATTCCAAATGGTCTACATAATATATTCACAATTCTATAATTCATAACGACACCGTTGTCAGGTTGACTTTCAAAATAAGAATTTTGAACACTTCTGCAGGTTAAATATATGCGTGTGATATAATTTTTAACCAAAACTATGGTTGTCCTTGCGGTTCAATAAAATATCATATTCCCAATTGAAAAAATGAAGATATGAATTGTCAGAAGTACCATTCAAAATATGGCTACCGCGCCCAAGAACAATACTGTTCCTTGCTTTCACCACTTTAAAGCGATCAAATCTAAACGACCCATAGAAATAGCGCGATCGTTTCCCCAGTGGGTCTAGAAATAGAAAGGGACATTTTGTTCAACCTATTTATGTAAATTTTATCTCTTCAATATGAAATTTAATAACCACAAAAATACCCCAATCGACTCACAGATAAACATTTGGGTTGTATTAGAATAGATGTATCAAACTATACTGCAAACATAAAAAAAATTGAAGTTGGAATTGAGTGTCAGCTTCGTCATCAAAAATTCATGTTTCATCAGCATAATCTTTTAGTTTAAAGTATCATTTTTCATTATTTTTCATCACTCTTACTTTTTAGGTCGCGTGTGACATGACATTGGGGCTGCCTCAAAATGTTCTTTATTCTTTAAACACCTACTATTGTTAGGTATGTGTTGGAATTCCCAACATTTGGTAGGTCAGTCTAGTGTTGGTCATTAAATTTGAGATTTAATTATTATAATAATAAATACTGGGAAGGCTAAAAATATTTCATTCATTGTAGCTTGCTTGGAAACTCCATTTACTTGATGCATTTATTACCGTATTCAATAAATTCATGGCTCATGGCAAAGGTTTCAAGAAAGTGATTCAATAGTCTCACACAAATATTTGGAAAACACACGATTGTAGGAAGGTTATTTTCACCCCACTACACAAATACGGGCAACCATCATTATGTCAGGTTTTGGTGGTGAGAAAGCAGTATTAAGATATGTTTCGACCTGTAAACATGAGATAGTAACGTCTAAATAGAGATGTACATGTGTTAAATATAGTGATTATTCATTAGAATTTCCTTGGTATCCACATACACATAATATAAGTAAACCCCTATCTCAGCCGCTACTTAAGTGTAACATAACGAATATAAGAGAAGCAGCAAAATCTCCTCGCAATATTAGGAAGTGCCTTCCCTGAATTCAACAGTATGTATGTAGTATTAGAGATTACGGTCGTAGACGTGCCAGAGATCATTCCTCGACTCATGCGGTACCCTTTTGGTACTATGCAACAGATGACGCTTAGCGGAGTCACTTCTAACATAGGAAACAGCCCCGAGTTTCCAGACCTGTATGTACGACCGTGGTTCTAGGTAACTCACTCTTATTCCGAAATTATCAAAGTGATCAACGCATTGAAAAAGTTGGCGACACGATATTTTTCGTACGGAAAATTTCTCATTTTTATACTGCATCATTTTATCTCAACTATGCTATTCTGACAAGAGCTATTATTCAACACTTTTTTCCACAAGACGAGAGTCTGTTAAAAAATGGATAAGAGCAATTTATAGAGATTCTTTGGTTCCAAATAAAAATTAATACGTATGCTATAAAGATTTTTCTGGTAGTGACATTATTAGAAGATGACAAAACGTGTGATCTGTAGAAAAAATCCCTTGGTTGTTCAACATTGGATACCTACTATTATTCCGAATCAACCTTTCAATCTGTCCAAAACAATTCAAATGAAATTTAACCATCTTGAACAAAGGCGATTAACCCAAGACATCGCGATGATATTGATTTCCAAAGAAGGAGACATTTCAAATTATAATGACTTTATTTCAAAATTCGAGTACAACAGTTTTGGTTAAATTTTTTCATAAAATTCCAGAAAACTGCATTTGTTTTTTTTTTATATTTTCAGTGAAAATATGAACGATGTTCCGAGGATTGTTTCTGGTTTTAGTATCAACCGCAATTTACAGATTTAAGTTTTTGCAGAAGATAATTGTATCATTATACCTGCAATTTTGGTGGACTTTGTTCAAAGTCTGGAATTTTAACTTCGTCAAATTCTAACTATCTGAAAATAGTAACATGCGGTGATTGAAAAGTGACAAATTATTATTTATTAAAGTTATTTTGAATGTTATTCAAGGCCGAATAAAATTTGAATACAACCCGGTCCGAGTAATAGCCTGGGTTGGTGACAAACTCAACAGGGCCCCATGAATATGTAGATCATATATTATATGATCTTCATATCACTGAAGAGGAATCTGGACAGATTTCTGATCTGCTAACTAGTAACTACCCTCAGTCCTCAGAGATGTAATATAGTCTTGGCTGAAAAAAATGTATGACACCATTATTGAGAGGAGCATACTTACAGAGCCACAAGTTGGAAGAAACTGATCAGCAGACCTGAAAGATGGTTTAGGAGGACTTATAGCTGGAGAAGAGCTCTACATGTTAGATAAGCGTACATACGCTCTGAAGCTATAACGTTAGACAATATAACTTTATGGTTTGTTTTCCAAACAAATACATATATAGGGTCTACCAATAGGAGTGATATAACTTCCAATTGCTATAAAATGAAAACAAATTCATATATTTCTATAATTTTTAATTTATTTTGTAGTATATAATACAACATTATGTTTCAAATATAACATCATTAAGATGCCCACTTCGGCTGCGGCGGCAGACCCTTAAACGACGAACCCAATTTTCCATCACTTTTTCCAACATGTCGGACTGAATTTCTCGAATAACTCGGGTGATGTTGGCCTGTAAGTCGTCGCTGGTTTGAGGATTGTTTGTATACACCAATGACTTAGCATATCCCCAAAGAAAAAAGTCCAAGAGTGTAAGATCACACGACCTTGGCGGCCAGTTGGTAGGACTATTTCCCGGAATTATTCGCTCCTCAAAACGCTCAATCAACAAATTAATTGTGTCTCGGGCAGTGTGCGATGTTGCGCCATTCTGTTGGAACCCCTTCTGTCCCAATTCTTCAACGTTAATTGCAGGCCAAAGAATAGTGCTCTGCGTTGACTGTTAAAGTATGTCCATTTGCGTCCTCAAAAAGTAGGGCCCGATAATTCCGCCGGCATGCAAACCACATCATACAGTTACTTTAATAGGGTGTAATGGCCTCTCGACTAGTTGCCGGGGGTTGTTCTCACACCAGAAGCGACTCGTCAGAAAAGATTATTTGCTTACCAAAATCAGGATTTTGTTCTAACTGCAATAACGCCCAATCGGTAAAAGTTCTCCGCAAACCATGGTCGGTAGGCTTGAGTTCTTGGGTTAGAACCATCTTGTACGGGTGTTGTCACAAATCTTTCCATAAAATGCGCCACGTTGACATCGTTAAAGGCCCAATTACTGAGAACGGCGCACAACGGACACATTAGAATCGCGTTCTCGCTTTCCATTACAGCAGCGATATTTTCAACACTCCTTGCATTTCTTTGTCGTGTCGGTGGATTACGGTCCAGGAGAGTGTAATCCCGTTCAACCTTCTCAATTGTACGCCTGATAGCAAGCTCAGAAGCCTGTCCACGTCAACGAGGTGTATAGACCTCGTTGGTCCACGTTGACCAAAATCTTGTCGAAGAGCACGAAAACAAGCTCTAACCGACCGCGCATTTTCATAGTATCTTTGTTCGATAACTCTACGTTGCTCTCTAGTTAAACGATTCATTGTCAAATGTCGGAGTATACTAAGCACAACTGACGCTTGATTCACGTTATGACAATTTGAAACTTTGCGTATATGACGTTCGAAAGTTCTATCACTCCTATTGGTAGACCCATTAGTTATAATCTGGTGCAGATAACTGTAGTTGTTGCAAATATCATATTGTGTTGAAAATAATAATAATAAAGAATTATTGAGCAGCAATATTTTGGCAACGATACCTCACGAGGAGTTATAGTTGAATTACTGGGCTATTCGACACTCTGAAACAGATAGTGTTTGTTGTTTAAAGAAACGTTATCCTATCCAATCAACTTCCATTATGATGATGGGTTTTCGTGCAAAAACAAATAAAACCACAGAAATTTATTTTGTAGAATATCTAGACAACTACATTTAAAAAAAATGAATTTAGAAGTTAACCTGACGGTTCAAAACATCTCAGTTTCTTTTTCTGCAGCAACAGTTGCACCCAGTCTTCGAATGTATCTTTCGGAGCTAATCTCAACCGTTTCTTGAGAACCTGCTCGGTCACTGGGAGATTATAAGTCATACGAGCATTATACGTGCTCTCCCTATATGCTGGATGGATCTAGAATGAAAATAGAATCATTGGTCTCACATAGCTAGTAGGTACACTTTGTGTTTCACTTTTTCTTTTAAACAATTAAACATGTACGATTTCCACCCCAACTTATTAAACTTTCCGGTACTTATGAATGAATGAATATACGAAGAAGAGAAAAAATGAAATATCCAAATAATTTCATCCTTTATCCGTGATAAGGAATTTGATCCATAATGGTGGAATGAAACCATGACGACCACTTACATTAAGAGCTTCCGTTACTTGAAGCTCGACGTATTTCTCATCATTGGTGTTCAAACAAGACAAGAATTAATATTACTAGCTCATGGAAAAATATTCCGATCTCAAATAATGGCAGGAACAAATAAAGATCACGAGTGCATTTATTTCACATTATATCATATACACTTGCAGGAGTGGAACCTAGCTCTTTTAGTCTCAGATGTATTGAATTTAGTCAGACCTATATAAAAACTCCATAATTAACAAATTCATCGATTTTCATAGTTCTGGTCATGATATTATATTAATGACAGGATGGAGCTGAATGACATTCAAATTACGTTTTTACAGAAAGGTACTTTTACAGAGAAAGTAAAGAAGTAGGTTATATCTAATCGGTTTCCCGTTGAATAAATGGTATTAACGTTTGTAAACAATCATGAAAATTTTCGGAAGCCACAATTCTCAAAAGTATCTGAAAGTGAAATACTATTTTTCCCACTACTAGCTGTGAAGTTGACAATTATTGCGTTTCCTAGCCTGCTGAGAAGTTGAATTTCTCTAGTAGTGGTTAATAATTTTTTCTATTGTTGACCTAGGTTAATAATGAACAAACTCAAATGTTTTGAGAATCCAGGGATAGTTGTTTAACAAAAACTTGTGCAACTTGATTTTGTATACCCAGGAGATTATCTTTAACGTATTTGCTGCTTGAAATTACCTAACACGATAAAATTATTTGAATAAAAAAATTCCATTAGTTTAGAATTCGCGCTCAACATGAATGACTGATGACATTTGTGAATCGTGACCGTAACCTACAACGAGTGCCGGACAGAGCCGAGCTTGGTTATGTTACAAAACTATTTAAACAAAATAAGAGTAAGACCACGAGAACACAGAATTACCAGAAGACGACATTGAATAAAACTGATTATTTTTCAAGTGAGTAACCTTGCTACAGGCTACAGATAATAGATGGTTTTGTAAATTTTAGGTTAGTATCCGACTAAGTGAAAACAAGATTTCAGTAGTGAAAACGATAGAAAAGGGATAGTTGATCTCAACATAGAATAATGTGCCCATAAAGTAGATGCCTTTTTATCACTTGCATAATCGTGGAAGTATTCCAGTAGTAAGTAGAAATCATCTCTACGTTTTTGGTACTGCACCAAACTGTCTGTACAGTAACTTTTTCTGCGATTTCTCGCATTTCTGGCGGTGTGCAATTTAAATTTTCCCTCATTTCGGCTTTTCACATGTATACGTAATGTATAAAATATTTCAACAATATTGTTTTTGGGAAATCTCATTTAATAGAAATGTCAAAATTGATTTCCAGCCTACTTACTTTTTATCAGAAAGAAATTACGCAAGCATACGTATCAAATTGTTTACTTTATTTAACTTAAAAATATTAAATTCTAGTTTAATGTGCTAGTAGTGGAAAAAATAGTATATACACCACGGTGGTGAAGACATTTATGGACCTCGCACCTTATAATCTTGATGCTCGGTCAATAATAATAGTCTTCAACACCTTGGTGTATAATATACTATTATCTTGTGAGCTGGTCTTTTCAAGAGTGTAGATTGTTCATTAACTCCGCTATACATAGTACAGGGGAAGTATGGTGAAAATATTTTTGTGGAAATATTCGTTTTGAACCTTCTTGAATCAATCTAGATTTTTTCTTTCACCTGCAAATTGCTATCTTCAATCAATCACACTTTTGCTTACTGTTTGACAGAACCAATGAAAATCCAATATTAGCGGTTACTTGCGTGGTACTCAATACTCACCGACTATTCTGTTAATTTTGGAATATGTCTCTCTGACATAATGAATTAATTATGTTGTTTTGGGCTACCCGATAATTCAAAAGTTACATGATATTATCCATGTTGGAAACACCAACTACATCTTATCGGTTAAATTTGTTACTTGCATAAAAAAATGGAATAATGTTGCAATAACGGATATATGAATAAATCATTTCAATAGATGAGCTTCTGGATCTTAGTAATTCCACTTTGAATGCTTGTGTTTCTGTTTTTGGTAAACATGGTGCAACCTTCATCAAGCTGTAGCTCAGTCCAAATTGCTCTTGTAGAGGTAAATGGGAAACAAATTCTTTGTATGTTCATTCCCTTCAGTTTTTGTCATAACACCTTCGATAAAATGTAAGATCTTCGAGATACTAGTGAAAAATCGTCCGAAATCATGCCTAATTTTCATGGTGAAGCTACAACTTTAATCGTGAAGAACTCATTACCGATGGACTCCCCGAAAAAACTATCAGGGACCCTTTTTGCTTATAACTATGCTGGAAAATCCAACAACAGCCTGTCGGTCAGATTTATTGCTTGCGTAAGAAAACAAATAATGTTGCAATAACGGAGATATACATATGCCATTTTGAAGGTATTCAAAATGGCATATTTTGAATTTTGCAATTTGAGAAAATCTTTAAGTTTCCCATAGATGAGCTTCTGGATCGCAGTTAAGCCACTTTGAATGCGTGTGTTTCTTCTTCTGAACATGAGACAACCTTCACCAAGATGTAGCTCAGTACAAATTGCTCCTACAGAGATAAGTGAAAAACAAATTGAAGACTAAACTTCTAAAGGATCTAAGTGCCAATTCACTAGAATTTGAGATTTTGTTTGAAAACAGTGTGAGCCCCAATGTAAATCAAAAGGGTATATCTTCCAAGTTAGAAGACTCCACTTAAGCTAATGATTTGTAGAGTCTATGTGACGTGGTCGGTAAATATTAAAAAGAATCTATATACCATTTTATAAAATCAGTTGATGAAATGCGGAAAATCGCAAAGGGGGCAATCACCCTCAGGGAAAATGCGCACCTCGAGACCGGGTCAAAAAATTTATTTTGGTTCATCCACTACATCTTCCTAAAATTTCATGACAATTCGGAAGTAATACTTCATTTATACCGTCATTGGCTGAACTATATTGACTTGGCAGAAAATACAGTTATAATGACTGGACTAACAATAATCATTTTGAAAGACCATCTTTATTCTGTCAACTAGAATTTGCCGTCAGTAGTGAAGTTCACATCAGTTCTACTATAATACACTTTTCAGAGCATGATATTCTTGATTCAATATCGGATTCCAAGAAAAACTTCCTACTAAATCTGAAAAGCATCATGTTTCAAATGTAATACAATCATGATAAATGAATAATCCCTATACATTTATGGTTACAGTCTGGGAAAATATGACAAAATTAGATATGAAATGAAACAAAAGCGGTAACAGAAACCATATTGCGAAGAAGCTTATATGATTGCAAAATAATAATTTCATTTCATGTTAGATACAGTAAGTGCAGGGAATTTAAGCACAGAAATTCTATATTCAAAGCTGCAGTACGTGCTGCCAGAAGTGTATCATGACCAGAATTCTGAAGCTTGCACGCCCGCTATTGTGTTACTCCGAATGTTGAGAAGACACATTAATAATTTTACAAGTGTATGCAATAAAAGAGGATGCAGAGAATATGTAAAATAGCGAAAAGTTCTTCGCAATATCGTTGAGATGCTACCCACTTATTTATTTAAAAGTCTAATTCAGCAGCCTATGGCCTACAAACTTCAATGCTCCGCACCTCATCAACATTTCAAGACTCAGTCTTGATGGAAAAGTGTAGGAAACGACATTATCTGAAACAACACTCTGCAATTTTCCCAGCTCGATTTACATCGTGATATAGCGTACGGGATTCACGTCATACTATCGTATACTCGTAAGTTTAGTAACGAAATAATAGGCTGACACACTTCAATGACAATTCAGATCCGTTCAAGTATCAGAACTAAAAACATCTTCGGTATATGAATACAAACCAAAGGTTTATATATCACAGACCTAGACAGGTGTCTGACGCTTCTTAAGTATGTTTGTTTCAAACTGTCTGCCTGCCTTTCCATCTCTCTGTGTAAGAAATTTGGTATATAATAGTCGTACCTTGGAGAAGAAAAACCCTCTAAATGTCTGTCAATATCAGAAATATTCACTTCCTTCTCACTCCCTTGTAGTGGAAATATGAACAAGACACTGTGAGATGATGTTACATTTTTCTTTTAGCTTCAACAGTTCCTCAAAAAAAATTTACCTTGTATATTTTAACTTCTGCACCCCTGCCCTCTCACAGGTCGACGTAAATTGAGTTCAGCATCTAATAATTGCCTTTCTTTGCAGGGAAATTCGGTCTCGCGTATTTTTAAGGTCTACTCAAACTGAGTCCCAGGAATGTACCTGGTTGTTAAGCCAGATGATTAGCATATAGTAACTGCTGCCTAGGCCAACCACTTTTCTGTACGCAAGTATTTGCACAATAACCAATATTGGTTGTTTATTGTACCCCCTTTGTTTGTAACATAACCTAACTTAACTTAACCTGACCTAACCTAACCTAACTTTGTTGATATAGTATGCAAATATTGTAATCGCACTAATAAATAATAGTGATTGTTTATTATACCCCCTTTGTTTGTATCCTAACCGTACATAATCTTTTTTTTTTTTTTTTTTCTGTTGAGAGGAAATGCTTGATGCACACCGTCAGCTTTTATCTATCGCTTCAGGTAGTGCAGGACTCACTCAAGTTCGTTAGAGCATACCTGCTAAAACCTCTCATATCTTCATCCATATCCCGGGACCGTTTATCACATTACTTCAGGATATGGACTGCGTCTTTCTCTTAGTATGTCGATTTTATATCGAACTGAGTTTCTTTTGGTGTTTATTTGTGATATTTACGTCGATTAAACGTAAATATCTACTTCGTTGTTTACGTTGATGGTCACGTTTTGTTTATACCGTAATATGGTTGATGCCCAATTTTACGGTATTTTGTTTTAGTGTTTTATCCTCTGTGGATAAATTTCTATTTGTTTCGTACTTTACCGATGTTACGGTTTCTGGGTTCCAGTACTCGAACACGTTATGGATCTTTCCTGTATGTATCTGTACCGAAATATTGCTTTTCCACAATATTAAGGTACCCTCAGTCTCAGTACTCTATCGGTTCGTTGATATTTCCTGACTGTTCGTTTTGACCATGTTGTTCTGGTTTCTGGGTTTCCAGTACTCCATCACGCTATGGATGTTTCCTGTGGTGTCTCGTTTTGTACCAAAATATTGTTTTTCCCAATATTATGGTACCTGTGTTTCAGTACTCAATCTGTTTGTCGATCTTTCCTGTGTGTTTCAGTAAGTTATCTATGATGGGATAACTTACTCTACCGGAACATATGGTTCTCCGTATCAGCCGCAATCTATCCGTCACCCTCTTGTCAGGAACATGTGACTGGGAGTCCCACATTCTATCCGGGGTCTGGGTGCCTGTTGGTCCGCGAGAGCATGTCTACTCCTACCCTTGACCCTGCTGGCAACAGGGCCATGAGCATTCCCCTATCCGCCACCTGGGGACGCGCCTGGTTGCGGTTTTCAGGCTCCGCGCAAAAGAAGAGGCTCCTGCTTTCCAGGAAAAATGTGGAACGCTTCACGATTTTGCGTGTCATCCTTGCGCAGGGGGCATGCTAATCTTCTCTGTATCGTTCCAATTTTAGTATATGTACCGCCGAAGCGGATACGACCGTACATAATCTAACCTGACGTAACCTAACCTAACCTAACATACTATCCTAACTTTGTTGATATAGAATGCCGTAATCGCACTAATCTCAACACTCTCGTTATAACCAATAATGCTTGTTTATTGTACCCCTTTGCTTGTAACCTAGTAACGCTTCCCACGTTACTGGTATAAAGCTCGCTGTAATGATTTGAATAATGATTTCCGCTCGGAATATTGAATCATTAAACTTGTATTGACTATGAGTGTCATCTATCAATCAATAGAGAATCGATTATAAATCTTTCGCGGATACGAAACCGCGAATTAACCCTCCTCTCGTGAATCAGGAGTTCTCCCACGAGTATCCGCGAAAGATTTATAATCGATTCTCTATTGAAATATAGATGATACTCATAGTCAATACAAGTTTAATGATTCGATAGTCCGAGCGGAAATCAATATTCAAATCATTAAAGCGATCTTTATACCAGTAACGTGGAAACGTTACAACCTAACCTAACCTAACATAACCTAACCTATCCTAACCTAACCTTTTTTTTTTTCTGTTGAGAGGAAATGCTTGATGCACACCGTCAGCTTTTATCTATCACTTCAGGTAGTGCAGGACTCACTCAATGATGTTAGAGCATACCTGCTAAAACCTGTCATATCTTCATCCATATCCCGGGACCGTTTATCACATTGCTTCAGGATATGGACTGCATCTTTCTCTTTGTTTGTCAATGTTATCGAACTGAGTTTCTTTTGATGTTTAATGGTGATATTTACGTTGATTAAACGTAAATATCTACATTCGTAGTATACGTTGATGATCACGTTATGTTACCGTAATATGGTTGATACCCAATTTTACGGTATTTTGTCTTAGTGATTTAACCTCTGTGGTTAAATTCCTATATGTTTCGTTATTTTACCGATGTTACGGTTTCTGGGTTTCAGTACTCGAACACGTTATGGATCTTTCCTGTATGTATCTGTACCGAAATATTGTTTTTCCACAATATTAAGGTACCTTCAGTCTCAGTACTATATTGGTTCGTTGATATTTCCTGTCTGTTTCGTTTTAACCATGTTGTTCTGGTTTCTGGGTTTCCAGTACTCCATCACGCTATGGATGTTTCCTGTGGTGTTTCGTCTTGTACCAAAATATTGTTTTTCCCAATATTAAGGTACCGGTGTTTCAGTACTTTATCCGTTTGTCGATATTTCCTGTATGTTCCAGTAAGTTATCTATGATGGGATAACTTACTCATCCGGAACATATGGTTCTCCGTATCAGCCCCAATCTATCCGTCACCCTCTTGTCAGGAACATGTGACTGGGAGTCCCACATTCTATCCGGGGTCTGGGTGCCTGTTGGCCCGCGGGAACATGTCTACTCCTACCCTTGACCCTGCTGGCAACAGGGCCATGAGCATTCCCCTATCCGCCACCTGGGGACGCCCCTGGTTGCGGTTTTCAGGCTCCGCGCAAAAGAAGAGGCTCCTGCTTTCCAGGAACCTAACCTAACCTAACCTAGCCTTACCCAACCTAACCTGACTTGACCTTACCTAATCTATTAACTTAGCTTTGTTGATATAGAATGCAAATATTGTTATAGCGCTAATCTTAATACCCTCATAATAGCCTATAATGATTGTTCATCAAACCCCCTTCATTTCCAACCCAACCTAACCTAACCCAACCTACCCTATATTTGTTGATATATAATGCAAATATTGCGATCGCGCTAATCTTAACACTCATTTATAATAATACTCTGGGGATTATATTGAAATCCGGGACTCAATTGAAGTAGTATGATTTTATCGATTGGATTGAATTAACGTAGGAATATGGAAATGAGACTCAATTTACGTTTTCCGCCTCTCACGTATCATATCGAATCTAACCCTTTCCAGTAGATGACAACTGGTTGAACGGTCGATGTGTTCAAATTCAAGGCCCATATTCGGAAAAGTCTCCCTCTCATAGAAGTAACGGGCCTCGTTCTGCTTTGATCTTCGATGAATTTTAATTTTAGCTAACCTTTACTATACCAGCATTGTCGATGTAAAGCGTACGAGGTTTTTCAAGTTTCCGTATACTCAGAAAGTAGTCTTTTCAGCTATGTTAACTTCTTATTCGCTTCAATTGCAGATATTATTTCTGCTTCGTTAGTGGCCGTTACCACTGGCTTCTTCAATTGACTGATCGATGATACAGCTCCAAGCATGAAGGTTGCGATGATGAGCGTAAGTCAGCTAGGCAAACAAGTGACAAGGAAAAAGGTATTTAAGAAATATACCTGTTATTCATGGGTCAACTGAAAATAATAAAAAGTCAACGTGGTAGTGATTTGTTGATAGAAAATAATTAAAAATTCTCGTTTGGATATGTGTTCTTCCAAGGATAATGTCGAGACATAGAGTGTACTGTTTGAAGTTACAAAGCTGGAATAACCACTATCAAGAAAAAAACATCAATTTTAGTGAAAGAGGCACACAGAATAGCACTGTCCATTAAAATTACTGCTCAGACAGTATGCAATAATATGAAGCGAAAAGCTATACCGAACATTCAACAAAAAATCGTTGAATATGATCCGTAGTGAAATACTAAGTTCTCTATTATAAGGAAAGGAACTTACTGATATTGAATAGGGCTGATGTATCAGAAGAACATGTACCGGAGTGGGAGACGACGCAAATTTATCCTACTTCTCCGGGAAAAATAATGATTCTGTAGACTCAATTAAAGTAAAAATTTACAAGACTTTTAACTTTCAAATACAGTGAGTTGAATATTATTGGTATTTAGTTTTCAATAAATTTAAAATTTATGTATTCACCTGAGATAATATATTTGTTGATGAAACTTTTTCTTTCAAACTATTTCGTTTTTGATACGACATAAAATACGAAGGTACATTTCAAAAATTGTTGTTTCTATTATTTACTTCTTATTAAAAATTGTTTTCTATTTTGTTTTATATTTTTTGATAATATCTGAAAGCCCATTATATTTTAAACATCATTTTCATTATCATTTGTCCTTGAAATATATTTTCTATTTTTATTTTGTTCCAAATGAAATGGAATATTTCATTTATATTACATAAAGCCATTTCTAATTTTAGTCCTATTTTAAATTTCATGAAATATTTCATTTCTATTTACATTGATTCCCGTCAAATTTTATAAATTTTTGTAACTTTATTTGACTTTGAAATAATAGTAATAATGTTTGATCTAAATCTAAATAACTACTTGTTTGATTTTGGTTATTTATAACTTATAAAAAGAGATGATTGTGTGACGATATTGAAAATAAAGTCAGGGTGCATTACCCCCCTACGTTTTTATGTCATAAGACGCCGTATACATTTTGCCCAGCTAACCCCTATTTGAAAATAAACATTTTATTATTCTGCCTTGCTAGCCCATACCTTTTCTGATATCGCTGTAACCTTTCAAAGCTTCTCCTATTACTAATTTTAATAGGAATAAAATTAAACTTCGGCTCGACGGTCCCGATAGTTCATTTTCTATCTTTATCGAAAGTTGTTTCATTCATAAGTGTTTCCATGTAATTTAGAAATTAATGGATGACTATGATTAAGCAAATGTGTCTGCAGACGACGTGTACATTAAAACCCAATAAAAACTGTAGAAGACTTTGAATTGGTGGTGTGTGAAAGAGTATTATAAGAAAAATGTTAGAGTTTTATGAAGTATATATGGCCATTACTTAATCGGTGTTCAGAATAAATTCAATTTACTTTTCGATTTTAATTAAATATCCAATATCCTATTCTATTTTTTGATTTCAACTTAGTTTAATCCGTGAATCTGTTAACATTTCAAAGGTTTAAGAATTTAATTCATAAAATATATATATTTTGTATAATAAATAAAATATTAAGCACGAACATCATATGATTGAAATTTTATTTAAGCTCAAACGTTGGCTGCAAGTTGTTTGATTATGACATGGAGGGCTACTACAGATAATGAATATGTGTTGGCAGCATTGTAGCCGCGGGCGTTTATGATGCCATTGGTTTAATTGATATGACTTTATTGACGAAACATTGTTAACTTGTTAACGGTCGTGTTGATAGTGCAGTCAAGCCTGCACTACACAGTCTGATGCCTTTATAAAATCAAAGTGCATCCTAAAATCACTGCTTGTGATGTAAATTGTATAACTACCTATTTCACAGACATGTAGTTATGTATGTATAGTAGATATGTTATTCACATACTTGCTTTATCTAGTACGCGTGATCCTTCTTTTATTTCCTACATGCCACTTTATACTGTTATTCCTGTAATACTATATTTCTAAATTCAATGTACCGAGTGATTCTTTACTATTGATACATCTTACTTTGTGCATTGTCATTTACATCCAATGTTCTTCATTATGAAATATGTTCAGAGACAATGCTCCCTTATCCTGCACTCTTGATTGAGATGTCATTGTGTAGACATCATAATCAAAACTCATATAACTTTAGAAAAGCTGATTTCTTACAATTATATAATTTGTTACTTGAAATTAACCCATTCTGAATGATTACTCTAATATTGATGAGGTTCCTATAGTACGGTATACTCTGTACTTGATGTAAATGTACCATTATTCCAAAATAAAAAAACGTGGCTATACACCCTGGTTTGATACGTCTACTATCGATCCATTAAAAATCTTTAACTAAGGTTCGAATGAAGGAAGCTTATAATCTCTATTCAGAGAAAATCAGTAACTCCATCACTTGTGATACAAAAAGTTTTTGGAACTTCATAAGTGAAAAAAAAGCTCGACTGGAATTCCTGGTTCTATACAGTTTCATGAAACATTATTAAATGATTCCAAAGAAATTGCTGAAGCATTTGGTACATTCTTTGCCAGTATACTCTGAACCCAATAATAATAACGATTTCAGCAATATTTCAGATTTGACCAGCATTAACTCATCATTTTCAAATATTGTATCAATAAGTCAATCAGAAATTTTAACTGCTATTGAAGACCTCAAGAATAAATACACCTCTGGACATGATCAAATAATTCTTAATAAAAGTTTGCGCGTCTGTGTCTGTTGTCCCACTACAAATTTTGTTCAATCTCAGTTCGAAATCTAATAAATTTCCTGGTGTTTGGGAAAAAACAAAGATTATTCCCGTTAACAAACCTGGTGATGTTGGTATCATACTCAATTATCGTACAATTGCGATATTGTCTAACTTATCTAAGGTCTTTGAGATGTGTCTGTATCAACGCATTCATAATACTTTCTCGCATATCAACATGGATTTGACCAAAGGAGATCTACGGTTACTTAATTGTTTGAACACGTATATTGCTGCTGTTATTGACATCCAAGGACAGGTTGACATATTATATACAGGTTTTTGATAAACTTGATCACACTATTCTTCTAGGCAATCTCTAATCGACTGGGTTTAGTACCTCCTTAGTAGCATTTGTTTGTTTGCTCATACCTCATCAATAGATCGCAATTTGTGCATTATTTTGGTCAGAGATTACCTTCATCCATCGCCAAATCTAGTGCGCCTCAAAGCTCAAACCTTGGTCCTCTACTGTTCCTGTTATTTATTAATGATTTGGCTGAAACCATAATCGGTTTGAAACTAATTTTCCCTGATGATGACTTGAAAATATTTTCAGAAATAAAGACCATAGATGAAAGCTATGCACTACAAAATGATCTGCACAATATTTTTAAATGATGCGCCAGCAATAAATTGAGTCCAAATATTAGTGAATGTTGTGTTCAGTCCATCGACTATCCTTTAGATTCAGTAATCATTTCTCGTAGTACTAAAGTCAAAGACTTAGGTGTTCTATACGATCATCAGTTGACTTTTAATCTACATATAAATGGTATGTGTGCTAAAGCTAACAGAACTTCAGAGTTTGTGCTTGGCATTCCAAATATTTCAACAATTTGGGCGTGAAAAATACCCCAATTTTTTTGTAAGTGAGTTTTTGAATAGAAAATATTGACAAAAAAGTTCACCTTGTTTTGTTTCAATTGGACCCACCATTTTCGGATAAAATTGATTTGAAGCTTATCTTTCTAGTTCACGATCAGTAACTTCATAAACTCATAGTTCCAGGCAGCTGTTCCACTTTTCTCATAGAGCTCATCAGTGGAACGAGCAAGTTTGTAACATTACTGAACCATCTGTATTGAATGTAGTCATAACCAACCAGCAACATGGTAAAAAAACAAAAATATCTCACGCCATCTATGAATAGATATTCCACTAAGAACTACATTGTCGGATTTCTTCTATTCATAGATAGCGTGGGATATTTTGGTATTTTTACTATGTTGTTGACCGATTTTTACTACCTTCAACAGATATCGTTCAATAACGTTGCAAACGTGCTCGTTCCACCGATGAGCTCTATGATAAGAGTGAATCAGCTGTCTGGAACTATAAGGTTGTGACGTTGCTGATCGATCTGGACTAGTAAGACCTTATCATTGTTATCTGACTTTCAAATATTGGCGCAGAAATATTAATTTTTTTTTCAGGAACGCGATAATTCCCTGATAAATATAGAGTATGGCCTGATATTATCAAATACTATTCTTGTGCTGTATCGGAGAAATTGAATTTTCATCAAAGGCGTGCCTATGCCTAATTCAAATTCCTTTTACGAGGTTTCAAGTACGTTAGAAGAATATTGGCCAAAAATGGAAACAATGGATTTCCCACAGTAGTGTGAACTTTTTTATAGTTTATTATAAACATTTATTACTTTAAATGTTTTTTCTTACCATTATGCCAATGGAAGAGGAACACCGGTCTACAATAGAGGTGGCAGGAAGTCATTTGACGTTTTAGTCGAATCTCGTTAAACAATTGATAAAGATTGAACTTTGAACATTCCTAACATTGACACTTTATAAAATATTCAGCTGTTGGTAGATGACCCGCTAGAACGCCGTCAGGTGTCTATATCATGTCACTATAACATCAATATAGCACAAACAGCTGAAGATATTTTTCTTAATTGAAAAAATCACAGTGACTATTCAAATAAAACGCACCTTCCGAGGGATATTGTATCAATTTAAAATTATATATTAATCATATCTTTAACCCAAGGGCACAATACCTTGGGGCATACCTAATAGAAAAGGGGGACTCACCTAAGGCAAAGCCATCCGACACACTGTATTTTTTTAAAGCCACACGGTTGGAGGAACCGTTATAGCCGCTGAGATATCCTAAAGGGCGCAGCAGCAAAAGGAGATCCAATAGATCTTCAAACATCCCCAACACCATGCAATACAATCATATCGTCGAATGAATAATCAATAATATTGAAAAAATTACAGTGATTTTTCGTAGCGAAATACAATTTTCTTATACTCTGACTAAACGAAAGGGAAACCTATATATAGTGTTCAAGGAACACCCTGTGAGCCAGTGGTGGAATGTTGACAGAGGAGATGGGCAATCGAATTTTTCTTGAAGGTTTGGGGAGGTTGTAGGCATAAAGAGTTCCACAACTTCACTGTTCGAAAGAAAAATGAAGCATGGTAGAAAGAACTTCTGTAGGTCTCGAGCTTGATAATAAAGGGGTAACTTGCTCGGGCTCGTCTGGTCCGCATATCTGGAATCTCTCGTGGTGGAGATTTGTGATGAATACCGAACATGGAAATATCCATAGAAGAGGCAGAGTCTCCCACCTTTCTACAAGAAAGGTCAATGAACTCGTAAGTGTGACATCATCAATTGGACGAATAGCTCTCTTGTGGATGGAAATAGAGCTTCAGTTTATGTTTGGGAGCCGAACTCCAAACATGTGAACAGTACTCCAGGATAGGTCGAATCTGAGATTTGTAGAATATGAGGAGCTGCTGGGATGTAAAGTAGCTCTTGGCACGGAATAGAAAACCAAATTCTTGTGAAGCGGTTTTCGCAATGGACCTCACATGATCGTGTCATGAGGGGGTGCTAATGGTGATGATCCCGAGTATGGATATGGAAGACTTCATATGAATAGTTGTACCAAACATCATCATATTAGGAATTGTGGGCTCCGCTTTCGTGGAAAAGACGCAAGTTTGAGTTTTGGTTGCATTGAAGTCTACTGAATTCTCAGATCCCCATTTCAAAACTTTTGCCAGATCTCCATTAATTGAGTTGACCTGTCTGTGTCTCACCCCTCTAGCTTCATTGGATGGTATGGGGACTCTAGATGAGAAAACGGTATGAAGTGTACCATCATCTGCAAAGCGATGAACGGGACAGGTGGTCACTTCCAGCAGATCGTTTATATGGAGCAGAAGCTGAGTTGGTGTCCTGCGGAACACCAGCGTTGATAGCCATCGTATCGGAGATCGGAGGATACTCGAGTGAGACCTATTTGGTCCGGATTGACTCCGAGAGTAGATTCAGCAAGCAACGTCTTTTGCTCTCTCTGCAGGGCAGTTGGCGTGCTGTTGAAGTACGAGAGGGCCCTGCGTAACATGCCCAAATTCTAATGACGGGAAGTCAGGGGGAGTAGTCCCCCACAGTTATTATCGTGTATCGGAAGATACTCCGTCAACCACCACATGGAGTGATCTATCCGAGAGAAAAATCGATAGTAAGGGACAAAGTTGAGGCGGCAAACCATATGACAGAAGGTTCCCAATAAGGCTTACGTGCCATGATACCAGCGTTACGTGAGCAAACAGGTCTCCTGTTGATCTCTTCTGACGAATATCATATTGTCGGTCATTCACGATTTTGGAGCTCTCTAGGTATTGGATGAGCACGATGTTGATTGCTTTCTCCATCATTTTAGAGGGGTATTGTAATATCAATCCAAAATAGAACCAAAGCGGTCAATTTCGGCCTACCCTACTGTACCCCGTATAATATCTGCTGAAATAAACTTCGAATGAAATCTAGTCTGCTAATGCGCAAAATGTTTACAACTTTCCCTGCGGACCGAATTAAAAACCCACGTCTTCTTCGTAAGAGTCAATAATGTAAGGGGCAACCAAAGTGCCAACCCTCGGCAATTTGTTACAGACAATAAACAGAGTTCGGGCAGTTTTTGTAGTCCGAGACGTTCATGTACGGCACTTTTCTTATACGCTCGTGAAAGAGAAAAGCGAGGGTGGCTAAGTATTGTTATGGATATATTTATAGTTAGTAACTTTGAAATCGCTCGTAAACCGCCTGTTTAACGTGGAGACTAACGAATTGGCGTGCGCCTAAATCATGACTCACTGTCACTCATACGGGGTTATTTGTTTTTTATTGCGTGCGATTATTCCCGCTATATTCTCTCCATTTGTTACCACGATCTAAAAAGCAACGTCTATGTGAAAATAAAAATAGACAACTTAGCCGGAAACAATTTATCGATTTGAATCTTCTCTCATCACTTATGGTTAGTCCGTTAGTCCAAAGCGACAACGTCCGGATCGTAGCAATGCACATAACCATATGCAACACAACTTATTTATTATCACATTATGGTTTTCTGAACATCTACAGGTGTGGAAGAAACATTAATTCCAAGACTAATCAACATAATATATATTTCCCAAAATATTTAAAAGGAATTGTGATATTAATCCTTTTCTATTTTCTGAGCCAAAAATAACGAAACTATTACTTATACCTACCACTATACTATCAAAGCAAATTGAAAATAACATCGAAATAATAACAGAACTAAATTTAATTTTTTCTACGACTAAATCAAAATATGTCCGTTAAACGATCGTAAATTGATTCATAAATATTTTGCACAGAAAACATTATATGGCATGGCGGACCTGACACAGTATGATTCATATTGCATTCGTTGCCTAGCAACTGATGCATTATGAACCATTATTAGGAAGCGGACCTTTGTGGCTATTGGGTAGCGGTCTTGAGAATATGACACTTGTGATGGGATATTTGCATAAGCATACTTAGACATAACTAAAAATTGGAAATTAAAATGAATGTTCTAGGTGAATTGAATGCACAAAACGACCTCTTCCGTTGACAAGAGAATAAACACCAACCGATTATAAAAACCCATATACGCATATTATAAATGTCCGCTGCAATAATCGCATCAAAAAAATGTTCAGTATTAATACGCAAGTCAGGAAGATTATTAGCCCTAGATTACTGAAATTTAATCTCACAAATTCTCATAAGATGCAAGAGAGAGCGTGTTGCAAATGATACCCAATGTGTTTCGTCTTCCTCGCTCTAATGAAAAAAGAATACACTTGCGGCTATATTCTAACACTAACTGAAACGGTTGAATTTTCTACCCAATAGTTGTCCTAAAACAGGACCTGCTTTTCTGTGGTTGTATTTAGAGACAGTAACGGAAGAAAAAGAATTCAGTGACATGTTCTAATGTTGGAAATATACTAACTTCTACAGCCTTGTAGAAATTTTAAAGTAGACATTCACCCCTACGACATTTCATATGGTGTTGGTTCTTCATTGATGTTACTATGGTTGAAAAATCCCGCTAACTAACTTCTAGGTAAACATTGAATGGTTGAGAAATCTTTATGCCGAATGTTATCAGTGAATATTCTATAGGGGTGGAAAGTTCAGAGTCATTATCTTCCAAAACACCCTTAAACCCATTGAGAACGGATTGAGGTTCACTTAAATGATTATGGCTTCTCATTTATTATTATTGTCCACGGGCTATGCCCGTAGAAACAAGTTATGTCCGTGAAAGGAGACGTCGGCTCCGCCGCCGCGATCTTATTTGACTGAATGCGTATTTCAAATTAGTAGAAACCGCTAAAGACGTGGAAAGGCATGAAAACCTATGTCATGTGAACATGTATGTGAATTGACAGAGATATCAGTTATGGAATGGTCTTTCAATGACAATATGTGAAGAATGCAATCAACATCGAAGTCATGCGAAACCTAAAGAGCTCCAAAATCGTGAATGACCGGCAATATGGTTTTCATCAGCAGAGATCAACAGGACACCTGCTTGCCTACGTAACACACGTATGGCAGAAATTCATTGAAAAACGTGGGGTATCTCTAGCTGTAGCATTGGATATCTCCAAAGCATTTGGCTGAGTCTGGGGCCAAAGCCTTCTTGAGAAACTTCCGTCATATGGTTTATTACTTAACTTTGTGGCTTACTATCGAGTTTTGTCTCAGAAAGATCACTCATTGGGGTGATTGAAGGAGTGTCTTCCGGCACAATAGCCATCAACGCTGGTATTCTACAGGGATATGCCTTGGCACCAACTTTGTTTCTGCTCCATATCAACTATATGTCTCATCCACAGCTCGCAGATGATGGTACACTTCATACCGCTTCCTAATCTAGAGCCCCCATACCATCCTATGAAGTGAGGAGCGAGACAGAGATAAATTGAAGCAATTAATGGAGATCTGGCAATGATTTAAAAATTAAGATCAGATAATTTAGTAGAGTTTAATGTAACCAAAACTCAAGCTTTTAACGGTTTCAGGAAGGCATATCACACAATCCCCAATATGGTGATGTCAGGTACTGGTCTTCTATTCCGCACCAAGAGTGACTTTACATTCCAGCAGCTCCTCATAATCTACAAAGTCGACCTGTTCTGGAGTGCTGTTCACATGTTTGGAGTTCGGCTCCCAAACATGCGCTGAAACTCTATTCTGAAGGATCTATTCGTCAGGTTGATGATGCCATACTTACGAGATCATTATCCTCTCTAGAACATCGTAGAAAGGTGAGCGATCTTTCCCTTTGCTATAGATATTTCCATGGTCAATGTTCATCAGAGATCTCGTCTGCTATTCCACTACGAGAGATTCCAGATGGGTGGACTACAAAAGATCGAGCTAGTAACCCCTTCATTGTTAAGCTCGAGACCTGCCGAACTTCTTCCTACCAGGGTTCATTTTTCTATCGAACGGCGAAGTTGTGGAACTCTTTGCTTTGTGTGATCTTTTTTATGCCTACAACCTCCAAACCTGCAAGGAAAATGCGAATGCCTATTTCGTCTCCCAACATTACACCGCTGGCTCACACGATGTTCTTCGAACATCATAGGTTTGCCTCTCGTGTAGCCAAAGTATGGAAAAATAACTGTCAATGTATCAGCTGTCTATCACGTAAACATCTCCTATCTTGTTAACAGGTTATGTGTTGTCTACCATAGTTCAAACTGTGGTGATCATCCATTGGTCCATACACGCAAATAGGCATGACATTGTCTTCCTCGATAAACAAACATATACTATGTATGTCATAGAATTCTCTGCTCCGGCAGAGAAGAGCATAGTTTTGAAAGAGGATGAAAAATGAACAAAGTATCAAGTACTCCAGTTCGAGCTCCGCACGCTATACCCAGGCGACAAGGTCATATTTTTTGTTCTGATCATTGGTGTTTTGGGCAGAATTCGGTCTCCGCTGCGTTCGAACTTGAAGATCATTTCGGTCTGTAGGAACTCGGCGCAAATCTTGATATACCGGATGCAGAAGACAGTCATTCTGGGTTCAGTGAGAGTACTCAGGGCAGGGGAGGAGTAGCTTCATTAAACTGATTATGTTCTGGCGCGATTGCTGCGATGTCGTCGCAGCGCGCAGCAGTCCAAACCAGGTATTAATGTTAAAAAAGGGTATATATATATATATATATATATATATATATATTTAATATTTATGTCTAAGTACATTAAACATATTCATGAATTAGCAAACGTGTGCAGATATTTTAATAATTCATTAGGTACTCGATTTTTTTCAGAAAATGGGTTGACCGCTTCTTCATGATTTATTGAATTAACTTCTTGGCTCCCTATCGAGAGTTTTGCAAGATTTTTAGTCCGACTTGTCGATCTGATATAGTTTTTGATTATCTTCAGTTTGCGTTCTCTCACAGCTTGCTGTTGTAGTTGAGTGGTATATAAATTATCAAGCACACATTTGATGAAGCGTCAATCAAATATCTTCCTTGTATTAGGTTCAGAAGGTCGAGTGGGATTCATTTGTTCTATACTAACCGTTGAATTCAGCAACTCGTCGCGGAGAACTATGATTTCAGTACGGAACTCTTCTTCACTCAAACTCAAACAGAACAAGTTTTCAATTACTTATCACTTGAGCTTGAGCTTTATCTGCAATTCAGAAAAGAAAGACAGTCGTTGAATGCAGTTAAACTCTTCTTTCTATCTTTCAACTGAATCAGTATCACTTCTATTATTCCACTAAGGTAAAACTTTCTTCTACAGGAAAACTTCCTCCCTCATCTTGCGCCTTCCCTCCAGCCAATATTTTTCTTTTGTGGATCCTAACCAAATTCCATAGTTGTTTGCACTCCAACGTTCTGCGCTATTTCGTATGCAGCCTTTATTCAATAATTGGTTCCATTTCTCAGCCTTTCCGTTGTTTTGATGGGTCCTTCCAACAATAATTGTTGATTCATACGAATAAGTCTTCTCTCCGGTTCGGCCCATGTTTACTAGATTTTAATATGTTCTAACAACTCTGCAAGGGAGCTTTTTCACTGTGGTAAAAGGACTCATCATAATTATTGATATTTCCAGATTCTACGGTGACTGTCCTATAACCCCACTGCCCCTTATTATTCACAAGGATAGGGAGGCAAACACTGCTCCACCAGCCACCATTCCTTTTCTCTTACGATGCTCGTTTCTCGTGGCTGCGAATATATATTACGATTTCTGTTCTTATGGCGTCATGAAAACTTTCATTTTGCCGTCCTCCCGGACGTGCCGCGCGGGCCAGTAGCCCCCTTTCGCCCCGACGTAGATCCGGCACTGATGAAGTCGTACGTTCCTACAACTAAAACTATAAAATCTCTCCCTAATTCGATTATGTTGAACAGTTAAGATACTCGAAAAAATCGATATTTTAATGAAAATTGGTACGACAAATTCAAAGGATTAACCGGTGGCTGTACAAATTGAGAACATTTATTTTACTAGTCGTGATTGTTTTCCTACCAAACCGAATATACAACATGATCAAAATCGGGGTCCACTGATTCAAAAAATTTGTCGCGTTATATTGGAAGACATTCTATTAGATTAGGGTGTAACTGTAATAAATTATTACCACTGCCATCGACGGCACGTGAAAATACAACACAATTGCATAATGCAATGAATAACAATATTCTTAGCACCTCAAGAATTCACCTTTCCTATTGTTATAGCCAATGTGATGAAAAAAATCGACGGTAGAGGCCGTTACTCTATGGCAATTTGTCATTTTGATTGAAAGAAAGAACAATTACTTTGTTTTCTTACTTTTAATAATAACATGAAAGCGTTACCTACTATAGCTTCAACACCGAAGTGCCACTATCAAACCGATACAAAAGTATGAAGTAAACAATAAAAATAGTTCATGTATAAATAGGAACCAAAGTACAATAGGGTTGATGAGATTATAACTACGAGTAAGGGATCATCAGAAATTCCAAACCAGGTAGATCCCAAGAAACAGTGAATTGTGCATTGGGATAATTATTATTCAATATTCTAAGAGTGCTTTGGAAGACAAAGGAAAAGATCGCTTTGTATATTGTTATAGGATCATTTACGATATTGTTATAGGAACTTCTGACACCTTTATAAATCTGTATTGATTCTAATGTATCCAATTTGAAACCTTTGGTTTGATGTACAATGCTCAGGCTATCTAAGTTAGGAAAGGTATGACCTGTTTGTAAAAAATGGTTAGCAAATGTTGAATCTGTTTTGTTGAGTCTTGAAGATCGAAAATGCTTTCAGATACCAAGAACATTTCCGTTTTTTCATTTCGAAATAGGGAATATATTGACAAATAAATAGGATCTATAAAGGCCCAATGTTTGGCCTATTATTGATTTCTACATGGGATTATAGAAAAATATAATTGACTGAGTAGAGTTCACACGAAATACAAAATATTTAGAACAAAAAATCAATTTATTTTTCACCAGACTTCGTATTCATAGTATTTTATCGAATTTCGAGTACTTTTATATTATATTTCATGAGATTGCATTTATTGTTCAGCTATTGTTTCAGTCTGTTTAAAAGTTGATATTCGTTAGTGAAAACATTGACAAAGCATTCAACTAAAAGATTAGTAGTAGTAAATAGGATCGTAAGAGATTATTTCTCGAATAACTTCAGCATATAACCACCATAGCGTATTAAACAACCGCCACGTAGAGAAAGCATCAGCTCCATAATCGTAGGCAAATGGAAGTAAGTTGAATAATAACACAAAGCGCGTCTCGCGTGTGGTGGTAACAGAGCGTAACGTACTAAAAGTTAGTGTTGACTTTAGTAGTTAGCACCAGAGAAACATTCCCCAAAATGAGACCAACACAAAGCCACACGCAGCTGTCGATTTCATCCGCAAACTTACTGTTGTTCGAAGTTATTTGAATTAATTCTTCATTAATTACATTAGTTTCCTCAGATATAACGCTTGTTAAGAAAATAGTCAGATCGTTTGTATCTTCGGAATTAAGTTTATATTTGGTTAAATATAAGGCAGTGTAATCCTCAATTAACTCCATTCCTTTTTATATTATCATTCGAATCATTCAAATCACTGAAGCCCAACAAAATATATGTCTTAGTGAAAAACAAATCGGAACAAGAATCGATTATTGTTTTTATACAGAGAGATTACAGAAAACAACATGAGTCTCCAAGAGTTTGTATCAGAAGTTTATGGAGCAACAGATGGGCTTCAATGGCCTTAGCGTTTTTAGTAATCTAAAACTATGTATGGGTTAGAGGTTAGTTGAATAGATGAATACTTATTGGAACATCCCCTTCAACATTATAGGGCAAATCGATAACACTTTTTTGAATAGAAAGACACAATTGTGGGATTAACATGAAACCGTGATCATATATTTTGAAAACTAAGCCTGCTACCTGATTGAACTGTGATCAATTGATCACCAGCTTTCCCCCACTTTTGTTAGCAAAATAGCTTCCGGAAAGTCCTGTGGTCAAATGTAAATGATTCTAGGAACAGAAAATATATTGCAAATGAAACCATTGAAGAAAGACGTTGAATTATACTCTATGTTATATTCAAATTACATCTAAATGATCTACATAATGTATCTCACAACTCTATGTCTTATACTGACATCTGCTGTCACATGAACTTTCAAAATGTTCCACAGAATGAACACAGAAAATGGACTGCATCTTCACACTTCGATGATGCCACTCAAATCTTGAAATGAGAAATTCGGACATCATAAAAACACGGTTGACATTATGGCACGGTACGCTGGAGCTCTTGGATACCATCCTGAAGAGAGCTATTCGTTTGATTGATGATGTCACACTTACGAGTTCATTGATCTCCCTAGAACATCGTAAGGTGGGAGACATCTCCCTTTTCTATAGATATTTCCATGGTCGGTGCTCATCAAAAATCTCGTCTGTTATTCCACGACGAGAGACCTCCTTCCTACCAGTCTTCAATTTTCATCGAAACTCTGCTTATTCCTCTTCCTACATTCCACTATTGGTTCACACGATGTTCTTCGAACATTATAGATTTCTCACTTGTGTAGTCAAGATATTAAAAAAAATTCAACCATGAATGTTTTTTCCCAGAGAATATCTAAATATTTACATAACTGGTCAAATTATGTCATGTTAGTATTGCAACTAATGGGAATATTTCGTTAAATTCTTAAAACTGAATATATCTTTAAAAAAGATCATCGTTTCAGCGGTTTTCGTTCTCGGTACTATCACATTAATCCAAATTGAGGTGACTTGCGCTAATGTTGAATCAGTATATTGAAAGTGCCAGCAGTGAGCAGTCGAATTTATATAGTGGTGTGTGCATGATGGTCATAGATATTTGATGCTACCGGTATATCGGAAATGCAATTGATTTTATTAGTTGGAAGTGTTCTTTACGGTCGCTCAAGTGGTGCCGTTAAACTTTAGCACTTTACGGGCGACATGCAGGCCATTTTAAAACCAAAACCCGTGTGCCAAAATCAATCTCTCATGTATAGAATTTACCGCTTCAAACTTGCACATACATCGAGAGAATATTTCGTTTTTCCTCTCAATCCACTAGAAAGCTTCCAGAACAGAAAAGTGATATAGACGATGGTCTAAGAAGCTAAGAAATTCTGTAACCCTGACTGATGTGATCAACAATTTCAATACAATTATATTACAATACAGATTATTGACCTAGGTATGAATTATATATAAATTCTCGGGAAATAGGTCACATTAACACTTATGCTTTATATTTTCGTCTTTACGTACGTTTCGGTTTCACGACCATCATCAGAAGACTTATTATGTCTAAAACGAGATTTCCCAAAACAAATTGTAATACATAGCACAAAGCGTCCTTGGGGCTATTTTTTTTCTAGACACAATTTAACACTCAATTCAAAATATTGGGTCAAAGTTATTTAGTTCTTAACAGTAACGAATGCTATTAACACACGGGAATCGTATATATTTCAATGAATGTATTATTCAATAGTCTAGATAAAAATATTTGGATCAGTATATTTTAAAAATCAACTTTTGGAGGTATAAATATTTCCGGAATCGACCATGAATCTAAACACACGATGAATAATTGGGTGAGAACAAAAAATAATTCACGGAGTCTTAGAGTCATACTTCTGACCAGCAATGCATTATTTCTTCTAGTGTGTTAATATCAGAGAACACGATTTTGAAAGGGCAATATGAAAAAAATTTTATTTGAATGAAGCTATTTTTTTTCTATACATTATTTAACATTCAATTCAAAATATTGGGTCAATATTATTTAGTTCTTAACAGTAACGGGGAATCGTATATATTTCAATGAATGTATTATTCAATGGTTCTAGATAAAAATATTTATATCATTATATTTAAAAAATCAACTTTTGGAGGTACAAATATTTCCGGAATCGACCTTGAATCTGAACACACGGTGAATAATTGGGTGAAAACAAAAAATAATTCACGAAGTCTTATAGTCGTACTTTTCACCAGCCATGCATTATTTCTTCCAGTGTGTTAATATCAGAGAACACGATTTTGAAAGGGCAATATGAAAAAAATTTTATTTGAATGAAGCTATTTTTTTTCTATACATTATTTAACATTCAATTCAAAATATTGGGTCAATATTATTTAGTTCTTAACAGTAACGGGGAATCGTATATATTTCAATGAATGTATTATTCAATGGTTCTAGATAAAAATATTTATATCATTATATTTAAAAAATCAACTTTTGGAGGTACAAATATTTCCGGAATCGACCTTGAATCTGAACACACGGTGAATAATTGGGTGAAAACAAAAAATAATTCACGAAGTCTTATAGTCGTACTTTTCACCAGCCATGCATTATTTCTTCTAGTTTGTTAATATCAGAGAATTCGATTTTGAAAGGCAATATGAAAAAATAATTTTGTTTGAATAAAGCTATTTTTTTCTAGACATAACTTAAGATTTGTTTCAAAATATTGAATCAATATTGTTTACTTCTTAACAGTAACGAATGCCATTAACAGACGGGAATCGTATATATTTCAATGAATGTATTATTCAATGGTTCTAGATAAAAATATTTGGAGGTACAAATATTTTCGGAATCGACCTTGAATCTGAACACACAGTGGATAATTGGGTGAAGACAAGAAATAAGCAGCAATGCATTATATCTTCTAGTTTGTTAATATTAGAAAATACGATTTTGAAAGTGCAATATGAAAAAATAATTTTGTTTGAATAAAGCTATTTTTTTCTGGACATAATTTAACATTCATTCCAAAATACTGGTTTTAACGGAAGTGGCAATATGTTGTTTTCATATTTCCAATTAACAGATCAAATTCTATTAAGGACAGTTGCAAATATTCATAAAATAAATGACTAAACCTGTATAACAGTACTCGGTTAACATGTTTTCAGTATTTTCCTTGTTAGGTTCCGTTTTTTATTCGGCTTTTAAATCCAATGTCAATGTAATCGGGTATAATGTTAAGAGGGGCAGATAATTCCTTACGTAGGTCGTAAATTATTTAGACACAGCATGTTTCAGAGTGGTTGAATTTCTATCGAGTTTGTATCGACCGCACTATCTCGCTTCGGCTCCAATCTCTCCTCATGAAACTACGCTTTAGTATATTCTGACAGAATACAAACAGTTTGTGAAACAGTTTGGCAAAAAAATAAGTGAGTGTACTTGGAGTACGGTATGAGCAATGGATACTTCAATCGAAGTGAAATGTTAGTAATGAAATGAAATTAATTGATCATATGATAATGAGGAACTGTAAAATGTTATTTCCATTTTGCATCATGTATGTATGAGAAATTTAGGACGAAACCGACAACATTGTAAGGTGAAGTGAGTAGTCCTCTCCAACTATTTCAAGTGTGATGAACTTAATTCTTCAAATTATTGTTAGACGTTTAGCTTTGAAAATTAAATTCTTTATGGATCATTTAGCTATAATATAAAAAAGAAACATGTAAGTTCGAATCAAACAAATTTTTCAGGATCATTCATACACCTTGAAACCTCTTGGGAACCCCAACCCCACCCTTTAAGGGCGGAAATGGCCCGAAGTCTCCAAGTCTTGTATTTTATTTTCTACAAAAAAGGTATTTTGGCCTGTCGAGTGCACCTAGGAGGTTTTTTGGGTCGCTGATCACGAATCCGAAGCCAGATTTACTTGCAATCCATCGTAGGGGTGGTCGAATCGACAAAATTGGCCCATTTTGCACCCATATATGTTATTTTGCAACTTAGATGTTTTAGGCATTTCGAATGTACCAAGGAGGTTTTTTGTATCGGTGAATACGATTCCGAATCCAGATTCACTCGAATATCATAGTAGGGGTGGGAAATTTACAAAAATTACTAATTTGACACCCTTCTAAATTTTTATTATTTTTGCATTTTAAAATTACTTCGGAGTAAATCTGGCTTCGGAATCGTATTCAGCGCCCAAAAAAACCCCTTGGTGCATTCGAAAGGCCAAAAACACGTAAATTGCAAAATAACATATAGGGGTGCAAAATTGATCAATTTCGTCAATTTTACCACCCCTACGATGGATTGCAAGTAAATCTGGATACGGATTCGTGTTAGCGACCGAAAAAACCTCCTTGGTGCATTAGAAATGCCAAAAACACGTAAATTGCAAAATAACGTATTAGGGGTGCGAAATTGGCCAATTTTGTCGATTCGATCACCCCTACGATGGATTGCAAGTAAATCTGGCTACGGATTCGTGTTAGCGACCCAAAAAACCTCCTAGGTGCACTTCAAATGCCAAAATACCTTTTATGTAGAAAATAAAATTCAAGACTTGGAGATTTCGGACCATTTTCGCTCCCAATGAGTGGGGTTGGGGTTCCCAACAGGTTTTAAGGTGTATGAATGATCCTGAGAACCTCCTGTAGCTAATGCAAAAAAAAATTTTTGATTCGAACTTACATGTTTTTTTTTATTATTTTCCGGTTCATAGCCTGGACTTAATAACAAGGTTCCACCTCTCCGAATCCCCTGCTATTATTTTGTTATTCATTCAAGATAAGCATTATATTGATGGGACATGTAGTAAAATACTAGATTTGTATGATCAAGGAGTATTTCATTGAGATTTCTATTAATAAATATAATAGATTCAAAATAGAATTTTGAATATGTAACGAAAATGACCAAAACAGACATCGTATGCTCTCCACGATTGTTAATAGCTGCCCTGTACCCGTATACTCAAAATCAAACTGTCAATTCCCACTATTTCTTTCCATTGTCCTACAAGCAATCTATGAGGTGTTGCTTTGTTCTGAACACAATATTTCACCTTGAAATGAGTCTGACCAACATATCCCAGACGTGTTCTATTGGGTTTGAATCGGACGATTGTTGTGGCCACGGTAAAATAATAATTTCATCATCTTGAAATGTCTTCCCCCCTGAATTAATATCTGTCCATCGCATTCTTCACAATACAACCTCCATGGTGGATCAGTTGTCAACCGCTTCGCATTAACTGCTCGCCTCCTGCAGTGAACCGAAACGCGATCGAGCAGAGAAGAAAATTGAGAACGACTTTTGTCGTTGCCAATTAACAGGATCTGGTGCCCAATTGAAACGATTACTGCGATTTCCTCGTGTTAGGATACAATGTGTTTAAATTATTTTGGTACAAATAGTTAATAACATCGAGTGGTTTCATTGAATGTTGTAATATGCAAGATACATGACGTAATTCCTCTTGAAGATCATTCCCATTTACATCTGACTCATTGTCGTCCGAAAGAATTAACAGGAGGCTAGTGCAATGCTTTCATCAGTTACATCAGAGTTTGAAGATGTCGTATAAGAACTGAAAATTTTCTTTGAACATTATAGGTTTCCCTCTCGTGCAGTCAAAGTATTGAAAAAAGGATTTTTTCAAATAGTTACTCATGGAAACTTGATTGCTTCATAAATCCAAAATCCTGACTACATTATTGCTAGCAAATAATCTTTGGTGTATCTCAAATAACTGGATTAAGAACTCAAAAACATCAAATTAAAATAAGTATAGTGTCTCCAGTAGTAGGCGAATTTGTTTGCCTTTGGCCTAGTTACAAATAATGTATGATAAAATTGAATTAAAAATTTACTGGAGGTTATATTGTTTATACCAAATTGTGCCAAATCAACATTCATCGTCAATTAATATCTGGTGTGGTATAATCAGGGATATAGTTATTGGTCCGCATTTCCTTGAAGGGCCTTTGAATGGACAAATGTACACTGGTATTTCAAGAAACTAATCACCTCAATTATTAGACCAAAACATAAACTCCCACATGTAGTTTCAACAGGATGAAATATTCGGATATGCAATAAAGGCCCGTGATCATTTGAATAGAATATTTGGAAATAGGTGAATTGGTCGAGTTGGTCCAGTCAACTGGCCTCCTAGGGCAATAGGTAAGAAAGTGATGCAACTGATATGACTGACTTTAGAACTTCAGACATATTCAAACATTTCCCGCACAAGGATTGTGGTAGTCGTGCCGTGAATACTGTCAATATCAAGAAGTTCTTCATACACTCCATGCCTTCTATCTACTCCTCGAATAAAAATCAACACCTAGGCAGTATCTGACACATCCGTTGACTCATCCAAAGCCAAAGAAAACCATTCAAGATGTCCATTTTTGTGAGACAGTTGAGATGTAATATTTTCTTCGATGCCTTCTACCCTCCAAGCCACGGTGTTGGCTGACAAACTGACAGTTTTAAATAAATTCACCTTTTCATAGCACATTTCTTCGGCTACTGCAATTGCGCATTCTTTGATCATTTCTCCATCGGTGGATTGTTTTCCACATTCCGAAATTGCAGCCTCTTGTTCAATATTGAGTTTCGTGAACAAATATTGCTGCGATTTCAATCTGTGCTTCAAAGCTTTGAATTTTTCTGTCGGCAAACTTCATGCATATTTTGACTAATTTAGAAAATGTTCCGTTTCATAATGACGTTTAATGTTATATTCTTCGAGAACGGCTACGGTTTCATTGGAAATCAAACATAGTGCCTTATTACTGGACTCAATTACGAAATATTGAAAGGTCCATTGATCTTTGAATGTTCAGCATTCACTGTTTCCTTTTCGCTTTCTTTCCATACCAGTAAATCACACACGAAAACAACAAGTCAAATCAAAATAATGTTAGGAAGATGTCTTTCAAACACGCACAAACACGTTTTAAGAAGTTATGAGGTATCTTTCACAACAGACTGTTTAGTTTCCTTCGTCATCCCTAGGCGGACTGACTCACGGTCGCCCCACTACCCTTTTTATACTCCAATTAGTAATTAGTGCCATCTAGGAGTGAGTGGAATACACCAAAATTTTTTTGAAAGAACGAGATTATTCGCGAATGTTTAATTGTTACTGCGCTTTCGAAAGTACTACTAACGTTATCTGTTAGCGATGAATGGTACTATCACTACCTATATCCGCGTGTTACCACCAGGTGTCGTCAAGTGTAGTGGTCGAAACAATAAAGTACAGTTAGTACACAATACGTGATTAGAGTAATTAGAGTCCACTTTTTTGAGTATGTAGCTCCTCAAATGTTCGTGGAACCTTACACTAAAACTGCATCCAGTTTGTGCTATGTACAAACACATAATACATAGCCAATTCTGATGACATTTCAACGTAATGAAATGAAATTATAATTTCTGAAAAATAAATTTCAGTTCCCAATTTTTCACATTACGGTAGAGTATGAATCTATTTAATTTCAGCTCACCAACCAATATCGCACGAAATGCATACGATGAATTAGCCGAGCCGACGGAAATAGAGTATCTAATTATGGCTTAAACGTTTCTTAAATGCTTCTCGCTATGCATTTTAAAAGTGTTCGTTTTAAGAGTTTCATTTTACGATAATTAGTTTCTATAATCAACTCTTTACAAAATGGAGTAATATGATACAAATGTTTCAATTTTTCCAACTCATGAAAAAATTCTTATGTTACAATACCATATACACATTGGTGTCTTCCCGCTCGCACTGAAAGCTTGAAAAGTATTCTATAAAAATCCGTTTTACGTATGATTTATGCTGAGATGCTACTGACATTTCCTGTAATAGGGATGAGTCATATTCACTGAATCGAAGGAAAGGGCCTTTGTAAGACTACATTCATTTCTTGGTAATATTGATTTCTGCAGTTTCATGATATCGTTGACTGCAGGATACGTTCTTATAACTATCTATAGCGGAGAATAGAATTGCTCTTCTTCTTTCGGGATTAGTTCCGATTTACTATTATGTGTGATTAATTGGCTTTTGCTGATGAAAGATAGCGATTCGAGACGGATATTCAATAGTAGGAATACATTTTCAAAACTTGATCTATGTAAGTAATTCTCCTAGTACTATATAATAAAGGATACGATGTATCGTTGAAATAGAAATTTCAATTCAATTCACAGTTTTGATATCCTTTTATTATATATAAATTCTCTGGAAATAGGTCACACTAGCACATATGCTTATTATTTTCGTGTTTACGTACGTTTCGGTCTCACGACCATCATCAGAAGACGTATTATGTCTGAACCAGGATTTCTTAAAGCTAATTGAATGAGCATAAAGCGTCCTTAAAGTTTTGATATATACATCAACATAACACAACGTTTATGCAACCATAAGTGTTGAGGTTGGATATAGGTAATAGCATAACGTTCAATTTTACTATTAAATTCATACCTGTGGGTTCATCATGCAACAAGCCTATTGAAAGGTTTCGATGTTCCCTTGAGTATGAAATCCTCAAAATTTGGAATGATACATTATAGTCAATATAAACAGTCGATTTGGAACATTGTCAATGACGTAACACCTCTGATTAAACCGGAAGTGACATACAATTTCTTATCTTGAACGAAATATCGAAATACCGTTTCTTTATCCGGGATATCAAAAATCATCTTGGTCAAGGGTGCTTGTGGAATCTAAAACGTGTGTCTTACTTTACGTTTGAAATAATTATGTCACTGTCACACTGACACCATCAATAACCTACAAATTTCATACCTATTTATTTCAGTTGTAAAACAATAATGAACTACACATTCTGACACAACAAAACATATTCAAAAATGTAAAGTAAGACACACGTTTTACATTCCACAACCACCCTTGACCAAGATAATTTTCAATTTGTACAAGCAAACAGCAAGCTACATATTATGTCGAAATGATTGGAATGGTGAAAGATTAACAGCCGGATGCAATCCCGGAGTAGGCATGCGATTTTGAACTAGTTATCATACATGCATTCAAGGAAGCTTTTCCAAATGCTAATAAGTTGTTTCTTCCATTTCATAAAAAAGATGAACAAAAAATAGATGCTCATTAAATTTCTGTCGGTTTTATTCCGAATCTACCTATTCATCTTTTTATGGGAAGATGATGTTGAAGGGAAGACTGCAGGTAGTAGTTTTGGATATGATATTTTTTGTCTCTACTTTGACCACAAGAGAGGACCGACGATTATCATGTGAGTCAACGGTAGAATGTTGGGAGAGAGGCATTCAAATTTTTGTTGATCGTTTGGAGAAAGAAGTTCGGCAGGTCTTGAGATTGACAATGAATGGGTAACTAGATCGTCTAGTTCGCCTATCTGGAATCTCTCGTGGTGCAATATAAGACCAGATTTCTGATGAAGACCGACCATAGAAATATCTATAGAAAAGGGAGAGATTGTCCACTTTTCTACGATGCTCTAGAGAGGTTAATTAATTCGTAAGTGTGACATCATCAATCAGACGAATAAGTTTTTTTGGGATAGAATCCAAGAGCTTAAGCGTATGTTTGGGAGCCGAACTCCAAACATGTGAACAGTATTACAGGACAGGTCCAATCTGTGCTCTGTAGATGATGAGGAGCTGTTGGGATGTAAATTAGTTTTTGGCATGTAATATAGAACCATGTTTTTTGAATAGGTTTCCGCGAAGAACTTTACATGATCATACCATGAGAGGGTGCCGTTGTTGGTAATCCTGGGCATGGATATGGAAAACTTCATAGGAATAGTTGTACCTGACATTATGATATTGGGGATTGTAGGATTCGCGTACTTGGTAAAGATGCAAGGTTGAGTTTTAGTTGTATCAAACTCTACCAGATTATCAGATCTCCATTTCAAAGTCGTTCCCAGATCTCCCTTAATTGGATCAACCTGTCACTAAGCCGCTCCTCTGGCTTGAATGATATGGGGGCTCTAGATGAGAAAGCAATATGAAGTATGGCATCATCTGCAAAGCCTTGGACAGGACAGGTAGTCACTTCCAACAGATAATTGATATAGAGCAGAAAAAATGATGGTGCCAAGACAGATCTCTGTGGAACACCAGCATTGATATTCATTGTATCGGAGCATAATCCGTGAACCACCACACTGAGTGATCTAGCTGAGAGAAAACTCGATAGTAACCGACATAGTTGAGGCGGCAAACCATATCAAATTTCTCAAGGAGGCTTTGGTACCAGACTCAATCAAATGATGCTTTGGGGATATCCAATGCTGTATGTAGAGATTCTCCATATTTTTCAATAGTTTTCTGCCATACATGTGCTACGTAGGCGAGCAGATCTCCTATTGATCTCTGCTGACGAAAGCCATATTGCCGGTCATTTTGGGGTTCTCTATATATTGAATGATGATGCTCATTGCTTCCTTCATCACTTAAGAGATCACAAATGACAGTGCAACGGTTCTATAATTATTAGGAAGTGTCTTCTTGCCTTTTTTTGGAATTTGTTGGACTGTAGCTGTCTTCCAGCTGGAAGTGAGCATACCAAGTTTGTATGAAAGGGTAAACAACCTGCAGAAAACTTATGTTAATTCAGGCGCAATTTCCTTGAGAATGACAGGTGGAATTCCTCCTCGTCCCATAGCCTTGGTATTGAGATCAAGCGAAATGTGCCTAATTGTGCGCTGACGAAAGACAATTTTAGGTATATGGCTATCGATGGGAGAAATATTAGATGAGTTCTTCCCTTTCCATTGTGAGTCCAAAGTGGAATTTGCTGCAAACATTACAGCAAAAAGGTTGGCTTTTTCCCGTGGTATAGTAGCCAGCCAGTGTGCCATCATCTTTGTTAGGGGAGGGAATGAACTGGAACTGAAATTCCTACCAATTGCATTGGCGTAATATCAAAACGAATAGGATCCATTCGAGCATTCGATAAGATTCGATCTTATTTTGGCGTTATATGCATGTCAGATCATCCCCAGAATAGTATGACTTCTTATGTGTTCCAACACCTCATTCCGCTCCATAGAGCCTGCTTGTGGCCTAGCACCGGCTACTTGGGTAAATCTGTATGTTGTCCACCTGACCTCTCCTTCCAAATAGATGTAAATAAGAGGTAATTCAAGCAACCGTTGAGGTAGAGCAAATGATCCTCAATAGTCAGATATGATTGTCCTAGTAAGCTAGTGAGCTCAGTCATGGTCGTTCGCTGTAATGCTTTTTATCACCAGACGATGGCTCCATAAGCATAGTTCTGATGATCATGACGCACATTCAGTAGATTTGTTTGTGGTCATCGTTTCAATATATTGTTGAGCGTCATTTCAGCTTTCTATCTATGGTCACCCCCAGATATGTGGCCTTTCCCGGAAATGGTATAGTTTCACTCATCAGAATGGGTTCTCTTAAATTGTCCAGCCTCCCTATTCTAATGTAGTGCTCTGTTACTATTTTGTGGAGGATAATAAAAACTCACACGATTATATTACCGTATCTAATATATCTTGCAAGTTTTGTTACAAGGATACTGATCTGTTTCCATGAATTAAGTTGCTACAATACGTTTGTAGAAGACGACATTCCAGCTTTACAGGAACAAACACAGTTCAACCTCTTTTGCAAATAAATTTGACATATTAAGAAATATCACAGACATCGAGTTTCGATATACTGAATGTAGCATGATATTAATAAACTCGATGTATGATGAAATGAAACCAACCATTAGCTAAACTTATAGAGGCTTTGAATATTTCCCATAAGAACTATGTATATTAAATGTATTTTATTAGATATATCTCCTAAATTGATTCAGTAATGCACCGCTAAATATAATTGATCGCAATTAATGGCTGCGTTCACACTCGAGGAATGCAGTTGACGTTTTGCGCATCTGAATTAGGATTTTTATCAGGAAGATAATAAAAATGGGGTGTGATAGAGAGGAGTAATTCCTTAGCTAAGCATTGTGGTAACTGGTATTGGCATTCACATTTGTCAAACTTCTGGCTATGAATTACGGACATTTCCTTGCTTTTTGAAAGCCTGCCATCACCGGGCATGCAGGGCGATTTCATTATTCCACAAAAGTTATGACGTTCCCAAGTATTTCTCATGCACATATTTAAAATGTTCATTTATTCAGATATACGTGTACTAAAGTTTGCATGAGTCTGTTATAGCGATCAGTGGAGGCTTCTCCGGTTAGCCAAACCCACGAATGAAAAATTAGTATTATTATTCAATTATACCTAATTCAACAAGATTCAAATACTGCTAATCATTGCGAGATAAATATAGGTTTGGATATTCATCATGCTATTCAAATGTTAGATCACACGCATGTAATCTGCAACCATCTATCCAAAGCCATGAACATGAAATCCAGCTCGATAGTTTACAAAGACAAAAAATTACTCATTCAAGTATTCATTAACCGTGTATGGTTCACATTGCACTATTATATTGAATAATTCATTTTTGAATACACAGAAATTCTGCATACATTGAACAATTTTTCTCTGTGAGTGTAAACTATGTGCGGGAAATATATTCAACGTTACGTGTGTTGTATTTGGAAGATTCTTTGAAATCCACAAAAAATCTTCTATGTTTGAAAGTAAAACTGAGGGAATGATAAATGTATATCCCAATAACAGTAAGCAAGTTGTTTTTCTTGAAAAAACTCTACAGCTTCTTTTATACCCTAATCCAAAGATTATTCGTATGGCTCTTTTCTGCTGCCTGAATATCAGCTCAACGCCCCAAAAAATTACCCCAAAACTAAATAGAGATTGAAAATTGGCGTAATTAAAAACTTTTAATGTATTTTCCTCAAGTTGAGGTTCCATGACACCAAAACTATAAATAATAGAACTCGGCCTTTTACATCGTTTTTCGATTTATTTATACTAGTTTATCTATATTCATTCCCAAGACATTTCCACTATGTAATTATTACTATTTGATGTTTCTAGTATTTGACGTAAAGATGATGCAGTTTGTCTTACTTTTATCCGATGTGAGTTTGTTATTCATACACCAATGTTCAATCTTTGAGAGTGCTGAGACAATTTTACTTTCGAGAAGGGAAATGTCATTTGCAGGTACTCTGATATCACTATCATCTGCTTAATTGATAAGTGACTTTAGGTAGATCATTAATATAGATTAGGATCAAAGTGGGTCAATTATGATCCTTGAAGAACTCCCATTAGTAGTGACAATTCCCCAGATAAGAAGTTTTTTCATCCTCCGTTATTTCCACTTTCTGCGTTCTACATTCTGAATAGCTTGCCATCAAGGCAAATTGTTTTGATTCGGTATTTTTCCAGTTTTGCAAAAAGGATTTTATGATCAACCGTGTCAGAAGCCTTGGAGAGATCAAGAAATAGTCCGCATGGGATTTCTTAATTTTCCAAAGATGTTATAATCGTTTCAATGAATTTGAAAACTGCTGTTTCTGAATTATGGTCCCTGAGAAAAAATCCATCAATCTATTGCATAGTAGCTTCTCTCACAATTTAGACAATGAAGAAAGCAGACTGATTTTCTGTCTAATTTTTTTCTAGAGTGGTATTATCTCCGCGGTATTCAGAGAGTGATCAAACACTCCACATCTGAAAGAACGGTTTAAAATGTTGCATAATGGACTCGCTATATTCATAATTGTCTCCTTTGATAAAATTGATAGAGGAAGATATTTCATATCCAGAGCTAGTTTTATATTTTAGAAGACTAGAAGTTTTAATTATCTTTTCCTCTGTTACTTTGAATGAGTAGAAATAGTTTTTCAATTCTGGTCTCAGTAATTTTCCCTCAGAATTTGAAGGAAAATTCTTCCATAGTTCAGAGTATATGCATGCAATGCAATATTTGTTGCCTCGCAATAGCCAGTGCAATGAACAAAACTTTTTTTGAAGTTTGTCAATAACGTCAGGAGGCTTACGTTTTTCTTCTTAACCAATTCTTGCTTTCGAATCTTGTAAATTCTCAGTGAGAATTGAAGCTTAAATGTGCGTGACGTCACGATTCTACTCTCAGGAGGCGTTGCCATATAAAATAAATACAGAATTCGGCCTTTGACGAATATGTATTTGGAAAAACTGATATAAAACGAAAGTGACTATGTATAATTTATAAAAGACTATTCTCCGTATCAAAATGTTTGCAATGCCTCTTCCTAATGTATGTCGTAAAATTCAAATTATAATATTTTTCTAGATCATTATTCACACTGTTCTCGAAAATGAATTAAAAAGGGAAAAAAATGCTACAAGGAATGGGTATTCACGATTAGAGTGTTTTTTGAGAATATGTGAGAGTCTAATTGTGGAATAGAAATTGACTTACGCATTAAATAAGAAATAATCACCCTTGTTCACTAAAAACACTGTTAAAGTACTGATAACTTTTCAACTGTGACTGTTTAAATATTATTTGGGGTTGATGATGCAAACAAGGGGTTACCTTCAGCTGGAGATGAATCGAAATTTAATGAACTGCTTCTTCGCTCATTCATCTCCGTGTCTTCTGAATACCCTAGCTATTTGTTGTAGTGTGTTTTAAGAGTGATAACCTTTCTCTTCGCGGACGAAGAACGAAAAGTATATTGCATTTACTGGAATCGTTAAAAGAAGGAGTAAGCTGAAATTTCTTCATCATAGTATTTCTTATCGACTTCAACCAAGTTTGTCTGTCTCTTTGGATGTATGTCATGATAACTCAAAAACGAAAGGTCTTATCATATTCAAATTGTGACTAAAATGATTTGATGTTCGCTGACGAACAATCGGGTGATAAACACACCCTCTTCGGAAGGGTTGAAATTTTAAAAAAAGTTGGAACTCTCAAAATATACATTGAATCGATTCAAAACTTATACAGTAAATTAAAGTTAATTTGAAACTTATTTCATTCAAATTTCAAGGGAATCGTTCCAAACAACAACAAATGTAATTATTGGAGTTAACTTAAATTTACAATGTACCGTAACAGTTTACAAGAAATGGCGGTATTGTTTAGGGCTAGGACAGTTGTCTCCCACTCAGTAGGCTCGAGTTCGATTCTCAGAAACGGATATTTTGTTTTTGTATATTTTCTCAAAAATATTATTAATTTGACTATTATTTATTTGTTAAGATAATGGAATAAATAATTTATTTCATTATCTTCACACAAATGCGAAAAGTATTTTATAGAATGTGAAACAATTATATAAAAATCAGTAACCAAATCAAATGGTTTGGGAAGAGTGACTTTGCCACCCACACTTTAATTTATTCTCCAAGCGGCAACACGTTCCTAGTTTTTTTTTTATATGGACAAAATGTTCTTTATATCGAGCTAACCCTTTCACTGTACCCCTGATGAAAATTGGTATTTCAATTTTCCATAATCCGGTGGATATAAATGGAAATTCTTTATCAAAAAAATTACTTTTTCCCAACCTCCTCAATTTTGGGTTTTGTCCTTTGAGAGGGATAAATACAGTCTATAGGACAATATGAATATTGTAAAACAAATTTCGTAAGCAAAAATATATAGAATGGAACCTATAAAAACAAGTTCTCTCTCTAAGTGGACATAAGTGCACCTGACATTTAGTACAAGACACATGTGATTTCATTTTGCACCCTTCCATTGTATACCTCGAATTATCTTTTTTTTATCAAACTTTGAAAGGTGATTATAACAATCGTATCACAGCTCGCTGATCGCTCTTGCTTCATTGCAAGGTTTCTTGTGAGTCCAGGACAACTTGTATCAGAAGGCTTCCCGCGTTTAGGGAGTCCTTTTGTAAGTATGAGATCCTCAGCCACAGATTGCCGGAATGCAAGAAAATCTAGTTTGTGCTTTTGTAGAATACCTAGTTGATCAGCGTGCTTTTTATATCTATCCACTAACGCAAAATCCTCATAGTCGGGTCAAATTAGACGAAAAAACTATAAAGGCTGGGAAAATTTGCGGGCAACTCCGATCGACTCCGAGTTTTTAGCAAAACTTTCCTGCACGAATTTACAACATACCCGAAAAAAAACTTATATGTGCTTTTCCATTTTTCAATTGTTATAGAGGAATATAGAGGAAAATGGCCAATTTTTATGGCCAAAAAATTAGGAAATTTCTAAAATTACGAAATCATGCCAACAATGGCTGGAAATGCCCACTTGGGTGTTTTCGAGGTCGCTAATTACGATCCAGATTCGATAGTTTCATTATAAAGGAGTAGTATGTATGTATGGTTGTAATTTTGTAGGAAAAAATTAAATTTGACTATTATTATATGAATTTCCGGTGTTGTTAATAATGGTTCTGGATTTGATTATATTACCAACAACTTGGCTACATTGTCGTGAAAATATGATTCAATATTTACCGTTAAATGTTTTCAAGAAAATTTTGTAATCTTACTATTTCGATGCTCTTACTATACTTGATGACTTGAAAAAATTTGGATACTATACTCATAAATGATTGATCCGTAAGGTTAATTTTTTATTAAGGACTGGCAAATAATTAAAAACAAAGAAATTCTGTAATACAGAAGGAATAACATAAACAAACACGTAAAAAAATTTAAACTAATTTTTTACTTATTATTATTAACACACATTAAAATTTTGGTGATACAGAAAATATTTTACAGTCTTTTGAATAATTAACTTAAACATAATATCTAACTTAATAATAACTAACCTAAAAAATATATATACAAAATTTTGCGATAAATAGAATATTTTTTTACCACTATATTTACAATATTTTACAATTGATTTTTCCATATGATTAACCATTTATATCAATTATTCGCTTTCCTGATTTTCATCTTCATCATCATTTTCCTCAATGTCATCATTAAAATTAGAATCAACTAACCAATAAATCAAAAAATGGAAAATCCGACTTTGGAATCGTGATCAGCGCCCTCGACAAAATTTCCTAATTTTTTGGCCATGAAAATTGGCCATTTTCCTCTATATTCCTCTATAACAATTGAAAAATGGAAAAGCACATATTAGTTTTTCTTCGGGAATGTTGTTAATCCGTTCAGGAAAATTTTGCAAAAAACCCGAGTCGATCGGAATTGCCCGCAAATTTTCCCACCTTTTTTGCTTATATGACTCGACTAACACCACGTATTATAATTGTCACAATCCATTTGTTCAATCTGACAAATGATCTATGAATACTCAGCAAAAAGTCAAGTTTGCCTACGCCTCTCTTACTGCTATTAAATAAATGTATCGCTTCGGGTCTTAGAACTCGAATATACTCTTTTCTGTCTTATCCCATCTTTGGAAGTTAATTCAAACTTCTTACTACAGAAGGAGTAAACTCACAAATTCGTTAAATAGGATGTTCATAAGTAGGGACAATTGCGGTATTTGATCGAAACTTCACAACTAACGCATGGCATACCATAGAAAAGGATGTCCCTCTCAAGAGACAATAACAGTGAAAGGGTTAAAATGTTCCGTCTAGTTCGAGCACGACTCACAATCGATTTTGTAAATCCCGGATTTGTAGTTTATTATTGACTCATACATATCGAAACATAAAGCATACTATTAAACTAATTATACTTGCCAAATAACCATGAATCATGAAGACTAATTAAGAATGGCTCAAAATAATGTATCCTAGATTTCTCAACAAATTCCGATCATAATTATCCCCTTCTCTCATGATGATTAACAATCTACTTACATCGTAGGTATTAGGTCCTGGTTGTTTCATGTATGTAACTGGAAATCTTTCACTTTTATGGAAAAAGTAACCTTTGCCATTAATTCCTTTCTTCCCCAAATAGTGGGCCGGACCTGCAACAATATTTTCATTCCTGAAACCTACATAATATTCATGAAAGCTAAGCCAGCTTCAAAACCAATTATTTACTTATACAGAGAGTATGTCACGATGAACGCCCGCGACAGAATTTTCATTGAAAAATGATAGGAAATATTTGAAAATATTCTTATTCATTGAAGCTAATGTGTACTCTTCAACTGAGATAGTTTCAAGGATCTGACACATCCGGTTATACAGGAAGTGAACATCAACTTGCTTATTTCAAATAGAATACCCGGTATATTATTATATCTTCGATTTTTGCGAAAAGTTTTAGATATATCTGATGGGAGGTATTCTATAATTCATAATATTTGTATGAATGTTAGAGCACTTGTCTGAATTTTTGAAACACTCGTCAAAAAACGTATCTGAATGTTGAAGCACGTGTTTTGACTAGTGTTTCAAAAATTCGCAGATAATTTTTGAGTGTAAATGAAACATACAAACCTGGATTGTCGATATTTCGATAATCTACTGTTCTACGAATATCAGTCGCATTGAAGGGCAATAACTTCTTATTGTGAGATTTTTTGTTCCTGTTCTTATTGAATGGTTCAGTTACTGAGTATTTACTGGATCCGGGTCCCTGAAACATGAGTTCTTAACAATCAGTTGTAAATTTTGTTTTAAGCATAAAATCGCTTAGAGTAAATTCTTCTATATATAAAAAAGGATATTGAACCAAATGAAGCCCACCATTGCAGGATCAACTGATCAAATAAATTCATTACCAGAATCACTAGAATCTGGATTTATTGTAATCATTCTCAATCACTTTCTAGATGGAATCGTTATATTAGCAAATTTCGCGAGGAGTAATTCCAGAAAAAACTAGGTAATAGCAAGAAAAACACGAATATATTAATATTTCACAATGTTTTCCCCCAATGAATCTACGAATGTGGAATATAATCTGTACACTATTTATGTAAGTGAATGAGCTTACTAGTAAGGTTGAACCGTGCTGGTATTAATGCGGTAGGTTATGCGGATGACATCGTCATACCCTCCAGAAGAGTCCACGAGGGTACCTTGTAAGAGCTTGTTCAACAAGCCTTGATAATCACAGAAGTCTGGTGTAGAGAGAACAAACTTTCCATTCAGCCAGAGAAAACTACCATTATCATCTTCTCCAGAAGGTATAAAATCGAGCCTCTGAAGAAGATGGTAATCGAGGGCAAGTCAGTTGACTTTTTCGAGGCGATGAAATATCTGGAAGTCCCCTAGACGAAAAACTACCCTGGCAGAAGCAGCTGGAGACTAGGTGCCAAAATGCTAAGATAATCTTTTGCCAGCGTAAGACAACAATTGGCATGAAGTGGGGTCAAGGGCCTAAGCAGCTGAAGTGGATCTACTCAGCTATTATTATCCCAAGACTTGGTCATGCAGTCCTTGTAGGGTGGAAAAAATCGAACTGGTTACAGCCCAGAAACTTCTGGACAGAGCACATCGAATGCAGCGTTGAAGACCTTGCTGAGAGCTTGCCAGTTCTTTCAATGACGATGTGGTCACGTAATGATTACGGTGTACAGTCTTAGTTGCAATGGCCTCCTTAAGAGATGGAGTGCAGACCAAGCCCGCCTATTTAGGGGGCAGCCTGAAAAACTGCAATAGAACCGCAGGAAATAATCAAAGCCTTGTGATTCGCGAAGTTGCATTTCAGGGTCGTCATCCCGTCGAAGAAGGAGTGAGAAAATGGCCGAATGCCAAATACGGCACAATTTGGTGAACGGATGGATCTAGATTCTAGAACAAACACAAGAGTTTGAGTAGGCTTTTGCGAAGGAAACTAAGTGGAGTCGTCAACCCACTTCCTTTCCGAATGTCCTGCGCTCATCCGAGCCAGGCTAGGCGCGGGGATCATCACGGTCGATAACATAAAGGATCTAAGCGTAAAACAGATCTTAGGATCCTGTCGAGCAGTAGGTTATCCAAATACCACCTAGAAACGTAGTAGGGGATAGTATACAAGGGTCTTTGGGTGAGTGCACTGTGTTATATTGAGTCCGCTACCATCTCAACCAATAACCAATATGTAAGGGTAATATTTAGAAATAAATAATAGACTCAATTCATATGTGACCTATGTTAAGAATTTTCATCACTTCAACCTGCCAGTAATATATTTCATCAACATCAGATAGTTTTGGTCAATGCAACATGAACATAACATTCTCCTTCAGGTACCAAATACTCTTCAGTAGAGACAACATATACAAAATCAAGTTTTAAAATCAAACTTATTGTTGAAACCAAAATACAAGGTGATGTGGAGAAACTTACGTCACATAAATATATCAATGGTTTACAAGTGCAAATGATCGACCCCTATACAGGTTAATTTTTTTTGGTACATAGTGGAAAATAATTAACAATTTACGTTGTCGATGAACCTCGCAAAATTACCGTATATTGATCACATTTGTGTAGTACTACTAGTTCACAAGGAGCAATGTGTCGCAATAATTCATCGGTGAATATAATAATAATAATAATATTCATTGTGAACCTCTACAGAAACATATAACAAGATAATTAATAATAATATATACAATATACTTTCTGCAGAGTTTAGGAAACTTTTCAATGTTCTTGTTTGTTTGATGGAAGAAAGGCAAAAAATTGTAAGGTAAGCGTATGACCAGTGGCCAGTAGATTTGTATATTTTTTCGTTGTTAGTGCATCATCTTTGATTCCTCATAATAGACATGGTCGTAATAAGTTTCATCCCGGAATATTGAGTGGCCATGGCAACTATATAAAACAACGGACGAAGATCCAATATTTGTTCATCCCTGAACACTAGAGTGACATTAAGTTTTCTTTTTTGAATGACTGCCAAGTTGCCTAAATGAGTATGCAAAATACCACCCCAACCTATTATGCCATATTTGAGATGTAATTCCACTAAAGCGTGGTATATAATTCTTAAGTTCCTTTCAGTATGGATTCGAGTTTTTTGAAAATGTATATTACACTTCACAGTTTTTGTGTTATGAATTCTATATCGTGATTCTATTTCAGGTGACGGTCAATTTAAATACCAAAGTATTTCATTTTATTAAGACTTTTAATTGAAATTGTAGTTTTTTAATTATTTAAGGAAACGAATTTTTAATTACTGTATTCCGATAATTATTTTTCATAAGAGCTGAATGAAATGACCAAAATCAGGAATATAATTATTAAAAATTGAATTCCAAATATTTAATTTTAAATGCTTCACAAAGCTTAAGTTTAGGAAAAATTACTGGTTTTTCTTTTAATGGATGGAAATATGTTATGTAGGGTTTTATTTCATAAAGTAGACGAAACGTTGAGCCGTCATCCAGTAAGAATCTTATCCTATTGAGTTAATCCCTACAAATCTAGACCACGCGAGGGAAAATGAAAAATGGTGTAACATCTCACAAACTATGAGGAAAATATTGAAGTGCCGAAACACGTGAATTATCATATAGAGGGGCATTTTTCAACAAATAACCTAATATTCAAAATTGAACAATCAACAAATACTTGATAATTCTCTCTAGTCAAGTTTGAATAGATTTTCCGTTTGCTAACACTTTATCGTTGAATCCCTCGATGTGTTGAGCCCAATTAGGTAAGACTCCACTAACCATCTACCCTAAGATCATCATTAAGGTTATATAGTAGCTTAACTGTTTTGTAGTAGGCTAGTACTTTGTAATATTTGTTTGAAGAAGCCGAAACTATAGTTATATTTATTTATTAAATTATTAAGAATCGAACTTTCAATAGTTATTTTATAGTCGAGGAAATATAGCCGTAAAAAGGCCAAATGATCGATTTTTTTTTACTGGCAACCTGTATCAAGATGCGGTTTTCGCCATTTGCTTCAGAAACACAATAGAAAAAAATGTTACATATTTGTTTTACCAGGAATAGCTTGGCTGCATATGTGCATACAAAGAATGCATCTAAATCATGCAATTTGCTGATCTGTGTAAATATTATATTGTCGCTCATCAAATATTGATCAAAATTGGCCAGAATTTGAATGATTGAGAAAATTTGAGGATTTCCGCTTCATATTGCAAATCCCCCACCCCAAGCCCCTGAAATCTGCCCCAGGGTGCAGCTTGGCATTATGAAAACATCAAATTCGTAATCAGCGACCCCAAAAACCCCCGAGTAACAAATTCTGGCCAATTTTGATCAATATTTGATGAGCAACAATATAATATTCACACAGATCAGCAAATTGCATGATTTAGATGCATTTTTTGTATGCACAAATGCAACCAAGCTTTTCCTGGTAAAACAAATATGTAACATTTTTTTCTATTGTGTTTCCGAAGCAAATGGCGAAAACCACATCTCGATACAGGTTGCCAGTAAAAAATTCGATCATTTTGGCTATAATTCCTCAACTATTAGTTAAGATTTAGAAATTGCTTGAAAATTTAACATATCATTCAAGTTTGCAAAATTAATTTCCAAACATTTTTAATAAAGTTTATATAAAATCCGTTTTTAAGTGTAATAATGAACACAAATTCGTATCAGGGAAACTTCAAACAATGAGAAATATTTCCACTTTGATATGAAGAACATTTTCATCATGTCACATCTCGCAAAAACCGGCAGTAGCTAGTCATGTCTTGCAGACGAGAAATGTTTGTCAATTTCAAAATAGAGTTCCAATAAATACTTGAATAATGTGGAACACATTCAAATGTATAATAACAAAGGCAACTTGATGAATAACGACTATGTTTACCATTTATTCTACTACCTGTAATCCGTTAACAGTTTCACAGAAAAGGATAATCGGATTAAGGAATATTACTTCAATAATGTAAACACTTTTTCCTTCCTTCCTATATCTTCTGTAGATATGAATACTACTGATTAAAGATTTTATTCCAGCTGCTCCCCAGATGATGCAAAAATTTGTAGTGGGAAATGTGTTGTAATTCTAATTTAATAACTATAATTTAAGACTTTTTACTAGGGGTATGGAAATCGATTTAATGGATTATTAAAATACATATCTCGATATAATCGATAGTGCTTTCGGGAATTGTAGAGAAATTAATAAACCTCGCGCAACTGGACATAATGAGGCTCGAGTTTTTCGCTTAAGACGGAGTGAGCCTAGAGAACTAAGTCTTCCCTCCTTTCGTCCTTTCGTCTCATACGACACGTTGGTGCTTTCTACATAGTGGTGAATCCGAATTACTGTACCTTAAGCCGTTTTCGAGTTACATATTTTAAGCGTTCGTACAACTAGACAGATTGCGGCTTGCGCTCTTGTTCGGCTCATGCGGAGGATGGAGTGAGCGTAGCGAACGAACCCTGTCCTCCTTTCGGCTTACTCACCCACTCCGCCTTAACCAGTTAGGCATATGCGAAGCCTGACCTGTTAGTATGAATGTAAGTTATACATCCTTATGAGTATTGTATTCGGCTGGTTAGCATGTGTGCAAGCTTGCTGTCAATAAATTTGAAATTACTATAACATTGGGTACTTTGTTTATCCCAAAACTGTGCTCAAAGTGTAATAACAACATATTAAACAAACTTCTAAAATAATCGCAGTGAAAGAAGTACTAACTAACAAGATATTACTAATAATTGAAACAATCTCACTTCATTTTATAAAGTGCTCTGAAAACTAAAAATATGTGATTAATTGAATTAGTAACATCTGCTGAAGAGCAAAGACTTCTGGAATAGAATGAATTGTTATCAGTGCAAACAAGTAAGTGAACAAAAAAGTATCTATAAATGTGATTCCTGTATGTCATCTTTTTGTAAAAAATGTAGCTCATTATCTGCAACGGAAATAAGATGCATGGAACTTGGTGATGAATTATTAAAATTTTATTGCCCCAATTGTTTATCAACAAATCAAAATGTAGATATTGAAAATATCATGGCTGCAAACAAGAAATTGAGAAATGAAATAAACCAACTGAGAGAAATAAATTACAATAATGTAGGCAGTGCTTCATATAACAGAAAAAAGTCACTATCAGATAATGATTGTGAAATCAAAGAATTAGAAAATCTGAACTCTAAATTGCAAATACAACAAGAAAAGGGTCAACAAGCAGAAGAAATAATAAGTAAACTGCTACATGAAAATGAGGATCTTAAGAATCAAAATAAAATATTGAAAATTGAAAACGCTAATATAAAAAATACTAATGAAACTCAATATGAAGAAATTGACAAACTAAAACATGAAACTGCTGCTAAAAATAAACATACTGATATCACACAAATTTATGAACACATATGTTCTGACTTCTCAACTAAAATTGAACAACTGAAAAATGAAATGATGCTAGAACTAAATCCTATTAAAGTGATTGTGACAAAGAAATCCGACACGAGAAGTTAGACTGACATTCTGAAAAATAATGAAACTACTAATGAAAAAACCGGAAACACCAAATTAATCGAACTCAATAATGAATTTGGGAACACCCAAAATACAGATGTTTCTGACTTGGAGATGCAAAAATCGAATAAGATAAAACCAGTGAAAATCAATACTAGTATTGTAATAAAGCCAAAAAATAAGCAAGACCACGCTCAAAGCAAGAGTGACTTACATAAATTTGTAAGACCTCAAGATCTGAAAGTAGCCATATCAAGTGTTAATAACACTAGACAAGGAGGTTTGTTAATAACATGTGAAAATAGTACAGATCGTGAAAAAATGAAATGTGAAACCGAGCTAAAATTGGGAGACAAATATAATGTACCCATTCCGAAAGGAAAAAAGCCATTGATTAAAATTGTTGGTCTTGAGCAGGAATTAAATGAAGCAGACCTAGTAGAAGCAATGATAAACCAAAATAAATTTATAAAAGAAAATGCGGACATAAAGCTTATAACCACCAAGAAAATGAAAACTAGATGGTATGCCATTATTGAATGTGATGGAAATACCTACAAGAGTATCCTTGAAAATGGAGCTTTATCTATGCGGTTTGGAGCATGTTCTGTCTATGAATATTTTAGTATCTATATATTATAGGTGCTATAACTGCTCAGGTTTTGGTCATAGTGCTAAAGACTGTAAAATAGAAAGTGTTTGTTTGAAATGTGGCAACCATGGTCACTCTGGTAATAATTGTGATAGTGAATCAAACAGATGTCCCAACTGTGTAGAAGCAAATGACAAATTCTCTTTAAAATTGAATTCGAATCATTCCCCATTCATTATAACTGTCCAGTATTAGAAATGGAAACAAATCAATAGCAATTACCTAATAACAAACTCGATACCTCTAAAATGTCAAACTTCTCTAAAATTTTACACTATAACATTCAATGTCTAAGAAACAAAACTTCAGAACTAGAAGCTTTTTTAATAGGTAAAAGTTATGATATACTTTGTATAAATGAACATTGGTTGGGATCTGACGAATTAAACACTCTGAACATAAGTGGTTTTGTAAATCTCTCAGCTTTTTGCAGAACAACGCATAAACATGGAGGAGTGGGTATTTTTACAAGCAATATCATAGAAGCAATTCCGTTAGCTTTTGATACACAAGAAGTATCTGATGAAATACATTTTGAAATAGCAGGTATAATGTACAACAATATACAGGTACCGACAATCTATCGCTCACCTCTTGGGGATTTTGACATATTTTTAAATAAATTAGATGCAACACTTAATAAGCTATCATTACACAAAGGTACTATAATAACTGGGGACTCTAACTTGCATTTCCATTCAGATAGTAAAGAATCTCAGTCACTATGTAACATGTTTGAATCCTACGGACTACATAAAACTGTTCATAGCTATACTAGAAACGAAGCAACTCTTGATAACATATTTACTAATTTTAACAGCAATTGTTATGTTGCAACAGTAACAGATCCCAATTTATCTGATCATCTTGCTATATCATTCAATTTTGAAGTGGAAAACAAAACATCATTAAATAATAAAATCAGAATAACCTACAGACCAATAACAGAACAAGGCCTCTTTAAACTTTATAATTATGTAGATAAAGTAGATTGGTCATTCGTAAACAATTCTCAAATAAATGTAAATAACAAATTTGATCATTTCTTGAATCTGATAATAGATGGCTGTGATTCTAGCTTTCCAATAAAAACAAAATTTATAAAACAAAACGAACCTAACATACCTAAAATACATTGGTTTAATGACAACTTAAGACAAAGTAGAGAAAAATTGCAGTTATTAATAAAACTAATCCACAAATTATTTCCAAGGAATCACTTAATAAATTTAAAAAAGGTATCGTGAGCACATTAATAAAAGTAAAAAAGAAGCTAACGATAAATACATTAACAATTCAAAAAATATGCAAAAGGCATTGTGATATCATCAAATACAAAAATCCGATTAAAAGAACTTCTCAACCTAAAAACCTAAATGCCACTGATTTAAATATTTCTTTTACAAATATAGCAGAATCCTTAGTCAAGAATCTTCCACCTTCACAAAATAATCCTATTGATTGTATAAAAAAAATTAATTTAGTCTTCCATTCAGAATTTAAATTCATAGAAGTTACATTCAATGAAATGAGAGATATAATTTCAAATTTAAATAATAGTCCCAGCAAGGACACTTATAATATAAATGTTAAAATAGTAAAAACTATTCTAAATTTGATCATTTTTCCTCTATGTGAAATTATAAACCAATGTATCACCTCTAACAGTTTTCCAGATTCCCTCAAAATATCTAAAGTAGTTCCGATTTACAAAAAAGGCTTATGCGATGATGTTAATAACTATAGGCCAATATCAATTACACCCATTTTTGGCAAAATTTTTGAGACTGTGCTGAAACGGCAAATAACATACTATTTTGAGGCAAATAATTTGTTTAATAAATGTCAATTTGGATTTTGTAGCAATGTTTCTACTACAGCTGCTATAAACAAACTTACTAGCTATGTTCGAGAATGTTTTGAGGAAAAGAAGTTCATGCAAGCCTCCTTCTTTGACCTTACCAAGGCTTTTGACTGTGTGTCCCATGATCTGTTGATGCAAAAGCTCCAAGAATACAACTTTGATAACAATAGTATAAATCTTATTAAATCATACTTAACTAATCGTATGCAATATGTATCATACAACAATGAAAAGTCGACAAATAAAATAATCACATTTGGTGTTCCACAAGGATCTGACTTGGGACCAACCTTATTTTTAATATACATTAATGACATCAGTAATTCTATGTTAAATAAGAACAACATTATTTTATTTGCCGACGACACAACAACACATGATAGTGCTTGACAGCTTGGAGCAATTGAGTCAACAGGCCTTGGAAACACGAACCAGTATTTGTAATTGGTTCCTTGCTAATAACCTTATAGCATTAATGATAGCAAAACACAGATTTCACATTTTTCACTTAGACCAGTTAATTTAAATATTGAAACCAACATAGTTAAATTCCTCGGCGTTTATCTCGATTCAAGATTGACATGGGAGCATCATATTGCACAACTATCAAAAAAACTCAACAAAGTCATTTTCGTTATACGAAATCTAAAAAATACAATATCAGAGAATGTATTGATGAATGCATACTATGGTTATTTCCATTCACATATGACATATGCAATACTATGTTGGGGTCATTCAGCGCAGGCCTCAAGGATTTTTGCAATTCAGAGAAGGTGCATAAGAGTGTTGGCAAACCTAAAATATAGAGCGTGTTGTAAACAAAAATTTAAATCCTTGAAGATGCTCACTTTTCCAAGTGTTTTTATATTAAATTGTATAACACATGTTAAAAAAATCTGGTTGCTTATGTTAAACACTCCAACTATCATGAATATAACACCAGGGGAAAAGACAATCTTGTTGTCAACTTCAACAGAATCAATAAAGCTAGAGATGGACAAGGCCACTATGGCATAAAATTATACAATGTTCTACCAGAATCTATTAAAAATTTAAATATCAGAAATTTTGAACACAAAATGAAAACTTTTTCACAAAATGAAGCCTTCTATAGTATAGATGAGTATCTAGGTTTTAATTTTGAAGACATTGAAAGTAGTCCTATGTAATATACTATGGTGTTTTATTATGATCTATCGAAAATTTTATCATATAATTAGATGTATTTATTGCAATTTATTATCATTTATGAAAATCTTAATGTAAATTTTATTATTATTTATTATAAAAATTATTCAATTTAACAAGTGATTCTCTATCTGTGATACATCTGATTTATTAATGTCAAATACTATAAATTTTAAATACCATCCTTAATAAATTCTTTTGCATTGACTTGTGTAATACTATGTACTGTAATTTAGCACCAATAAATTTCTTTCTTTCTTTCTATAGTATATGAGATATTCAATCTTCAATTCAAATCACCCTGTAAATTGCTTCTGATTTCTCTTATGAACATAACACTTGAATAAATATGTTACTGAGAAGTTTTTTAGCACACAGTGACATATTCAGAATGATTATTATAGAATGGACTTGAAAGTATGCAGAATATTTGCTGTAAATGTATGATGTTCACAAAGTGGAGTGTACTCATATCAACTAGTTTTATGTAACAATGTTTTTATTGAACGAACAAAAATACCTTTCCTTAACCGCCTGTTACATACAGACTAAATATGTTTTCTGTTTATTATTTGATTTAAAGTATACGTGAGTTAATTTAAGAGACTAGTAGACACAGAATAGAGTGTTTTGTAACACGTGTGTTTGTGGTTGATATGCCTGTTTATGACAGGCCATCAGAGACGGCGAAACTTAATAGACTGGCCGCGAGTACGGAGGCTCGTTTAAAATGTAAATATGTGTTTATAAAAGCTGTCAGCGGCCACGAAACATAATTTTGACAGTTATTAGGACCCTTCATTAAGGGATGCTTGACTCCAGAACACGCAGCTAAGTAAACATTAACAGCTCTCCTGGTTGTAGGTAGGTACAATTAATTAATTTATTCCCCTCCCCATAATCATTTGTCTGCCTTTGATATGCACACACGTTTTAATATCGAATAGATAACGACTGGCCATCGGCATGAAAACTTAGGGATTTGATGGAGTTTTTACTGCAAAAGTGTTCGAAAATGCATGACGGTGATTATGTGTAGCCTAAAATTATGAAAATTTTTCGAACTGCTTCATGAAGAATTTGTTTCACCACCGCAAATTGTGGGCAAGTTTATGCTCTTTCTGAATATCATATTATTAGCTTATATCTTTCGAAACTAACTGAAGCTTGTTTTACTTCCTTTTATGAGAGTGAATTTTGTGATTTTGAGCATTTAAAGCAATTGCATCTGCTAGTCTGTCATTAATAATAATATTAATGTTTAATTCTCACAATCCAATTTTTTGTAGATTCCTACTACCAGGTTTCGAGATTAATTATTACACCTCATCCTCAGGTATATATAAGGCATGGCTGTGATAAAGATAAGTGTATCAAAATTTTTATTTCAAAGTTTGATCAAATATTGTTTTTTAACTAATACGTTTGAATGATAATTTAGAAATAAAAATTATTTCACAACTCTTTTAACAAATTTTGATACATTTTTCCTTATCACAGCCATGTTTTATATATCCTTGAGGATGAGGTGTAATAATTGACTTCGGAACCTGGTAGTACGAATCTACAAAAAAAAATGGATTGTGAGAATTAAACATTAATATTAATATCAATTATGTACAGGGTGTCCCATTTTGGATACTTTTGCGGGGTATCTCCTTTATTTTTAAAGATAGAGAGTTGCGGTTTTCGCGACACTATGCTACTTTTTCATAAAACTCAAGATGCCGTCAACAGAATTTTCATAGCCCTTTTAGTTTTTAAGATACAGGGCATTTCTGAAAATGTTGCATTTTGTGACCCCCCTCGTATCTCCGTTATCCTTCAACTTATCGAAAAGGTAAAATAACATTCTAATAGATTTTTTTCCGTAGAATGCAGTGGTGTAGATAACTTTTGTTACATATTTACTGTTTTTGAGTTATAAAGTAAACTTATGTTTTTTTAAATGGAACACCCTGTATATTTATAGACTATAAAATTTGTCTTTTTCTTACCTTTTCAAAAATATATGATAGTATAAACTTTTTTTCAGAAACACGCAAATAATTGACAATTTTCAGAAAATTAAATACATATTTTAATAGTAGGCAATAACAATAATTGTTTAACAATAATAAACAAGTGCAACTTACATATTACTAACAAATAATTGGATACCTTGTATATAGGTATCTATTAAAAAAAATTCCCATAGATCTTTTTCTAACAGTAAGTTTGTAACAACAGTTTTGTGGCGTAAAGTGACAATATAACAAAAACACAAAAAAATAACATTATTAAAAAAAATTAAATGTGATGTTCAAATTGACCACCATTTTCTCTAATGCAAAATTGGCACATCTTTGAGATTCTTTGAATAGCGTTCAAAAGAACCATTGTTCTCATTCGCAGATTTCGAAAAGCTAAATGAATTGCCTCTCGAAGTTTTGCAATGCCGTCATATCGAGTTTTATATACTTCATTTTGTATATAACCCCATAAAAAAAAATCTAAAATTGAGAGATCTGGTGATCGTGGAGGCCATCTAACAGGTCCGTTGGTACCTATCCATCTTTGAGGAAAGTTATTATTTAGAAAGGTCCTTAAGAGCCTAGAGTTATGACTTGGGGCACCATCTTGCTGTAGGTAAACAGCATTATACTGGGCTAATGGAATGTTTTCGAGCAGTTCTGGAATAACTTCCTCAAGAATTTCTAGGTATCTACGTGCTGTAAGACCTCCTTCAAAAATCCTATAAACTATATGTCTACCCAAAATAAAACATGAAACCTCAACTCCAAAGCGTCCTTGTTGTGCCCTTTCAAACATTAAATGCAGATTTTCACTACGCCAGTTCCTGGTATTGTGACGATTGAAAATGCCAGCACTTGAAATAAAGCATTCGTCTTACCAAAAAACAAGTCTGCCAAATAAATCGTTAGCATCGATTTGTTGCAAATACCACTGGCAAAACAGTGCCCGGCGCTCGGCATCGCCAGGATGCAAATGTTGTAGTATATTAAATTTGTATGGATGATACTTATATTTCTTCAAGATCCTCTGAGCGTTAGTTTTTGGCACACCAATTTCCTTCAAAATTTTTCTACATGAGGACGAAGATGTTGCTTCTATATATCCTAAAGTATCTATCTCTTTTCTTTCCCTGTTCTCTTTGTTGTATGTTTTAGGGCGCGGGTGAACAAATGATCCGTGCTCAACTAAATTTGCTTTTAAACGGGCAAATATCCCAAAAAACGGGTTGCCTTCTTTCTGGATATCTAACAAGCAAAAATTAAAATGATAATAGAGATTTTCATAGCCATAATAGCTTACTCACCTTTGGAAATATAATTCCGAAGCTTCTTCAGAATTTTCATTACTCTGTATAAAAAATACCATCATATCATATTTCTCATAATTTTCGTAAACTGCCATTATTCGAAAAAATTGATAAATATCTATCGAATAATGATACCAAAAGAACGAAAATAAACAGCTTAAATGCGATAGAGATTTGATGTTTATTTCTGTTTCTTGTCATAAATGGCCTACAATTAAAATATGTATTTAATTTCTAAAAATTGTCAATTATTTGCGTGTTTCTGAAAAAAAGTTTATACTATCATACATTTTTGAAAAGGTAAAAAAAAGACAAATTCTATAGTCTATAAATATACAGGGTGTTCCATTTAAAGAAACATAAGTTTACTTTATAACTCAAAAACAGTAAATATGTAACAAAAGTTATCTACACCACTGCATTCTACGGAAAAAAAATCTATTAGAATGTTATTTTACCTTTTCGATAAGTTGAAGGATAACGGAGATACGAGGGGGGTCACAAAATGTAACATTTTCAGAAATGCCCTGTATCTTAAAAACTAAAAGGGCTATGAAAATTCTGTTGACGGCATCTTGAGTTTTACGAAAAAGTAGCACAGTGTCGCGAAAACCGCAACTCTCTATCTTTAAAATTAAAGGAGATACCCCGCAAAAGTACCCAAAATGGGACACCCTGTACTCACACTTGGGTGAAACCAAACATTAGCAAATTAGCAAAGAAGTTCGGAAAAAAAAACCGACTGAACCAATCAGTTTTTTTTTACAAATCGTTGCTGGACGCATACTGGACGATATTGAACTTTAAGATCTGGTCGCTTGGACATTTTTCAATTGTTAAGCTGGAAATTTTTACTCTATCCTTCTTCTCTATAGTTTATAATGAGGCCCAAATAATAGCGAGCTCTTTCGAATCCGAGTGAAATTTTCTAGGCAATTTTAACAAACGTTGCGAAATTATCTAATTTAGCCATTTTTATGACATAAAATTGGCCAATTTCTAGCTGAAGTGGTCGAAAATAGTAAATCTCACTTCGGAATCGTGATCAGCGACCTTGAAAACCCCCGAGTGGAGTTTTTCAGCCAATTTTGGCAATACTCACCAAATTTACAAATTTTTAAATAATTTTCCAATGAATTTACCATGAAAATTTGCCAATTTCCAGTTCAACAATTGAAAAATGTCCAAGCGACCAGATCTTGAAGTTCAATATCGTCCATAGGCCAGTACAAATAATATTTGAACAACAAAAAAATTCGTTACCGCAATCTGACAGCGGGATATTGTAGAACAAGATATTGTAAAAGAGGGAAAAATAAATCGAGCCGACAGCTGCTATCCGGGGCGGAATGGGGTGTGTTTTTAGGGCTTGAAAACAGTTTTTCGTGATTTCTGGCTAAACCGTTTATTCTATCAAAAAAAGTTAAATATAAAAGTTGTAGGGAATAAGAAGATCTACAACTTTTTGTTCAGCGTTTTCACCCTAACCTCAAAATTATCCGACAAAAATGCGAAAAACCAATTTTTCAGTTTTTATTTTTTTCTCTGACAAATTAAACTTTATGGAGCTCTTACTTCGACAAAAGATACCTCTATTTATTGCAAAAAAGCAGTAATTTTTTTGGAAGAAAATATTTTGAGGTTGTTTGCTAAATTTTATTTAATGAAAAAAAAAACAAAGGATACCGCACACTTTAGAAGGGAAAGTGGCCCCCTGTCGAATTGGCTGAATTTTTGATATGTTATAGTCCAAGTCATTCCGAACAAAAAGTTCAATGGGCACAACTTTTTCTATAGGCTGGTTTTGGCGCTAGAGGCCATTGAAAACTTTCATTTGTTCTTCATTGTTAAACAACACGAAACGTTATCCTGGATAATAATCACTTTTCCGAATAATCAAGATCTAAACAGTCATTAATATGAGATACTATTAGAAGTATTGTTCATTGATGTCACTATAGGTGATCAATTATACAGCGTGTTCCAGCTATCACGGTCAAAATAATACTTCAAGTTGATGATGAAACTCAAGAATATAACAAAAATTGGTCTATCATTTTGATAGGGTTGTGTCGAATGAGTACGTAAATACATCCGATAATTGTACTGATGCTCAAGGAGTGTGGCGGAGAAACTCCTTTTAGCGGGTCAACAAAGCCTCCATTTGCACATTCAGCATAAATATAATAGGAAGGAAATAATGGGCTATAACTCAATAAATATATTATATGTAACATTTAACTTAACCATTGAACCTGGTATCGTTGACCCAAATGAAAAACTCTCGACTGAACCCTAATAATTCATTTAATGATTTACAGGATGTTCCATCTGAGAACATATCAATATGAACAAAGAAACAAGGAGAATATGCCATAAACAGTCTAAACAATCATAGGTTCTTCATTATTATGTCTCTCTGCAGCATCAGATACGGTATGAAGTATTACGGTCGAAGGATACTTAACATTGGCAGCATGACGGGCATATCCAAGGTACCAAAGTACGGTAGCTACATGCGAACATGTACCCAATGTACGACTTCCTGATTTGCACGTACAGTAGGACCCCTAAATTGGCACACCTTCCAAACTAACATTGTACTTGATCCACAGTTGGTATTTGATACTATTTCGATGACGAGATTTTATTCTCATCCTCAATAGACCTGGAATTTCAATACGGTCGTCGAATTCAAATAAAACGTTTCCCAAATCCTGTCTATTATCTTGTACATAAGATGGAGCTATTTTTATCTGGAAAATTCCGAATGTTAGTTCTCGTAGGTATTCCAAACTGAGAACTGAAAAATTTAGTAATTGGTTTTCCTCCATTGGAAACCATCTACCATGTCTTCGTAGCAGACCCTCTTCTTCTATTCTCAACTGGAGTTCATTTATTTCATTGGCACGGTTTAACATTATCTGAGCTAGCTCAGCATTGGCTTCTTCCATGGTAATTGGTTCATGATACTTATTGATTATCGCACATGCTATTCTGATATAGTCTCCTATATGCAGAACTTGTGGCATTGGTACATTATCTCTGAAGAATTTGAACATATTCTTTATATGACCGTTTCTAGCTTCTACAATCCATCTTGTTTTCATAACTAGTCTAGATGAATTTGCCTCTTCGGTTGTAAGCTGATGCTGTCCACCACCAAGTGCTACGGGAATTTTTACTACTATACCTAAGTCAGCCAAGAAATTCTGTGCGTCACGGTATCCCCTATCTAACATGAAAATATCACCTTTTTGGAACCAGTTCCTCAGACCCATTAAATCTCGTTCATACTCATGTCTCAACATTGCCGCATCACTATTCCTCGAATCAGAGAAATAAGGACCGTGGACATCTAGGATATAACCATTGGGAGCAACAATCAATGCAGGTTTCAAAAGATGGTAACCCTTGTGTACACAGTATGATTGACGTAATACTTGAAATGTCCGACTTTTGGGTATTTTTATGTACGTCCCGTCAATATAAGCTATTGCTCTTCGATAATTTGGTTCAGGATTGTAAAGGGTATTTGCAAAATCCGTAACATGTCTAGTAATATATTGGCCCCTCTCTATATGCTGATACCCTACATTTTGTGGAACGAATTGTTGTAATAATGATACACGCACTTTTTAAATTGCCAAGCTCACAGCTTGACGACTGGAATAGGAAAACATGCCCATCAAGAATTGATCGGAAAGTCCTTGTCGTAATTTGCACAAGAAACATAACAAATCTTTCGTCGCTATTGCTCTATTTTTCTGATGAATATTGACGCGATTGCAAAATTCAAAGAGGTCTGTAAACTGCACTTTTTTTATTGGAGTTAACGCCTGGAACTCTTCATCAGTAAAATTATCCTCGTTATTGTATTTATTTGTTGATTTATAGTTCAGCACAGCTTCTCGTAACGATACTAACATATGTTTGAGTTCATTACCTTTCAAATTATATGGTCTTGTTATTCCTCTAAGCCCATTTATAAAAGGTGGCAGAAGATGTTCCTCCTCATTCAAATGACCACCACAGATTCTGACGCCGTCAGGTGCAAACATTCCGGTCTTCAGAAATACATCCAACCTACCAGAAGGTGACATTCTACCAAGATTTTCAAATCTACCACATACAAAACATGACGTATGAGAGGTTCGCAACAAAACTTTAAGTACAGTTGGATCGGGATCTTTCTTCATAAGCTTGTATCTCTGAGAGAATACTCAAATGACAGTTTCGGCAAATCCTTGTCTGTTCAATAAAAGGTATTTGAGGCAATTCTAATTCATTCCTTCGACGTTCGGCAATGGCTCTGTTTTCTTCGTCCAAACGTACCATTTGCCTTGGTGTTCCATTGTACTCACAAACAAAACATTCAAATCTCACTGCGAAATTATACGCCATATTCAACTTTATATTGACATGAAGTAACAAACAAACAAAACCTTGCTAGAAACTTTGACATCATTTCCAAAGCCATCTACAGAAAAATGTGTTTTTCTGCAGTAAAGGGATGCAATGTTTTCATATTATCCAGTAGGTACCCTTCAAGTTCGAGGATGAATAAACAATTTTTAAAAGAAATCTGGACTACATTTTTATACAGGGTGGGGCAATAGTGTGTCTTTCGATTTCTAGAGTTGTTCTATTGTGATATCGACTTGAAAACGAAAGTTAACTAGACAACAGAATCTAGCACAAGAATGTTTTGCATTTACTGGGCGATACGAAAAAAATCGGGTTGGAAGGTGAAGTGCATTATTTTAAAAAGAAATATCATTAATAATAATAATAAAAATAATGATAATGATATATATTAGTGAATTTTTCAAACATCTACATAACCTCCATTCACCACTACACCTACTATTATTGATTGTCTCTGAATCACTTGGACGTTACGACTTTTTGGTCGAAATTGGGTAGTCCATTTGCAGATGCATACCTTGAAAATCCCTGACGTTAAGATGATAGATTTAGAAAGAAAAAAAAAGGCCATTTTATAGACAGACTTGTAATATTTCTCATTCTTTTTCATGGCCTAAAATTATTCAGGATGGTCGAACAATATTTTTCAGTAGGTACGGAACTTTTCGAATATAACTTTCGATTTCTTTTAAAAGGAACACTCCTTATATTTTTCGACTATGTGATGTAGAATACGGTGTAGAATAGGATTCATAAACATTTTTTCATTGTAGATCCCTAAGACGATTTGTAACCATTTTCGAATTATTGCACTTTAAAAATTGTAGGTAGCTGGAACACACTGTATAATTGATCACCTATAGTGACATCAATGAACAATACTTCTAATAGTATCTCATATTAATGACTGTTTAGATCTTGATTATTCGGAAAAGTGATTATTATCCAGGATAACGTTTCGTGTTGTTTAACAATGAAGAACAAATGAAAGTTTTCATTGGCCTCTAGCGCCAAAACCAGCATATAGAAAAAGTTGTGCCGATTGAACTTTTTGTTCGGAATGACTTGGACTATAACATATCAAAAATTCAGCCAATTCGACAGGGGGCCACTTTCCCTACTAAAGTGTGCGGTATCCTTTTCAACTGCGATTCCTCTTGAAACTACGCATCCTACAGAGTTCTGTTTTGGCTCACTTACTCACTATTACGTCTACTTTCGATAAGTGGTAAAAAAAAAGTATACTGCAATGGAAAAAATGGCGGGAAAATTGAAAAAACCGAAAAATCGGTTCTTTCGTGGTAATTTGCATATTTATCGTTGAATAATTGTTATTAATTAATAAAATCATTTTATTTTTTTATGTTTAAGGAAACTATAATATTATTTCTTTAATTATTGTATAGATCGAGTCTTGATATGATATCATGAATGTCTAAGACAGCTAATTATATCTGCTATATTCGTATATTTGTAATCGCAGGATGCGAATATGAGAGATTTAAAGAGCTGTTTTCGAAACTAAAGACAGCATGCGAACGCAACCAGAGGCCTTCTAACTTATGTTCAAATTGTTTTGATTCAGAAAATTGCTCAAATGCTGAACTTCCACAAATTTCCATACACGAAACTGACTCGAAAGAAATGGAAACAGATCAATGTACTATAACTGAATCAGTACTCAATGAAACTTTCGAAAACACTGGAGAATCGTTCAGTTTTGTTGAATTGGACGGCGGAGAAGTACAATGCTCTGCGAAGAAAGCAAGATTAGAGAAAAATACATCTATTGGAATGCATACTTTTTTAAGCATGTTCAAAATAATATTGAATTTTTTTTACCGCATTTATGAATTTCATGTTGTTAATATTTACTACATAAAAACAGGAGGGATCTGCTTCAATTTTTTCACAATGTATTATTTTTTATAATAAAGATTCTTGACCCAGGTATGAAATATATATAAATTCTCGGGAAATAGGTCACATTAACACTTATGCTTTATATTTTCGTCTTTACGTACGTTTCGGTCTCACGACCATCATCAGACGACTTATTATTTCAATAACCTGATTACTTAAAACTAATTGTATTAACACAAAGCGTCCTTATAACACCAATTTCATTTAAAATGCCAACGTCGCCGAAACGAACAGAAACACGAAATCGAAATTGTAACACAATGTGTTAATACAATTAGTTTCAAGTAACCGAATTTCAGACATAATAAGTCTTCTGATGATGGTCGTGAGACCGAAACGTACGTAAAGACGAGAAAATATAACAGCATGAGTGTTAATGTGACCTATTTCCCGAGAATTTATATATAACTATTTTTTATAGAATTTTTATTTTATATAAATACTTGCAATATAAACTTGTTCAGTGCAACATGCAAATACTGTCTCAATAATTGAAAACCACTCTACTCGTATATATCATTGTATATATCATTGTAGATCTACTACATTACCTATTGTATGATTATATTTTGTTTAGTAAACTAATTGATTTCCAGTAAAAAACTGAAGTTGTTCTTAAATGCATATTGGGAATGTGCATTCCTTATGTTTTGTTTGATAGTAACAATCCCATGTACGATGATCGTAGAAGTAATATATTCGTATCCTGCGATTACGAAGATACAAATATAGTAGATATAATTCGCTGTCTTAGACATGCATGACATCTTATCAAAACACGATATATACAATAATCAAAGAAATAATATTATAGTTTCCATAAACATAAAAAAATTGAAATGATTTTATTAATTAATAAATTATTCAACGATAAATATGCAAATTACCACCAAAGAACAGATTTTTCGGTTTTTTCAATTTTCCCGCCATTTTTTTCATTGCAGTATACCTTTTCTCACCACTTATCGAAAGTAGGCGTAATAGTGAGTAAGTGAGCCAAAGCAGAACTCTGTAGGATGCGTAGTTTTAAGAGGAATCGCAGTTAAAAATTTGGTTTTTTTTTTCGTTAAATTAAATTTAACAACAACCTCCGAATATTTCCTTCCAAAAAATTACTGCCTTTTTGCAATAAATAGAGGTATCTTTTGTCAAAGTTGAAGCTTCATAAAGTTCAATTTGTCAAAGAAAAAAATTAAAAACCGAAAAATTGGTTTTTCGCATTTTTCTCGAATAATTTTGAGGTTAGGGTAAAAACGGTGGATAAAAAGTTGTAGATCTTTTTATTCCCTACAACTTCTATATTCAACTTTTTTTGATAGAATGCACGGTTTAGCCAGAAATCACGAAAAACTGTTTTCAACCCCTAAAACACACCCCATTTTGCCCCGGGTAGCAGCTGTCGGTTCGATTTATTTTTCCCTCTTTTACAATATCTTGTTCTACAATATCCCGCTGTCAGATTGTTGTAACGAATTATTTTTTTTATTTCTAATATTTGCTCCTATTAGTATTGGCCTACCAGGAACGATTTGGAAAAAAAAATTGGTTGGTTCAGTCTGTTTTTTTTTCGAGCCTTCACATTTTTCACGTCTAATTTGACCAGACAATTCAATGCTTTTTCAATAGAGTAAATCATTCATCAAAAAACGTATGCTTATAACTTTGAAAACATTAATATTTTTTTTATACTTCGACTACACGAAAGGGAAACCTATAATGTTCGAAGAACATCGTGTGAGCCAGCGGTGGAATGTTGGGAGAGAAGATAGGCATCCGAATTTTTCTTGAATGTTTGGAGAATATAGGCATAGGGGAAGACCTCACCAGGTAAAGAGTTCCACAACCTGGCTGTTCGATAGAAAAATTAAGTCTGATAGGAAGAAGTTCGGCAGGTCTCGAACTTGACATCGAAGGGGTTCATCTAATCCACCTATCTGGAATCTCCCGTGGTGAAAAAACAGACGAAATTTCTGAAGACCACCAATCATGGAAATATCTATAGAAAAGAGAGAGAGAGATCTCCCACCTTTATACGATGTTCTAGAGAGGCTGTTTTCTGGATAGAATCGAAGAGCTTCAGCGTATGTTCGGAAACCGAACTCCAAACACGTGAATAGTACTGCAGGGCAGATCGAATATGTGCTTTGTATTGTAGATTATGAGTAATTGCTGGAATGGAAAAGTAGCTCTTGGCACGGAATAAATCAAGTTTTTGTGGAGCGGTTTTCGCAATGGACCTCACATGATCGTCCCATGAGAGGGTGCTGTTGGTGGTGATAACGAGCATGGGGATATGGAAGACTTTATAGGAATAGCTGTACCCGACATCATCATATTAGGGGTTGTGGGATCCGCCTTACTGAAGAAGACGCAAGCTTGAGGTTTGGTTGCATTAAACTCTACTAGATTATCAAATCCTCATCCAAAAATCATTGCCAGATCTCCATTAATTGCGACAACTTGTCTCTGTCTCGCTCCTATGGCGTTATTGGATGATATAGGCGCTCTAGATGAGAAAGTGGTATGAAGTGTACCATCATCGGCAAAGCTGTGGACGTGACAGGGGATCACTTTCGGCGGATCGTTTCTATGGAGCAGAAACAAAGTTGGTGCCAAGACAGATCCTTGTGAAACACCAGAAATGATAGCCATTGTATCGGAGGATACTCAGTCAACCACCACATGAAGTGATCTATCTATCTGAGAGAAAACTCGATAGTAAGCGATAAAGTTGTCATATGACGGAAGTTTCCCTAGAAGGCTTTGGAGACAGTTTCACATATACCGTTTGACAATGAACCCAATCTACTAATATGTGAAAACAGATGCAATAGCAAAAACGTTTCTCGTACTGAAATAAAGAAAATGTTCTTGATTAAGAGCCTATAGTCATGTTTAAACATTACTTTCCCATAAAAATAAATAACTGAAATAGATGACAGCAGCCTAATGCATCCTTACAGAAAATAGTATCAGTCTTGGATACAATACAAGTTCTCAAAATAACGTGGTAAAGTAAAAAATAATCACACAGCTGTGTACTCCTCCAATATTAGGTAGGTATCACTATGTGAGTGATCCGTTTAGGACTTTTAAGGAGTGGTGGTTCGTGTCTCAACAATTTTTTATTTTACTTATATTTTCTTAGATATCTCGGGTGGGTCCTTTTGAAAGATGACCCTGTGTGATGAGTTATCTGAATATTAGCGCTTAGAAAGTTATAATGAAAGATATCAAAACTTATTCCATTCATACATATTTTATATTTCGTTCTGTTTCCGTGAAACGTGGTGGTTCAATATTAAACAACTCCTTGCAGGATGTAATGTTATCACTTCGTTGTTGTGACCTACATATAAATTGAATTCAATTATTCTACCTCGAAATTCGCCATTGTTTCATTTCCACTCGGACTAAAATAGAGATGGATAATTTCAGATTTAACATGAACAAATGAGTTTCGCGGTTGTTGGCAAACAGCAAGCTGTAATCCCAATCACACTATCCCCGAACGACTAAGACAATATATTTCAATTATCTTCAGCACCGCTGTTTACAACTACGTACTCAATGTCCTGAATGAAAGCCACCCCTAGTATTTTAATTTTGTTTGATAGTTGATGTAAGCTAGAGTGATAGCATTTGCTAAAGAGTGTTGCTTAGTAATACCGTTTCCAATTTATCTCCCATAATAGGACAAGAGCTATACTCACAGACAGCTTGATTTTTCAAATCAGTTAAAGAAATATTATTTTCACTCGTAATACTACTAGAGGTTAAATTATTTGCGGAATTTTTTCAGGGAGTATGAATATTTTGAAAATTATCCCGAGCCGCAGACGAGAAATAACCTAGAAAAATGTTTAGATTTTAATTTAACGACGAGTGTGATTTTGCACGTTATTGCAATTTAATTGATATATTGACATATTATCTATGAACGTCACTCAACGCTATAAATACTTGATATGATAAGTTGACTGTAATTTTATGAGAGGCGTTGAATGATACTGAATGTCAAATTGGAACAAAAAATTGTTTAGTCGTGCTCAGTTTTGGTTAGATTACAGTTCGGGGAAGACAGACGACAATATGAGTCGCTTTGGTCAAGAAAATACCCAAGTTATTCGGCACAAAATCTAGCACTTAACACTTATAAATACAAGTAAATACAAACTTAGTATTTGGAGGCAGTTTACCGACTTGTTTGAAAAGGGCATATGATTGTGATAGGGCAGACATACCCGTAGAAGAGCTGGCACTAGTTATGGAAGATTATGGCTTCAATATGCGTGAGAAAAATTCAGAAAATTACAAGGAGTAGTTGATGTATTATGAAATTCGTCTACAAAATAACTTCAAGATCATTTTTATGATAGATACAAACACAAATTTGACCCTTCTTCAGACGAAGAATATACAAACGCGAGGTCTGCAAGAAGCGGTAAACGTCGGCAGTTGCAACGTGACCGGTTGATAAGGACAGCAATGCGTCGACTCTATCAGTAACAGAATTACAAAAAATAATTGAATTTAGGGATCAACACACCCCAGATGGTCTGCAGAGATTTTTTTTTTATATTGTCGCTCATAAACTACCCTTGAGAGGTGAAGAAGGGGCCTGTGTAGAATATTTTGTGGATGAAAAATTTAACTGCCGAATTGTGCAACACAATCTTTTCTAAAACTGCTTAAGGGGATCAAAGAAACTAAGATAGTAAGTGATTAATAACGAACGCTATCAATCCGGACATGTGTCCACTTAGTCTTTTTTTTTAATTAATAACCAGAGGATGCGACTGAATCAAATCCAACCGCTAATTTTTAACCACCAATCTAAGTTGGAAACATGAGAACTCCAAGGTTTGTACAAAAATTGCCCGGTTGGATCCAATACCTGGTTTGAACTCATTAATCATTATCATTAATTGGAATCGATACCAAAAATGTAAAAATTACAAATCATTCCATGTGAACCACGGCTGTATCAAAATTGACAAACATTGGACTTAGCGAACAACAATTAATAAAGATCATGGAAATAGCCAATCGGCCAAACCATATTTGCAGTTAGACTCACACCCACACCAGGAAATAGTTTGAGCAATGCGATCTATTCCACCGACATAAGTGAAGAACCTCAAAACAAGAACGAAGCTCCAGTCAACTTGCTACAGTGTACAACAATTGTTTATTCTATATTACCAACCAGTATAATAATAGTCAAAACAATGGTACAAATTAAATTTGATGTACATATTCATCATGATAAAATTAAAGGTTTAAAAAAGCATACCTATTTATATTGCTTTGTATTTTAGATTTTCAAATATTTTGTAAAAACGAAATGATGAACAAAAACTTTGCACCCTACTAACTGTAGTTGCACAGATAAATCATTTCAAGATTTGGCATCGATCAACTTTTATATTACCCCGAGTTCAAATAACTACGTTTGGTATAAATATTATACCTTTACCTATAATGACAAAATTACCTATATCAGTAAAACCTTGCATTCTACCAACTGTAGCTGCACAGATATATCATTTTAAGTTTTATCATCGTTTAATCGGTTATATTACGTTGTTTTTAAATTATATTTGTTAGAAATTCTTGTTTTGGACAGTACCAGAACACTGCCGTCGTGAATATTCACGGCGGCGTTGGTCAGTAGCACGGTCGTATATACAGGTCTGGAAACTCGAGGTTGTTTCCTATGTGAGAAGACCGCTAAGCGTCGACTTTCGCGTAGTACCAAAAGACGCCACGTAAGAGTATTCTCTTACAACTGTCAGTTGACTTGTCAACACAAGGAATACCTGCGTTTTTAGAAACAAATTACGAAACCGTGCATTGTGTCGAAATGTAAAACGGGGTACAACAATGTAAAGCAAGAAACTTCTGTTTTTAAAGTGTCGAAAGATGCGGAAATGCGAAAAAAGTGGATTCTTGCGATTCCGGATCGAAATCGTTTTAACGAGGTCTTTTATGAAGTTATTTTTAAGGTGAGTTTGACAAGCGTAACAATTATATTCCTCTCAAATCAGAATAGTAAATATTGCGTTACATGAAAAATTTGCAGAGTCAACATAGCCGAGGTTTCCGGACCCGTCGAGTGTACAGTACCGGAGGTTTTAGTGTATAATGTATATATTGTAAACATAATGAAAGACAATATACTAAACTAGTATACATGTTTTTTGATTGTAATCCTAATTTTATTAAAAACATGTTTATATGCGATCGATTATTTTCATACATTTCCTTTTTAAATTACTACCAAAAAGAGCGTTAGATAATAAGTACATACTCCGGAAAGAATGTGTTTTAACGAGGTCTTTTATGTGTGCGAAAAAGGGGAAGTTATTTTTAAGGTGAGTAATACATTTTGACAAGAGTAACAGTTCTATTCCTCTCTCAAATCAGAATACTTAATAACACTGCTTGCGATTCCGGGAGGAAATCGTTTTACCACTTCGTGATCAAGCGCTAGCTGGTGACTGAGCGAGGGGCTACGACTTTGGCGACGCGTGAGAGACTCATGTCAACCATAGAGATTCCAGACCTGTATGTACGACCGTGGTCAGTAGTAATATCAACGTAATATATGTATAACATAGAAGGCCATGCACAAAAATATTGGCAGTGCAAAATGTTAACAAAGGGCACAAGTATTAGTTGTTATGAGTTGTTATAACAAAAGTGTAAAACTGTATAAATAGGATATTTTTGATGGATAGTTCTAAAAATTACGCAGTATGCACTTTGTGCAGAATACTTATCCGATGTATATCCCCGTATGATGGTATTTCTGAAAAATCTCGTTGGATAATGCAGCGGCGATTTGGAGAAAGAAAACTTGTTTCGGATTGTATTCCAACATTTGATTCAAAAGTCTGCAAAATATAGACTACAAAATACCCAAAAACTAAACAAAATAGTGTAAAAATATTATTTATATTTTATTAGACACAGATGTTTAATAAAAAATGGAATTTCTCCTGGTTCAACCTATTCACCGTTGAGAAGAGAGCAGGTAATAATACCAGAGAAACTTAAAATTCGTAATTAAAAATTAAAATAGTATGAATAATTTCTAATGTAGGTAAACGCAAAAATTGTTTTGTAATGTTTTTCTCAGTTTATAAATTAACATGTGAAAACTGGTCTCGTGTACTTAATGTAAGTATTTATCAAGTGACAGTAATTATTATGTCAACAAATGTCCAGTATAATTCACTCCAATGTCCTACCCAAGTGGAAAAAATTTCCGAAAACGGTTTCAAAATAGAGGCTTCTGATTGGTTCAATTTCTTGATTATTTATTCAATCCTAAAGTGATATCCTAAATTATTTAACATTATATAATACAAATACATAGATATCTAGAATGGAGGAAGAATAGAGTACGAAGATGCATAAAACTAGGAGGAATATTCTAATGGGATCTAGGACGGAAACGATTTTCCGAAAGAATATTGTTCAAATTCAATTCTTCGAAAAGGAAATTGTTGGAAATGGAGATTCTTCGTATAAGGATCATACGTACATTTCACTGAGGATTATAAAAATGGAAAGAATCTTTCGGAAAAAGGATCATTTTTCGAAAGAAGAATCATCTTTCGAAAGCAGAACTATTTTTCGAAATAATAATTGTTGTAATGCGATTTTATCGCAAAAAACACAGATATAGAAATAATTAGATTTTACCGAGAATTATAAAAAAGCAACACAAACTGAATATGAACAAGTTTATTTAATACATATGCTAAGCCTAACCTAACCTAACTTAACCCAACCCAAACTAACCTAACCTAGTCTAACAGAATATAGAACACAAAACCAGGTATAATGCAAGAGGGTGAAGGTGTAATAAAATCTGTTGTAATCCTTAAATTGGACATTCAGACAATCCTGATTTCGAAAAAATATTCTTTGGACAAATTTTCATTTGGAATAATTTTTCATTCGAAGAATTGAATTCGTAAGATTTTCTTTCGAATAATTTGCCTGTTACCATTATAATGACTGTAACCACCTCACCGCCACATAACACAAGGGTAAGTTCTTAGAGCCATTTCATTTTTAATATTCATAAACGATCTTCCTAACAGTGCAAATGAAAATTTCATTAAAGTTGCTCATGTTACAACATCTTATTACACAAACTCGTATCGTCATCAAATTGCTTAACATAAACAGACTATGCTTAAATAACATCAAAAAACAACTTCAAAATTCTCATTAAAAATGATTCCGGGGTAAAACAAACCCATTGGATTTCTAGTGTTAGATGGGGGCTAAATGTTCTAAGCAAATACTAGATCGCTTTGCAACAAATTGTCCAAATTATTATTTCTGATGCGGCACCTGAAAATTATTACTTCTGAAGAAATCATGAAAACCGCGTATTACGGTTCATTTCAAAACACAATTATCATACGATATCTTCATTCGTACATTTTTAGACAATAAAAACATGTGCAAGAATCATCACAGGTCTAGCAAACAGGGATACTTCTAAAGAATAGATAAATTCATACACACTTACCAAGCCCAAAACAGAAATAACTTAGCCTAACCAACTACTATACATACAATTTTACAATAGTTCACCGGAAAATATGAAAACTCTTGAAATAGTTCGAATTCGAAAAGCTTCTTGTTTCTCTATTGAGTGAAAATACATTTTATACTTGAAATAATCCGTAAATTAGTGTAAAAAATTATGAATCAAATTTATTTTCATATTGCTGATGTATGTTATTGTATTCATACATATTAACATGAATAAGGTTTTTATCTATCAATATATCTATCTAAGAAAAATTCTAAAAAAGCATGCATCTATCCGGTTTTCCACATTTCCCAAATAAACTTCTACAGACCCCCTTCTCCTGTCACTCTGAAGGCTATAACAGTATTCCTTGCTGTTGTGATAAAGTGTACATTGGTGGAACGGATCGCCACTGGACAGCAGATGACTGTCTATGATGATCGGACTGCACGCAATGTAGGAACCTCTTTTGCTGACTTGTCGCGACTGCGTAACTGATGGCTGTCGTTGGGAATCAACATCAATCCACCAATCTTTGAATACTAAATGGCTAGTAAGGTTCTAGATCGAACAATAACATTACTACTCATAGTTCCGACAGCCGTTCCCCTCTCTTGACCTCATTAGCGGAATGAGTATGCTTCAATGCTACTGAACGATAACTTTCATGATACAAAAATCCTACTGACTAATGCTAGAGAAACCAAAAGTATCTATCTTCTTTTGTTCATAACTTGACAGCGCTATCGTTCAGTAGCATTATAACTTACTCGTCCAGAAAACAAATTCGAAAAAACTAAAATTTGCATAGATATTAAGAATATAGGTATTACCACTGGTACTTCATATTTAAACCGTTGTGTTCTCGAAAGAAACACGCTGTTACTCAGAGGAACAGGAGGTACTGCACACGGGTCCTCTACAGGATATTCAGCGCAAGACGGTTTCCATTTTTCATCAGGCCGCACAAAATTAATATCACGATCTACAGTAGACTGAAAAGGTGCCACATACAGTGCGTGAGGGTTGTAGCGTTTTTCTAGTCTCTTCTCAATTTGACCCTTGATAAAATACGGCGCCAATGGACCTAGAAAGAAGAATAAATTCGATTTTTACATATCGGTTGAATGGTAAACAATTTTTCATTTTCCTGGAGATTCAATAAATTTTACATAATTTTATGAATATTCAGCATACGATATAAAAACCATTGGAAACTGGTATAACTCTCTCACAGTTGTTATTGAAGTACATATACTATACGTTTTGCTGCAAATAATACAAATATGAACTTCCACTATTTATTCACCAAACGTATAAAGCATCATCATTGTTCACAAAGCAGTAAAAGCAGGAACAACTCTATCAAGAAATATTGGTTATATCATATTGATACAATGGTGGGTTCCATCAAAAACCATCCCCACAAACCAATTCGTCTATTGTCATGCTAGTTATATCTCAGCCCGTCCAGCTCCCTAATAGCGCTAATAAATAATACTAGTTGGAGGTTTATCAACCTGTTAAGACACATGCTTTGCCAAACAGTCTAAATCTGGTTTGACTTATTTAGTCGAAATGTATTCATTGCATTACCGGAGAGATACAGAGTATTCTGATATTCGGTTAAGCCTAGTTATATAGCTGATATGTCAAATGACAGTGACTTTTATATAAATCTCTATTACAGCTAGCGTTTCACCGATTCAAGACTTCAAGTCTGTTAGATCTTGACTCTGAAGAGTTATAGCTTTTTAATGATGTAATCTTGGTAGAGAGTGTTCTTAGTCATAGTTCCATAGACCAACTAGTTCCACCCTGATGAAGAAAAGGGAGCTCTATCACCAAATAACAGCAAACTATAATAATATATATAGATATATTGTTATAATTTGAGGCTTTACTGAATTTTGATTCAATTAGCCCCACGTTTGTGTCAATTGTTATAAGCAGTTCTACTCAGTTTTGATTGCCCCACGTTGGGCGCCAATTATTAACCAAACTCTTACTGAGTTTTGATTGCCCCCATGTTGTGGTGATAATTGTTAATTAAACTCTTACTTTATATAAATTTTATTTTATATGAATTATATTTTTTATTCTAATTTTCTTTTCCTCCGGCTAGCTCTTTATTGATTTTAATTTTACTTTGATTGAATTTGTATTATTATTATATTATATGGAATGAAATAAAACTTCATTTAAAATGTTAAAACTTTTATAATCTATTTATTTATGAACCCTGTATCTTATTATGTTTACAAATTTAACTTCATGCTACCAAAATCTTCTATGCTTACAAATTTTTATTTTATGCCTTAAAAAATATTCTCTTTGTTTCAAGTTAACCTCAATTTCCTTAATTTAATACACAACTACAATAAGAAATTTCAAATTCAGATGCTCCTACACAATGATGATTTTTTTAAATGGACTCACTTGTTATATCCTACAAATATTGGAATATATGTTAGTAATATTTCGTTAGTTTTAATATCTTCTTATTTTACTTGATAATTAACTTTAAACACATTTACTCTGCTTCAAACTATGCGCACAGGTAACACTTGTTGATACTTCTTCTTATTTAGGAACTTGTTGATGTTTTGTTGATAATTGTTTTATTCTTTTTTAAGATATAAAACTTTGTTGTTTATTACAAACTGAAACTGCAATTCGGGATTTGGTTTCTCTCCGATGCCACTTAATTAAATAAGTTTGGTTATGTTAACCTTTACTGACGTTGAAATTGAAGATTTACGAATACTATTTGCTGCCTCATAGGAAGTACTAATAAACTTTGGATATGTTAACTTTGAGGAGTTGCAGAGACACTTTTTGTGCTCCGATGCTACTACAAACTTTGGTTATGTAATACTAAATGAGTTGCACGAGGAGCACAGCTTCCCTCTAGGTGTTGATGCAAACTAAACTAGATTTCCTCTGATTTTCCTTTTATAGGTCCCACCAAAAAGAAGCTTGTTTTATAATTTTCAACAAATGAGCTAATTCTTCTGAATATCTAGTTAGCTATTCCCATTGTTGAGACTGTCAGTTTCTTTAGCATTATTGTAAATTGAACAATAGGAATTGAGTATTTTGAAATTTTTGATATTTCGAAGATTTTCAAATTAATTAAAGTTATTGTTCATTCTACTATTTGAATTCATGTTACCAACATTTTTTCACATATTTTGATATATAATACCTAACCTATGATTAGGTTCCAATTAACTTAATAATTCTGATTATTATGTCTATTTTGACAGTTGTCATTGCTTAAATTTAATACATGATTTAAAATATAAATAAAACTTACACAACTTTGTAGAACTGAACTGTCTTAATACTATCTTACATCTATTACTTATTCTTAACCTATTCTAATAGTTTGCTATCTTCAGATAGTCTTTCAATCATTTTAATTATGATTTTCCCCTTTCGTAGCACTGTACGTCTATCCGCTTTTCACTGTTTCTTCTTTACACTCCTAGAAACTACTTCACATTTTGGTTTTTATTATACAATCTCTTTGCTATCTTCAGATAGTCTTCAAATCATTTCAATTATGATTTTCTCCTTTCGTAGCACTGTACGTTCATCCACTCTCCACTGTTTCTTCTTTACACTCCTATAAACTACTTTACATTTTGGTTTTTATTATACAATCTTCCATATCTTATTCTACTTATATATTTAACTTTAAATAATGTTTTTAATTCCATATTATAAATACTTTTTAAACTTTTCTATTTTTAATGTCTCGGTAAATCCTAATTCTACCATTTTATTTTATATCGGAAATGAAATCATAACAATATAGAATAATGAATATACTAACCAAATGAATTCTGTTATACATTAGTAAGGCACTTTTCGAACTTAATTAGATGAAAATATTATATTCATTAGTACTGGAATTTCTGCAAATTGATTTTTTAATCTGAAAATACTGTCGAGCCGAAGTAGCATAAGGGAAGTGAGTCAAAAAGGGATATGTTTGAACAGCCTACTTGATGAACTTTGCAAGATCAATTCTCATCCTCAACTTCTTTGAACGAATAATAAAATTGCATTTCTGATCCTTTCTTAATTGACAAAGTTACAAACCAATCACCATGGGAGCAAATCCAACTGTCATAAAACCAAAGGAGTATTCTGACACGTTTTCCTGGGCACAAACAGAGATCTTGAAAACCTTGAATGGCTATAAATCCTGAAAGGAAAACCTTTAACAACAAAGAAAACCTTTGACAATAAGAAAAAATATCAAATTGAGAACCAATCATTCTGACAACAATCGACCAGAATCGATTGACGATAGCAAAGACCCCTGAAATAGAAACAAAGCTTCAAGAAATCGTAGTGACTCCTCGAGAATTACTTTCACTTCCGATGATCAAAACTGAGCAAAATCGGAGACGAACCGCCCAAAAATCAGAGGTTCTCACAATTATTCCATACAAGAATGAGATAGAAGAGCAAGAAAATGTAAAGCCTGAGCAGTCAAAAGAACGCTCGTACAAAAAGAAAAATATGATAATATTGATAACCACAGGAAGAAACTGAAAACAGATGTAGTGAAGAAGTATATGGACAATGAACATACAAAAGAGGGTGTAAAGGAGAGCAAATCTAAGCGAGGGAAAACCGTCATCAAAAATAAAAGGGGAGGCGCCTAACGAACAAGACATTATGTGTCCTGGATGTCATGAAAAGTTAGTTCACAGATCCACTAGACGAGGACTGGATTCAATGTGGAGATTGCGAAAATGGTGGCACGAATCGTGCTCAAATTATTTAGGAAGTATGTGACTTTTTTGCTCTCAACGGCCGTGCGTATTCTTAGAATACCGTATGCGTACTCTAACAACCTCCGACTGCTAAGAATACGCATATGCAATGAATTTTTTATTTGATTTTATCAATTTAAAATGAATCAGTTTGCATATTCGATCCCCGCAAAAACAAGCATTGAACCTATAATTATACAAGAATCATTACTAAATATCAAAAATCTATATATGTTCTCAGTAATCCAGACAATACATAAACAAAATAATACCGCAAGAGTGAATCATCCCAACACAACTAGAGCCATACAGAATAAGGAATGTAAATAACAAAAATGTAATAAAAAAGAAAAGACTTTATCGGTATAAGATTGTACAATCCACTATCTCTCAAATTAAAGAACGCTACTAAAACTACTACTACTTAAAATTCAGACTAAATTATACATTATACAAAATAACTATTCATTAAGCTCATTGCTCAAATAATCATTCCACCATATTTTTGTATTTTTCTATTGTGTATTCTATATTGTATCTTTTATCTTCCAACCTAAATTTTTTTTTTACATAATATGTACACCTACTGTGATTGGAAACAAGACATATCTAAAAGGTTTTAGTGTAGAATGAAATGTTGGCACAGCACGAGATTTTCCCAAGTGCCACAGATACATGTAAAAATTGTAAATGTAATTTGAAATAAACTTTAACATTTTGGAATAAATTTTGAAATAAACTTTGAAATATTTTTTTAGTAAATAAATTTCAGAAATCTACAGATTTTATTTATTGTCTGTAAGAACTATTACTCTTACAGCTCCCTCCTTTACTTTGACAGTATTTTTAATGTACAAGGGTGAATATTTCCTACTTATTAGTGGTACAGAGTATCCACAGTTGTGAACTTTTTTAGTGTATCAAAAGTGATATTCTTGTAATGTCCTCAGTGGAGATGTTTGAATCAATAAGAATGAATATTATCTAAATAGTACCACACTTGAAAGAATTATAACTTCCTTGAAACATTTGTGATTTCAAGAAGAATAATAATCATTTAATGAATCATTATATTACCTGGTGATCGATGAATAACTCTACTCGGAAATCTTTGCGATTGGACCACGAAAGGATATCCAGCTTTCGATACACTTGTTCTTGGAAATTCACTTTTTAAGGTATACGCTGCAGGCCCTGGTCTTAGTTCGTACTTAGTCGTAACAAATCTGGGTTTCCGAGATATAAAGGGTTTTGGAATAATGCTTTTAACGTCCTTGCAATGGAAGCAAGAATCATCTATGTTATACAAGTTTGGAGCAGGCAAATTCTGAAACATTCAAAACATGATCGAATATCAAATACATTTGTTCGTTAATAGATGAGTCAAAGATCTTGGAAATGTAATCTCCCAAAGTAGAAATATACCTATAAGTTATTTAAATTTTAATCATTATTTCACCAATGATGGTAATTTTTGTAATTTGACAATAGTTGGCTGCAGGTCTTATTTCCACTGCGTACAACCAAAGATGGGTGAATAAATAACCATCATCACTAAAGGGCGGAATATATGCAAAGTGCATATATTTGCATATTTTGCATATTTTCACAAATTTCATAACAAATTGCATATTTCGGCAAAAATAAAATTTGTGTGCATATTTTTATGTTATTCGTTTTATCAAAAGATTAAGTGCGACCCTTGCAAATAATTGAAATAATTTAAAAGGTGGGTAGGTTTTATTATTATATGGTTTATGGACTCATTTTATTATTATATGGTTTATTGCCGGCATTTATTGGATGTTTAGGAATTTCCAAGTAATCAGCTTGCCTAATTCACCGAACAGAAACAAGACAAGAAAGTTCACTTGAAGCTCCACCCCTGATGTTGTCTATTTCGCTGACACACTTAAATAATCCCTGGTGGTGCCAAGTCGTGTTCGGTGGTAGTAAGTATTGTCACCGAACAGAAACTTCTGTACGGTGCGCGGGGGTCTAGTTGGAGTTCGGCGGCTTGCTTTTATAGTTCGGACTTCAAAGTACCGACGCCAAGTGAACCTTCTTGTCTTGTTTCTTTTCGGTGCCTAATTGGAAAGCAAATGTGGTCTCTTCTTTTGTATTTATATTGTATAGTTTAGTTTGTCGATAGATTCCAGTGTGAAAAGAGTGATTTCGAAAATATTTATTTCAAACGCCTAAAATGCCGAAAGCCGATTCGTGGATTAAAAATTTTCCTGAGTTGGAGTTTAGTGGGGATAAGGTTTGTGCCAAAATCATTGTTTTTGAAAAGAAGTTCCAAATTGATCAATACTTGAAAACAGCTATGCATAAAGCTAAGTTGCAGAAAAATAAATCTGTGCCTGTTCAGCAGTGTGTGCAAACCGCATTTCAAAATGTCAAACCAAAGAGTGAAAAGGAGGTGTTTCATCAAGACTCATGGAAAGCTTCAGTCGCAGCAAATATACCTTTGAAGAAACTGCAAATTACACAATCCAGAGATTTTTCGCAAAAATATTGTAATCAAAACATTCCTGACGAATCCACACTTAGAAAGAAGTATGTGCAAACAGTATACGAAACCGTAATGGAAGAAATTGAAGTTTCACTGGGCCTTGAAAATTTTTATATTATTGTTGATGAAAGCACAGACTCATGTGGTCAATATTTCGCACATCTTATTATTGGAGGGCTTCAAGAAAATGAGCCAGGGAAGTCATATTTAATATCTTCTAAACAGTGACCAATAATGTGACCGTAACTCGATTCATTCAGCAGTCTCTATCAATTTTTTTTTTTACCAAATCCAGTTCCAGTAGAGAAGTTTTTAGTGTTTTTGTCTGACGCAGCGCCGTATATGGTTAAAGTAGGCCAAAACTTAAAAATATTTCATCCCAATATGGTACATGTCACTTGCCTTTACACGGGATAAACAGAGTTGCAGAAACTATCAGAACAGCATATCCCTTGGTGAACAAATTAATTTCAAATGTAAAGAAAGTGTTTTTGAAAGTACCTCTAAGAGTGCAGATCTATAGAGAGAAATTGCCAGGAGTTAGTTTACCTCCAGAGCCCGTAATTACTCGATGGGGAACATGGATTAAGGCCGCGATATTCTACGCAGACCATTTTGAAGCCATTAAAGACATAGTTTTAGATTTAGAAGACAATTCACAGTGTGTAGTGCAAAGTCAAGCGGTATTCAAAAATGTAAATTCAGCTAAGGAACTTGTTTTTATTAAGGTTAATTTTAGTTTTATTCCAGATATAATAACTTCGTTAGAAAGTAGGAATATGAGTTTAAGAGAATCAATTAATATTGTTAAAACTTTTTTCGACAAATGCAAAAAAGTTCCCGGTGATGTAGGAAATCAAGTAAGAAGTAAACTCGAAGTTATTGTGGGAAAGAATGAAGGCTTTAAGTATTTAATGGAAGTCAAAAATATTTTTGATACTAAACCATCCAACGAAATAATACCTTGGCCTTATAACTTACTACCCAAATTAAAATATTGCCAGATCACATCGGTAGATGTTGAAAGATCTTTTTCTTTGTACAAACATATTTTTACAAACAGAAGGCAAACACTTTTATTGGAAAATTTTGAAAAATGCATTTTATACTATTTCAGGTTAAAAATTTTACCTATTATATTTTTCTTTTAATTTTACTTAAAATAAATAATTTTTGTAAGAGTCGGCGTTTGTTTATTTCCATTTTTCCATGTTATATTCAAGGCATATAATTGCATATTTTGACAAATAAACGCATATTGTTGCATATTTGAGAGAAAAACTATGCATATATATGCGAATTTTTTAACTGAATTGACGTGCATATATTCCGCCCTTTAATCATCACGAATCAGAACATTTTTCTGATTTTGTTACCTAGGCATGGTGATTTAGTCTACTACATCTAATGAGTTCCCCTTAGGTAAATTCCGAATGAGTACGTCATGATCATCATCAACATTACTCAGACAATTAAAAGAAAAGTAGTTTCTGTCATAAGACGTCTCTTCTGTATTTTTACACTGAGTTTTGATTTTTCCTCACCCGTTTGTATTTTAACATCTCTCAACTAACTCCTTACCATCAATTTAGCCAACGACTAATTTGGACAAACACTTTTGCTCACTGCGTACACAAATGTATCGTGTACATCGCGGAAATTTTGAAATAATTTTGACAACAATTTCTACCCCGATAGTAGTTAATTGTGTCGATATAACAGTAGTGCTGTCCTCTGTGTCTCAACATAAAGAAATTGTTCGAATTTGAAGTTGCCTAGGATACAGAAATCTGTGAGTATATTGTAGACGTCTACGTTTCGGGTCCAAACGCAAATATAATTTATAAAAATGTATAAGTTGAGAAAACATTATCTTAAGTAAAATATGAAAGAAGAATTAACTAACGATTGTCTAGTTTTCATTTCCTCATTTCCAAATGAAGATAGGTACACAGTTTTTGGGTACCTTGTGAGTCTACAGGCATGAATAGGTAAGATAAATATAAGCAGAAGATGGCCAGAGTTCAAAGAAGGTTGTCAATAAAAATCGGCACCGCCTATCGGACGGTTTCCTATGCAGCAATAAACGTGATAGCCGGCCAGCCGCCGATAGATTTACTGGTAGACGAAAGATCCCAGAGGTACACGGGCATGCCAAAAAAGGAAGCGAGAGAGAGACTGTTCAAAAAGTGGCAAGAAAGATGGGAAAACGAGACAAATGGTAGATGGACATACAAACTAATACCGGATATCCGGAAGTGGTGCAAAAGAAGCTTCGGCGAAGTAAACTACTGGAGCACCCAAGTGCTGTCTGGGCATGGTTGCTTCAGAGAATACTTACACAACGGAACAAGGGCAGAGCAAAATGATTGCTTCTACTGCGGCCAGGTAGACACAGCAGAGCACACTATCTTTGAGTGCCACAACTGGCAAGAAGATTGACAGAGATGTAAGGCCAAAATTGGGAGGAAGTTGACTCCAGAGACCCTAACCCAAGTCATGATAGAAAACGAGGCAATTTGGGAAAGTATCGCAAATGCAATGCACAACATAATAGCAGTGAAAGAAGAGAGACAACTGATTGCTGAAAAAATGTGGAAGAAAAAAAACTATAAAAGGGAAGAAAAAGTGGGAGGAAAACAGAAAAAACTGCTACTGATGATGTAATGCGAAAGCGGGTCCACGGTAACAGTAGAGAAGGGGGAGGGGGTTTAGCCGGTAAGAATCCGGCACTACCCTCAGGGAGTCTTTTGCAAGATTTCCCCTCCTCTGTGAAAAAAAAGGGAAACCGTAAAATCCAATGAATCGGTACAAAAATGATACAAAAAGAAGAACTCTTGCAGATCATGAAGACTACATCAGATGCGCAATATTTAAGCGGAGCCCCAGACAACAAAGCAACAAAAATTTCGGACATAGCAAGAATTGACGCTTACTTGGAAAATCAATTGACATCAAGAGTTCAAGCCTCAAGCCTGCCCTGAAGATGCCACCTGTAATGGTTGGCGAAACTATGCTATTGTGACGCGGAATCTATTCGGAAGACATGAATGTTCAAGATTAGCTATCTTCGGAAGTTTACTATTCAAGAACAATCTTTATCAGGCGTAAAATTGAGAAGACGTTTTGTTAATGAGAACCTGAAAACGCGCCTAAAATTGAAAACCACGTACAAGCCTGACAAGCCCAAACTTCCCGAGGAGAGGCAACAAGGCATATTAAGTGTTTATGAGTCACTGCCATGATTTATTGTTATGAATACCTCCCTCACTTACAATTTAATTTTCAGCGATAAATAAGATCATCCTTAAGTATGCTATCAAGTTTATTAAGTTAATAAATAGTGTAGGTATCTACTATATAGTTTAGGTTTGAAGAATTTGGTTCTCAAAAGGAATCTCAATCGTTGTTCTTCTGATATTCGGCTCGGTTGATTAATGATTTTTTCGCTACTACGGAATTCTTTCACATTTGGTCATGCTGCCTAGTCGCCAGTCTTTTAGCAAATGATTCATAGATTATTAAAATTATGGAAATTCCAAGGATATAGTGCAGCTCAATGTGTGCATAGAATCAATATTATCGCAACAATTGATGAAACATTTTGGAAGATCCTGAAATTTACCAGCACCAAGAATGGAGGAAGAGATTCAAGATATTGAGAAAAAATTCAATTAGAACGTTCTATGATAGGATTGAAGTGATAGAACATGGCAATTCGATGGGAAGAAAGTATTTGTTTTGAATTCATAGATCTTGCCGTGCCAAAAAGATTGAGAGGTATTTATTATGATCATATACAAGATCCTGAAATACATACAAGATTTCAGACTTTTTCCCATTTATAAATTTGTTTATTTGCATTGTGTATCTAAATTCATAAATATTTATAATATATGCTTCTGGTTTCAACTAATATTATAACTCCTTATCGAGATATTCAGACTTGTTTATATAATAAATAGGGAAACCCAAATATGCAAGTGGAAGACCCAAAAATATGAGCATAAAATGTGAATCCTTTAGTCAGAATATGCAGCAAAATGTTAAAAATATGCAAATAGAAAAATACTTAAGATACATAATTTTTTTATTTCTACATACTGAACATTTATTACACAGAACAGGTTGTCTCTAGTTGTAAAAACAGTAAATGTTTCTCGAAGTTCTCAATTGGCAAATTTTGTTTCCTGTCAGAATATAAAAATTTATAAATGGAAAAACTCTTTTCCACATCCGCCGATACAATAGGGGCGTTTTAAAAATTGCTTTATATCACAGGATCCAAATCAATAAATTCAGTAAATTCTCCCTCTAAAACATTAGCTAATTGGCCAAGAAACCGAAATCCACAATATTTTTCCATCACATTTTTGAATTTTTTAAAAATTTTGCTCCTCATTTTGTTATGCGACATTTTGGAAAGCTGCCTCTGATTGTTTTCCTAGTTCTACACTTCTGGTTGATGGCAAATTAGATTCCTCCATTT